>JAODKM010000078.1:50776-93337 GCA_026780845.1 Petrocephalus sullivani
CTACCGAGCTAAATATTAATAATATAATAAAACCTTTAAGTGAGACAAGCGTTATCCAGCCGAATATGTCGGTTATACAGTAACCATCAAAACATGCCGCTGACGAACTAAATACACAATAAAACATATGTCTGATGAAGCATCGCTAACAAGCTAAAAATACATTAATACCTAAAAAAACAGGTCAGTCGTACTATTAAGCCAAATGTGAAGGACTTCTTAATAATAAGTAATGAAAACACACTTTGGAAAACATTTCTAAACGTATTTTATTGACGGGAACTCGAGACCTTGAAATTTCCAGGGTACCCCAAAACATGCGGGGTGCCTCGAAACCGCATCTTCGCAAACGCGTCACCAGCCTGACAGCTGAGCGATACGCTGCCAGCTTAGCAATACGTCACGGGGAAGGAATTTTGCAGCCGGAAGAAATTTCGCATGACAGAGCCGCCCTTCTCTGCTTCTGATAGGCTTGTAACGTTAATTAAAGCTGCGTTCCTCTCATATGATTGGTAGGTGAAATAAACTGGCTCGAAAATATTAAACCGCATGCGCAGGCTCTAAAATATTATTATTTATTTCCCTCACGGCCGCACGCCGGAGATCCGGCACGGTGCCGGAATACTTTAAGCCCTGCGTGACTGTCCTGGGCCTAGTGTGGGCGTGACTGTGCTGGGCCTAGTGTGGGCGTGACTGTCCTGGGCCTAGTGTGGGCGTGACTGTCCTGGGCCTAGTGTGGGCGTGACTGTCCTGGGCCTAGTGTGGGCATGACTGTCCTGGGCCTAGTGTGTGTGTGTGACCATTCTGGGCCTAGTGTGCGCGTGACTGTCCTGGGCCTAGTGTGGGTGTGACTGTCCTGGGCCTAGTGTGTGTGTGACCATCCAGGGCCTAGTGTGCCTGTGACCCTTCTGGGCCTAGTGTAGGCGTGACCATCCTGGGCCTAGTGTATGTGTGACCCTTCTGGGCCTAGTGTGGGCGTGACCATCCTGGGCCTAGTGTGTGTGTGACCCTTCTAGGCCTAGTGTGGGCGTGACCCTTCTGGGCCTTATGTGGGCGTGACTGTCCTGGGCCTAGTATGGGCGTGTGACTCCTCTGGGCCATGCCCCCCTCTCCCCAAAAAGATTCACAAAACACCTGGAGATCAGTGGGTAAAATGGCTATAATTCCACAAACTCTCAAGCACCCTGCCTGTCTGAGGACACTAAATACCCTACTGCGCTGGCTGACCATGTTCTAATCACCCAGGCTAGCTTTATAAACAGGCACACCAGTGGACGCCACTGTGCTGCCACATGCACCGCCTGCAGCATCAGGCCCCTCCTGTTTGTGTACGAGGGCACAGGGCAAGCAGGAGAGCAATCTCGGCATCCCACCCGGCGCGCTGCGGGGATGTGCCGGGTTACAGGCGTGCTCTGTCAGGGCTGCCACCTTCGGCGCGGTGACCTTGTTGCCCAGCTGGCTCAGATGCCACGGCATCCTGCACAGCAAAGAGCTGCTTTTATATTTATATATTTGTTTTTTGTTTACTTTTCAGAGGCCCCAGGCAGGGCTGCGTGAGGGATCCAGCAGCACGGAGGGCTCTGTAAGAACAGGGCCTCCTCCATCAGCAGAGGGAAATGTTTCAGTAAGGAGGTCGTGGAATGCAGCACCTCCTCGCCGCAAGCTAATCTCTGCCCACCTTCTGCTCCGCAGTCACCAGGAAATGTCCTGCTTTAATCGTACACCAGAGAAAACTAAAATCTAAGCGCAGGTGATTATTAGCCAGGACCCGGCAGGTGGTGGATGTTCCAAGTCACGCAGCTGCCCCTGGGCCTTGTTAGCGATCCGACAGCACCTGGTTCTGTGTTCTGTCCCGGGTTCTGTCCCTGATCCTGGACCTGACGTCCGTTTTGTTCCCCTGTCCATGTCCCTCCCGCCTCTCCCCGACGTTACTCCCCACCGCTCCGTCAGGCGCGTCTCCGCCGCCGATCCCAGCGCTCCTTCTCTCCCCTCCCTCCCTCCCGTCCGGCTGTCATGTGGCTCTGTTCGCAAATGCCGCCCACGGCTCGTACAGTACTGCGCGTTTTCGGGGGTGAACAACAGGTGGGTCAGAGTTGGAACGGCAGCCGTCGCGAATCTGACATCTGTGCCGTGTGATTCATTTGGGAGACAGGATCGCACCCCCCCCCAGGTCCAGCGTACATTCATTACCGTGATACAGGACCTGAAATAGCATTTCTGTCACCTCCGTCACAGTACTCACAAATCACACGTTTTATTATTTTTTCCCCTTTCCCCGTGTGCCGCCAGCCCAGGGGGTCCCGCAGAAGTCGCTTTATTTTGCTCAAGTAAGCAGCATGGTGGGGATGGGGGTGGGGGGGGAGCTCGCAAGTGAGACTGGTGACCAGTCTATAGGGGGCGCTGATGAGGCAGCTGGCTGACACATCCCATCCTTTAAGCGCCACGCCACCTGCGGGCCTGACCATGTGCACGCTCAAACCCGCAGCCCCATAGGACGCCAGCTCACAGATGATGGGCCGCACTGCTACACGGACTCAGCCCACAATGAAACGGGCCCCACTTCTAAAATTACCCAGAAGTGCTTCGCTGGGTCTGATGTGGGCCGAGCCATGTCGGGTCGACCCTTCCACTAATGAATCAGCACACGCACAAACCGAGCGCCAGATTGGACTCTTATAAGTTATTCAAGCCGATCTGTGTTTATTCCATCTTCCATCTGCAGGCCAGGCCGACGTCAGACAAACGCGGAGCGGTGTTAAAAATAACGCGCCGATCTGAATAGCGGAGTGACGGGATCAGCCGGCTGCGTTCGGGGTCTCGCCGTGGTCACAGAGCGCCGTGGCGGCTGGCAGTGGGCTGCATGAACAGACCCCGGCCGACGTCATCCACGCGCTTTGCCTATTGATGCCGAGTTACGAAATACCTGCTTGCCGCTCGATTCATAAATTCATGCTCTCGGATGAAACAAAACGAATAAGTCACAGATTAATTTAGCATGCAGGGGGTTATGGGTAGGGAGTCTGGGGGCAGGTTTAAATACCCTCCCCAAGCCTGTCAAGAATGGCTCTCCCCCAGGTCATTTTTCCCCCCCACAGGCAAAGGTGACAAACTCCTCCTCTCAGACCTCGCAGAGCGACGCCTGGACCAGGCTTCACATCTCCAGTACAGCCCCATGACGCAAGGCTCTGCCTTTTTTGGGTCAGATGGAGGAAGGAACCCTGAACCCCTGAACCCCGAATGCTCCAAATCCAAATCTGGCCAGCATTCAACACGTCCGCACTCTGTCGACACCCGAATCTGCTGCCTGATACCTTCATACTTAAAGTAATTAGCAGATACTTTCATCCAAAGTGAGAGCTTCTGGGCGTATAGGTGCAGGAACGGCCCTCATAGGTCAAAGAGGAAGCAGAATCTATTACAGCCACAGGAAGTAGAATCTATTACAGCCACAGGAAGTTGAATCAATTACAGTCACAGTAAGTGGAATGTTATTGCACCCAGATAAAGTAGGATCTACATCCCAAAAACCGTACTTGTACCACCCCCCCTTACTACCTTAATTTCACCCCAGAAGTGTTTCTGAATTCCCGGTGTTGAAGTGCGGTCCCAATACCTTAGGGAACGAGTCATCAAGGGCTGATTCTCGCTCAACTCACCCCTTTGCCGGAGGCATGTGGAAGTCTAGCTGAGAGTACTCCCCTTGTGGAAGAGAAATTCACTTTTCGGTGACACCCACGCATAAGCTTCTACTTAAGTGATGACTTCATATATACTGGCCTCTTGCATTGCCCCTCGAAAAGCCGCTACGGAGCGGGATGCTAAACTCTAAAGTATGAGGCCTGAGGACAGAAGGTAGGTTTGCTGCTGCTTACAGATGGCCAAGGAGCTTCGGCTAAACCGGCAGCTGCCCCAGAGCGACCCACACGGCGCCGGCCTAGAGGTCAAAAGTCATGCGATGGCGGCTCACCCGGTACTGGCCGACGGGCGGTGGTCCGACGTCTGGTACACCCCCCTGGATGTCACCGACACGCTGGAGTTTCTCTGCAGAAGGAAAAGACAGGAGATCCTTCTTTTTTAATGAACATAGGCCTGGCTTCCACACCCTCAGTGGCAGGAGTTCAAAAAGCGCAGCACAGCTGGCTGATTTGATCGGCCCACTGAACTTACCGGAGGACGTCGGCCCCCTTTGCAGGTCAGAACCCTCATTGCTATGCTTCACGGTCAATTTACGAGCGCCCCCCCCAATTACGTTCCGCTTGTGGTTCTGGGACACGGCTCAGCCAGTAGGCAGAATCTGAGCTAACGGTATTCACGCACACCTGTCTAAAGCCCAGCCGAAATTTCACCTGTTTGTATCTTAAGCCAGATGTACCGCTATTCTTTCAGAATGCTGCGCGGAACGTGCTGCTTGGTTCTTTGTTAAATGTTAGCAGTCTGCTGTTTTTATACCTTTATTTGGCTTCTGCTGTGAGAAAAGCAGGTTCTCATCTTGTCTGGTTAAATATGGGCTGCTGTAAATATGGCCACTATGTCCTGCTAGGTCTCTGACATCCCCGCTCTGCCTGGCTCGGATGTTTTTAAACTTTTCGTATTAAGCAGTACTGTAAAAGCTCAATTCTCCTGCTTCACCTCTTTTAAAATGTAGAATATTGTGGCTGCAAGAGAGAACGCAGGACTGGGATCGGTGCTGATGGAGACGGCGGCATCGGCAGCCCGGAGATCGGGGGTGAATCGCAATAGGTGTACTTGAACGTATTTGTGTCCTCATGCTCCTGTTCTATGCCAGCTTCCATTGCCGAAGACTACTTCCAATACTAAAGAACAGAAGTACAGCGAATGGTGAGAATCCCCGGATGATCCCCGGTTATATCCTCGGCAAACGAGACCCCTCCCACGATTCATCGTGCCCCAAGTTCCTTCATGTGAGGCATGATGGTAAAACCACAACTACGGTCTCTGTGCTCTTGGCATTGAGATTCACCTCTGTGCTCAGGGTCTGTGCTCGTAGCCCCAGCGCCAGCCACTAGCACTAGGGGGCTCCCAGTACTCAGTGCGTGTTGGCACACATGGACAACGTGGGGGCCCAGTGTGAAGGAATGACCCTCTCCAAAGCTCGCGCTCATTTTCACGCCTCTGGGAAAAAAGACGACAGGCTTTCCGTAACACTATGGGATGTGGAAGTCTTGTTGAGAGTACTGCCTTTGTGGAAGAGAAATTCACTTTTGGTGAAATTCAGCTATATGCCGAATCAGATGCCAACAAGATAGCGCCCCCTTCTAGTCATTTCTATATTCACAATTTGTGTTAAATACTTCATTAACATTCCTGTTTTTTTCTGGTTCATTTTAAACATCTCACAAAATTTTTTGTCACTAATGGGTTTTTTATGTAACTTGTGTTAATATTTCCCTGCATTTATTTATGTTGATACCACTTAAGGGCCCCCGCCGGACCTCCGTACACACGCGGATCCGGCCGCCCCCCTCACCTGGCGGCCCGCGCCCTTTGACCCCGGGACGCTGCACCGACCCAGGCTGCCATTAGGTGTGGTCCCACAGCTGCTGATGATCTGCAGCTGCTTTTCGGCCCGGTCGGCCCGGTCCAGCAGCTCCTCGATGAACTGCTGCAGGCGCACCTTGGCGCTGGCCTCCCGGGCCGCCGTCTCCTGCAGGAACTGGTCTATCTGCGCCACCTCCCTGCAAAGGGGATTAGAACCAAGAACCTTCAGGATACCCGCCCATCACCAGTGTGCGGTCTGAAAAACCGCCAGTTACCTTTAGGGACCATGACGTGGCCTAGTGGTACAACAGGCAAGCCATAGAAAAAAAGACACAGCCCATGTGCAGCAGAGAGACATGCATGTAAGCATTTTTACTTTGCTTCATACCACCAGAAGGGCAACAGGGGCACCCACATGGGATAGTTTTCCTTGACTGGGGCGTTTTCACAGTTTACCAGCCTCTACTGGCCATCGAGTGGTAGGAGGAAACAGGCTAGAATTACCCCTGGCTCTCAGTTCAGTCTGTGTGGAGTAACGGAGCACCAGTGATCCTCCGCAGCACTAAATGCGGACTGATATACGGCATAATGGTGAGGCGGAAAGCTGCACCAGGAAGCGACACCTTAACAGAGATCCCTTCATGTTGCGATGGGAGCTATGGAGGGGTGTCAAATGGGTCACATGCTGCGTATCGTCCTTCTGCTCTCCTGTTACATCTGCGCCGTTATGGGAATCGCAGAATGATGAACGTCAGCGCCCCCTGGGCTGAGGTGCCACGTTTCCCAATGCAGTGCAGCCCCCCCGTCCTGGAATCATCCCACTCAGGGCCCCCACGGAAGCCATGCAGCGGCCAGCTTCAGGTAATACCCCAACGCTTAAGGTCGCGGACCACATGATCCTATTTGTGGGAAATCCTGGATCATCTAGGAGGTGACCCATGGGACATGGTGACTGGAGGATCAACACCCCCCCAGATGAGGCGGAACGGTGGACACCATAGAAAATGTAATGGAGCCAAATCTACAGTCATGAGAGCCGGGCCATCGCTCGCTGCCTCTCCTCCAACATACCCACAGCGACCCTACACTTTTATCTCAATAAAATGAGGTCCTACCTCACCTCACCTCCCCCGAAACACCCACGCCCTCCCAGGGCTTCACACAGTCCAGCCCAACAAGGTCAACCTTGGTTAGATATTTCAAAAGAGACGCTGGAATCCAAAGCAGCAAAAAATCTCAGTTCTCAAACATTCCATCACCTAGGAAACAAGACAAGGGACGTTGGGAATCTTTCTGATTGGTTCTCAGTGCCGGGTTCCCGGCCAACCGGACAACAAAGAGCAGGCTGCAAATGGCAGGCATGACAGGTAATCAGTTAATCAAGGAGCATCACGTTGTGGGAGTGACCTTGAGAGCCTTCCGGAACGCTCCTGCTGTCCCAGAGGCGAATGAAAGGGTCAGAAATCTAGTTTGACACAGTGGAAAATGTCAGGGCCACTGCCCAAGGTGTGTGAACAGTACTCCTGAACGCGGACGTGGCTTCAGGATGGCAATCCCTTTATGGGCATGGGGAAAAGCACGAGCCTGCAGGAAGCGATGTCTCCACCCACCCGTGCCATCTGCTGTATGCAGACTCCGGCTTAAATATAGCTTCACGTTTATTAAACATAATAATGAAATGAAAGCGTAAGCGAGTAAGCAGCATTCATTCGCTGGGGTGCCGGTGCTGTGTAATTAGATGACTGAAGTTTCAGAAAAATAAATAAAAAAAGCTGAAATAAAGCAGAGAGCCCAAAATAACCAGCCCAAGAATTAAGAGGTTCAAGAAGAATACATCAGGCTACAGTGATGTATGAACTCAGTCGAATGGTTGTACTGTATGCAGCCCGTTTGTCGTTAAACCTTCAGAGAGCTTAAGCAGATTTACTGTGTGTCAGCCACGCCAGGAATCCTAACGGGGAACTAATCCTGAGCCAGTCAGATGGCTGGATGGATTTAAGAGTGAACCGCTAAAGCACTGCTCCCCCTGGTGGATGGGGTGAAAACAGCCCCCTGCAGTATGTCATTTAAGTTTACGGAAACTCAGAGTTTCTCAAAAGCGTAAAACAGGTAGAAGACAGACATGAGTCCAATCTTCCTGCTGAAAGCTTTGTTAGTTTGGAGCAGCCATATTTACTGTTAAAGCCGTTGCATCTGAGCAGACACCAGAGAGGAGTGAGAGTGTGCATGTCGCTGCTATGCAGGGAACCCAGAGCATACCAGCTAGATGCAGGCTTCTCAGCACGAAGATGTCTGCGCTATTTTAATAGATCTCTTTGAAATAACTAACTATATGCAAATAAAACACATGCTCTGTCATGTTTAAGGGAAAATACAAGAATAGGGACACCGTTTCCATCTTGTTTAGTGTACTTGTCACATTTCTTGGAGAGAACGGGCGAGAGAGAGAGAGAGAGAGAGAGAGAGGCTCTGCCTGTGAGGACAGATGGGCGTGAGGAAGATGAAAGCCTTGTTGTGTTATGAGAGGAGGCTTGTGTGTGGGGGGCTGTTAGCTGGCGTGAGGAAGCTGTGTTGTGCAGCGGGGGGCAGCGGGACTCTGCGGAGTGATGGACGAGGGCATAGGCATGAGGGATGGACAGGCTGAGAAGGTGACAAGGATTGTCCCGTGTATTTCTGACAATAGAAGGATGACAGAAGATGCATTCAGTGATTCTGCCTGAAAGCCGGATGGTCCTCTGCAATCAACTGCAGGCCTTGCCCCCCTCACCTCCACCCACACCACGCCGATTTTTTATAATGTTCAAACAATGTTCCCACACATTCCTGAGACCAACCACGCCAGCGTAACTGCTGAAATGCTGCCTCACGACACTAACGCTAATGACCAAATGCCTAGCTTTTCAGTCGCCAACCACCCAGACTGTGATGTAGCACTTAACAGCTCCTGCACTATATATCTCTTACCACGTGTTAATGTACAGCTAACATAGTCACACCTGTCCTGATTCACTGAATTTTACAGTCTTGTGAAGACGCCATTTACCTCTCTGTTGTTGTCAGTATATGATGCAATTTTGAATATAATGTCACACTGGTTACTTTACTGGCAATGCTATTTGGTTAGGATAATGCAATTAGAACATGCAAAAGCTAATGCAATGTGAGCATACTGATGCTATTTGCTAAAGCTAATGAAATGTGAACATGCTAATGCATTAACTTTAGCAAATAGCTTTACTATGCTCACATTGCATTAGCTTTAGCAAACAGCTAGAGAGCATGCTAAGGCTATTTGCTAAAGCTAATGCAATGCGAGCATGCTAATGATATTTGCTAAAGCTAATGCCAGGCTAAAGAGCCCGCCAAAAAGCAGCTCGTGCATATATGCCATGTGTACAAAGAGTCAGATTCCCACTGAGAAACTGGGAGAATAACTTTCCCAAAGGATGGGGAATACCTGGACGTGAAATATTATTTCCCATTTGCGCACACATGCTGCGGAGCAGGGCAGCGGGAACTGCGGGCTCCCAGTGCATGAATGATGACCTCACCAGCAGAGCGCTGCTGGAATCTAGAGCTGAACAAGTATCTATAATAAGTAGCCTAAAGCTGCCTCAGAAGGTGTAGCCCAAAGCAGTGGGACCCAAAAGAGGGGTCGCCATGTGATTTTCACAATAGGTTTATAAAATTTTGAAAATGTTCCATTTTAAGAGTATTTTTAACAGGACCCCTCTCTCCCGCCAACCTGATCAGCGAAATGTGCCAAGAGCCCCCTCCAGTCAGCGAAATCTAGCGGCGGTTGTGACACTGCTATACTGATGGCCGTGGGCTGAAAAGTTTGGGAACTCGTGGCCTAAAGTATGACATTTACGTGACATTTATTTATTTATTAGACACTTTTTTGCAAAGTTGGAGACATCGCGCTGCCGGTCACACTGTCCGGTACAGTGGTACCTCAGTTTACAAGTTTAATTCGTTCCACCGAGCGACTCCTAATCCGAAAAAGTCGTATATCAAAGGGAATTTCCCCATAAGAAATAATGGAAAGTCTGATAATGCGTTTCCAACACCCAAAATATTCATTTAAAAATAATAAAAAAAAATTTCTAACACTTGTTGTTTATAACATCTGAAACAAAAAACAACGTGGTAACAATGCTATACCATAAACCGTAAGCTAACGCGGATGTCGGGTCGCTGGGTCACAAACGCTTACTGAGAGTGAGAATAGGGTATGCGTATGAGTATTAGGGAATGCGTATGAGAATAGGGTATGTGTATGAGAATAGGGTATGCGTATGAGTATTAGGGAATGCGTATGAGAATAGGGTATGTGTATGAGAATAGGGTATGCATATGAGTATTAGGGTATGCCTATGAGAATAGGGTATGTGTATGAGAATAGGGTATGCGTATGAGTATTAGGGTATGTGTATGAGTATTATGGTATGCGTATGAGTATTAGGGTATGCGTATGAGAATCGAGTATGCGTATGAGAATAGGGTATGCGTATGAGTATTAGGGTATGCCTATGAGAATCGGGTATGCGTATGAGAATAGGGTATGCGTATGAGTATTAGGGTATGTGTATGAGTATTAGGGTATGTGTATGAGTATTAGGGTATGCGTATGAGAATCGGGTATGCGTATGAGAATAGGGTATGCGTATGAGTAATAGGGTATGCGTAAGAGAATAGGGTATGCGTATCTGACACACACTGGTTCTGCGTGGTGAGAAGAACCATCAGCTCAATCGTACCAAGAGCATACGAGCTCATCAGGCGAGACTCGGGTCGGCTCGGTTTCGGTCGGGCTCACTCACAAGGGAAAAGCATTCGTTGACTATCTCAGGCTAGCTCGTTTTGTGGGATATGGCAAACTTTATTAAAAAATTTTGCTCGTCCTGCGAAAAACTCGTAAACCGAGGTTCTACTATATATGAACAGAATAATAACAAGGTATTTTAATTATTCAAGAGTTACAACTTTCATAACAATTTTCCTTTTTTAGGCCATAAAAGCTTAATGTTCCTGAAAACAAAGGAAATGAATTTAATATACGTCTTTGAAGATGGAAGTGTTATTGCATTAATACTTAATGTTTCACGCTCGCGGCATTGTGTAGATTGATTCCGGTCTTATACATTGCAGTCCCTGGCACGTGATACAGCCTTCTGATCACAGAACCCAAAAGAAATTTAACACTTAATATAAGGAATTCTCAGAAACACTGTACTCACAAAAAAAAAAATGGTCAAAAAAAATACTGTCTTAAGCAGTTAACGGATAAATCCCAGGTACTGTCCAACAATTCCGCTGTGTTTCATGAAAGTACAGCATTTTGGGCAATTTAGTAATAACATGTCGTATGATGTTTGTGCCGAGAATCACAGTAAGTCAATATTAACTCAGTTACTATCCAAATATACCAGGATTTAAGGCCTAAGTGGCAGAGGATGAGTACAGCCTATCATGATTAGACTCACATTCTCAGCAAGAAGATGTACACCTGGCCCAGACTTCCTTATTCTCCTCAAAAGACCCTCTAGGATAGTTCTACACCTACATGAACATCTCGGGCCCTTCAGGCACCCTGGGTGACCAAGTTCAATGGAAATTAAGAGCTCAGCTGCTCCGTTACTCACTGCTGCTTGTGGGTCAGTTCCTGCTCCTTGCTGACCAGGTCCTGTTTGAGGCTGGCCAGCATCTCCACGGAGACGTCCACCTGCCGCGACAGCTCCGAGGCCTTGTCCTCCAGATCCTGCTTCTCCTGGCCTAGCCGCACACTCTCCTGCTTGGCCTTCTCCAGCTCTGAGCTCTTCTTCTCCAGCTCGGCCTGCAGGCGGCCCACGCGTGCTGCGATCTTCTGCTCCACCTCCTCCGAGAGCTTCTCCAGTCGCTCGTCCAGGTCCAGCTTCTCCAGCGCCCGCACCCGGAAGCGGGCCAGCCCTTCCTCGTAGGCCGCCTCCACCGCGCTGGCAGCCACGTTGGCGGCGACGGCCACGGCGTTGCTCGGCGACGTGCCGCCCTGATTGGCCGAGCTCATGGCTTTCTTGATGAAGATCTCGCTCAGGGGGATCTCCACATTGGGGATGTAGCGAGAGGCGGCAGTGGTGAGGCCCAGGTCCTCAGCCCGTGAGAAGTCGTAGGGCGAGTGGTGCTCCTTGGCGTCGTGGCGGCTCAACAGGGCCCCGTCGCCGACCAAGGGTACGAGGGTGGCTCCGTCACACACGGCGTGGGACTTGGACAGCACGTAAAGGGTCTCGTAGGTGTGGCTGTACTCCAGGTGGGCGCGCAGTGACGCCAGGCTCCGGAAGCGCTTGGTGTCCCCACAGCGAGGGCAGCGGTAAGGCAGCTCCAGAGAGGCCATGCCGTGCTCACACGCCACGGCGGCGCTGACACATTAGCGCCCTGGCCGGGCTCCGGGCCGCAGCCCTCATCTCGAACGACGGCGGACCACCGCTGGACACGGGCTGGGGGAAGGGCAGGCATCCATCTCGGGTTGCACATGCACACCTGCCAGGCTGCGCTGGAGACCCCCCCCCCCCCGAAAATTCCTGGGTGCCGCTACGCGCCTCCAGCTGACAACATCTGGCTTCTTCGCCCTGAAAGACAGAGGGATCAGCTTCAGAGCATCCACAAACAAACGGATCTCCCTCCTTCCATCCACCCCACCCAGCCCGGGCCGCCCCAGCCTTCTGGCACACTTTATCAGCACACAGACCCATTTCATTCCACCTTTAATCTACATCACTTTTAAATTCATACTGAGCCTGTGAGTTGACAGCCAGGCGCAATGTAAAAATAGACCCTCTCTGGTGAAAAAAGTAAAACAGGCAAAAATCCTGACTCGTTGCGGGCCTTTCCAAAAATAAAAACCAAGATCGACCCTCCTAAGACCCCTTTCTCTCGGTTTCCTCTCCAAAGCGACATCGAGCTGTTTGCAGACTAAGCCAAATGGAAATGAATCGATAAAACGTCGACATTAAAGTTGACATTAACATTATGCCGGTGTGGCTGTCATAGGGATATGGTGTCAGTGTAGCGCATTCAGGTTTGTGCAATGTCTTAACTGCCTTAATGGACAAAATGACTTAACTCGGTCTCAGTCTTTACATCTCGACTGAAGACCTATTACTTCAGCTTAGCTCACCCGCAGCCTAACAGTGTACACAGTGTAACTATGGCTGCTGTGACAATGCGTGTTTTGACCATTCGCACTCTCTGCCTTCCAACTTGTCTGGATGGTGCCCGTCTGAGCGGGAGTCCTGGTTCAGTCCCACAGAGGGGTGACATTGTGCGTATGACTTATGACCTGCCACATCATGGGTGCAGCCTTCAATCTGCCACCCCACACAGGCCGGCGTGGAGAACTGACTCATCGATGGACTTTGGCTTTGCACTGGACCACAGATCTCACTTTGCTTTTAGCAAGCAGGCCCACTCTCTCTCTCAGTGATGTTAGCATGCCCGGGGGGGTGGGCAGCCAGGTGACCTTGCATCCCCAGAAAGTTTTTCTAGAATTTTTTTGGGGTTCCTCTCCTCCTCTGTTGTCATCTGGCATTCCTTAATTAATTTCTATGTCTTTTGTATTGCGTTGTGAAAGGCGCTATATAAAAATAAACTGAATTGAATTATTGAAAAAAGCCAAAAAGCTTTGGCATTTTGAATTAACAGCCAATCAGGACTATGGCCCTAACTGAACAGCCAGCCAGCAATTAGCAACTCAGCACTCACTGGCTAACACCAGACTGTCTGGCACCACTTACCTACCATCTGCTGGCGCAACTCTGGCGTGGGAACGGAGGGGAACGGAGGGTACCAGCCGATGTCACAGTACACACTGATGCAGTGCAGCACACAACGTTCTGAAGTTAAGCAGACACAAACCATGTAGTGACAATCAAACACTGATTGGCTAGTGACAATTTCACTAGCCAATCAGCAACAAGAGTCTAGGACCTCACTCAGGGGAAAGGCGCTGATAGGTCATCCTTGGCGTGTAACAAGCACTGGCATAGGCCAAGTGGATCCAACCCTTGTATGCTCCCTCCCAAAGCTGTTAATTAAATCTGAGTGAATTCTTGTACTTTACTCACAAGTAGCCCCTGATATATACAGAGAGTTGGGGTCTACAAAAACATAGCACAAATGCTGCAAATGTCATTAGCTAGTTCTGGAATGTTGCCGAGGCACTGATAGGATCATCGGTCACATGCGAATGGCTGCTCATTCGCCTGTTACTTACTGCAGCACTGTGATTGGCTGATCATTCGGCTGTTTCTCACTCCAGAGCTATGACTCGCTGTCTTTCCCCTGGGTAATAGATGCTGGAAACAAGATTAGGCCACAGAAAATACCCTCGGAACTGTTTGCCTCAGTGCAGAAAGCCTATTTAACCAGACGTGAGTGAATGGTCTTTCCTCAGTCAATGGGGGGAGAGCGTTAGTGTCAAACTCTGACAGCCCCAGGGTGGTACAGTGAGCTGCAGCGCCTAAAAATCAACGGTGGCCATCAGCCACTTGCAGCACCTGGTAGGAGAAGGACAAGTCTGACAAGAAGAGAGACCATTAATTAGGGCGACGTGCCAACTCAATCCCAATTCGAGCGGTAAGGCGTACTGTCAAAAGCAGCCCTCGTCGCCCACTCAAAATCACGAAGGCCTGCTTTCACGACACCAGAAGCCCCCGCTGGCTGCTACCATACAGCCAGCTCCAAGGTGGACACTGCGTAAAACGGACCAGAACACAAGGTCCGCCATAACACAGAGTTAACAAAAAGCCTTGTACTGAGTAACTCGCATCCTAAAGAGGAAAATGTCATCGTGAAGACTGAAGTTTTCCAGAAACTCCAGGGAAGGTCCACAGTGCCCCTCATTTGTGGAGGTTTTCCAGGATCGTCCGAAGACATTCATTTAAGCTAGAGAAGAACCCAACGACTTCACAGGTCAGAAGGCAAAGTCAACCCTAATTCCGCTACTCTGGCATTAATTAAGAAAGGTGTGGGACTGCCCTCTACTTCTCACAGGCAGGAAAGGCCTCAGCCAGCTTAGATTATATGTGGCACCTTCATTTAAACACCAACTGTGAACTCAGCATGGAACTTCAAAACTGAGAAATGCCCAAGTCTAAAGCTAATCTAATCTGTTTTATTAAACCAACACGCAGGTGTTTACGTGGGTACGGCACCCTTCTTTAAGCTGTGCCACACCTGCTAAGCTACCAAAGAGAAATAAACATCTTCTGCGCTGCCGCGAGCGGTTTGTGGTCCCTCAGCCCGTTACTCCGCTGCCAAACCTGTCAAGCGATCCACATAAACCTCATCGACAGGGAGAGCATTTCCATTTCTCCGGAGCCCGTCCCAGGTCACCCCCAGACCTGCTGAGACGTGCAGACAGCCCCACGAGTAACGACGGATCGCGGGACGATCGCAGATGCTAACGACGAACTGGCACGGGCAGTAATTAAGTCTGGAGCAGGGGCTGCTGGGAAGGGTAGCCCAAGCAGAGTCCCTTGTTAAAAGCCGGCTCATGCCACCAGGGAGGCTGAGGGTAATCGCAGCGACGCTCCCTGGGTAGGCGAAGGAGCGTCAGCTTGCGTGTCATTTCCTGTCAGCAGCCAGCAGCTTCTGCACCGAGCTGCGCCTCGCGCTTCCGTTTTCCACGTGCGAAGCTCTGTCCATTTCCCTGCAGGCCTCCAAAGTGGCACTTGCTGGTCCCGGTACCCAACGACTCTCCAACTGCAGCCTCATACCAACCACAAGGTAACAATTCCTCGCCCTCTTCTGCACCCCAAAGACCCGACGAACCAGGCCCCTGCCTTCAGTAGGGTAAAAAATACTAAGAGGGGATTGGCTTCTGTAAGTGTCACATGACCCTCTGGCATAGCTGTGCCCCCCAGAAAAGCAGCCCCCCACCTCCCTATTTCTCTTCTCATTAAATTGAGGACACAGCTGCCTCGCCGGCCCTACACGTCCTCCACACTCCTCAGCCTGTAACTATGGCAATATCTCCTCTCACCAAGAAACAAGCTCTTTAATCTCAAGGCCCACTGGCTCCTACAGCTACAGTCTCATCCATGGTGCAATCTGCCAGTTCCTAAGTCCGATGTGTAAGTTCTTTTGCTACACATCTTTTCAAATGCAAGGCATTTGAGTCTCAAACAATGTGCTTTTCATGAGGACCAAAGTTAACTTCGGCAGCTGGTATTTACAAATGAAAATAAACCTTCATATATGAAAGGTTCAATTGAGCAGATGCAGGCTTATAAAAAGCAGGATTTACATCAGTCTCAGTTCTGGTACGAAATAACGGATTCCATCCCAACCTGGCATGGTCTAGTTTAATCAGCAAAACATTTATTTTTAGTAATGTACAAATCATTTCTTTAAGGAGAGGTACAGACAGAATGTGCGACTCGTGAGGGATCCAGCAGCACAAAGTATGCGTAGATATTTCCCCTGAGCACGGGGTGCACCATTCACGGAAGGGCTGTGTGATGTTTCAGAACACACTTTGGAATCCATCTCTCCCCACCTGTTGATGGCACGTAACCCCCATTCAGCGTGGTTTGAATAAGTAACAGGAGGATCCAAACACGGCGAACGCGGCCACAACGGAGGGAAGAGCTCCGTCAACAGCGGGAAGCCCGCAGCGACAATTTGTCTTTCTCGGTCGGCTCCGGGCCGGACAGACAAGGGGCTACAGCTAGGTGGGGGGGGGGAGGTGAATCACGCTGGCAGTAGAGCAGAGGAGGGATCCAGTCCACAGAGAAGAAGAGATGGGCGAGCGGTCCAGGTGGGCGGCGTGGATGTTCCAGGGGAGGGTGGGGGAGCGCGGAGGCGGCACAGGAGCTGACTATTTGCCGATATTTGAGCTTCTTCCTGGTAGAACATGGCATCACATTGACCACCCATGACCCCATGGCCATTCGACCCTATGTGAAACTACTGATGCATTCTGAGGAGATGACACAGTCTTGCCAGCCACCTTTCTCAGTCCCAAACAGGCCATACGAGGTGTGGATCATCGGCAAATGCAGACCTGCACTCCGTGCTTTGCCAGGACTTGGAGGATTTTGGCCTTTTGGTGCTCCTGCATGACTCAGAGCTGGGGGGGTGCTGGAAGATCAGCCGGATGTGTTCTGATTGGACCAAAGTGGAACAGAAGGCAGGTCAAGATCCTCTGGGATGAGCGATAGCGCCCGGCAAGCCAGCCGGTGGAACAACGAGGTGGCATGAAGCCGGCACTCTTGGACAAGGGTAGTGCACCATAATTCACAGTGGGGAGCCCCTGTCCACCGCCAAATGAGATTCAGGGCGGCCCCATCGGGACAGAGCAGCCCGAGATACTCAGGCTGTTTTCAGACACCGAATTGCTCAAGTCAGACAGAAGTGTCGAGTTCTAGGGGGAATCCAGGATTAAAGAGCCACAGACATCGAAAGGCAGCCAAGTGCCAGGGACACACCACCTAACCCCCGGGGGGGAAGGGTGTTCCACATGGAAATCAGGATAGACTGCAGGGGGGGAAGGGGCTAGCTGCTGCCCCCCCCCACCCCCCCACCCCATCCCTTAGAGTGGTATGTTCCCCCTGTGCTCACTGACGCTCCACAAACATCACAGAGGACAGAAAGCAGGTAACCCCCCCCAGAAGACACCAGTTCTGCGGGTGACAGGACCGGAACGGACAGGATTCCCCTCCAAAGACAGCAGCCACGTCACAGAACAGGGAGAAAGAAAGGAATAAAAATGCGATCATCTAAGAAGAACCCCCCCCCCCCCCAAAAAAAATTTCCTACTAATACTGAATACCCGGCCATCCCTGTTCTCATAGGCCGGCTGCCCAGCCCAATCCCTGAAGCTGCACTGTAAACTGTCAAACCCACAAAATCGCCGAGGAGGGGGCGACAGCGGGGGTGTGTGAGAGACGGAGAGGTGAGAACCACCCCTCACCAGGCGAGAGGATCCAGGCTCGCTCCTCAAAGTGGAATCTACTCACTCCGGCCATCCTCCAAAATACATCGTGTACGTGACAAACATTTTTCTGTGGCCTTTCCAAATAGGCATTGACAGGGGCACCATGTGGAGGCCGGTGTGGTAAACATATGGGTTTGTGGGACAGCAGCAGAACTCAGGTGGAGGCACTGCCCCTCCCCCCCCAGGGCACAGCTGGGTGTCAGTCTGGGACATGTGGCTGGACGTCTTCTGCTCTGTTTATTGATTCCTGCCAACCTGGCAAATATCCAGGGCTCCTCCTGAACTGCGTCCCGGACCGGGTCGGGCCGGGCTGGGGGACGGGGAGCCCATTGAGACTCAACTTCACCAACCGCGATTCAGGGATAGGTTGCTCGGCTGGCTTCCCGCAGGCGTGGCTGAAAAATTTGCGATTCTGGAAACAATCCGTCCACGGCACACCCGACTAAAGGCCAGCCAGGCCCCCAGTGACACAAACATAATCCCCACCTACATAGCACTCCCACGCCTCTCCCTGCCGCTAATTATATTTAGCAGTCGATGCTAACACTGTACTCTCACATTAGTCCCCACACCCGAAATGAAGAAAAAAAACATGCAGTCCATTTTTCACATGCGTAACCAGACTCCCTCCCGTAGCGATGTGCAGCATCAGTAGAAATGGAGTATTACTGTAATATTACAGTAATGCAAAAAACCCTTAAGCCATGATTACATAACAAGCACAGAATCTGACGAGGCGAGCCAGTTTGGGCCTACGTTTTGTTTTTTTTTTTTTTTTTTAAATCGCCGTTAAGCGGTAAGCAGCGCGTCTTGTTTCTGCTGAATCTACTCTACCGTTTGCTTGACCGGGGGTGGCTCTTTGGCATGGAAACGTGAGAACTCCTCGCCCTTCACGAGAAACGGCTCCAACCTACAGTCTGGGTGAGGAACTGGAATGCAGGGACAGATGGAAATAAGAAATCACATGTGGGTGGGAGCAAAGGATATGCTAGTGATGGCTCTGCGATCGATGGACAGACTAAGTGCCGTCCGCAGCTGTCTCCTCGGATGTAAGTAACAGGGCCTGATGTTACGGGCCTCTTCTAGCATAAATAAGATACAAATGATTGCTGCCATAATCGATGGCTTTGGTTGGGGATCTGCATCTTCAGGCTGTGTAAGAGCTACATTGCATTACATATATTTTCATTTAATTAGCAGACCCATTTCTTTTAAGCGAATGCTTGGGGTGCAGAGAAAGGGCAGCCAGCGTTCCTGAAGCAGCTGGGATTAAGGCTCTTGCTGAAAGGCCCAACGGTGATGTGATCACTTTGCCAGTCAGGGGATATGAACTAATGTCCTACCGGAAATGGGTGCAGATGTAATGCCCTACTGGAAATGGGTGCAGATGTAATGTCCTACCGGAAATTGGGGGAAGATGTAATGCCCTACTGGAGATAGGTGCAGATGTAATGCCCTACTGGAAATGGGTGCACATCCTTAAGCACTCAGGTAGCACACCACCCCAGCAGCAGTGAGATGGGACACAATACCTGCACGTTCTGCTGAGATATTCTCATTCTCTGGAAAGCTTCTTAAATTAATCTACTATAAGCCATAGCCCTTGAGCAGTGTACAGAACACTGTAGCCTATCTGCTTACCACCATACCTTGGTGTCCAAAGTGCATTAGAAAAAAAAAATGATAACTGCTGGATGACAAGATGAGGAGAGCCATATTCCCTGACACCAATGCCGGATTCCAGCTGTGGCTCTTTCCATATCTCATTCTGATTCCGTGGGTCTATCCAGTGTTAAACCCCCCCAGCCAGATAAAATTCCCATTCCACTTACTGTCACACATCAGCCCACCGGCCCAAAAAGAACCTGTTTTCCCCCCGATGCTGTTCTGCAAGGTCTGAGTAAATCTATTCCACATCGGTCTGTCTGAGGTGACCGAAATGCACAACGTGGCCAGCAGGTGTCAGTGCAACTGCAGGAGAGGGAGCTCCGCCCGGAATCAGCTGCCATTCCAGAAGTGTATTTTTTTTTTTATCTGAAAGATATCTGTATGTAAAGAGGCAGAATGTGCAACTGCCAGGCAGCCCACTCAGCACGTGGCTTGTTCTTATCATCACTACCCAATCGCTTGCTAAGAACAGAGATTCCCGGCTGGGGAAATCACCGTTATTGTTAGTATAGCATTAGCGACAAGACAGCGTAAGCCATGGGAACGACCGGGCCTCAAACTCAACGCCCGGCCTTCAGATTCCGCCAGCAATGGGATGGGTCATCCCCCCCCCCGGCACCATAATGACAGGCCTCGTGTATCCATCTCCCCGGGTCTCGCTTCCAGGTCACACTTGCCCATGGGTTCTCCATGGAATTCTTTCTGTAACGCTCAGTGCCAAGAGGCGCTTGCCATTACCGCCTTTCGTTAAACGGTTGCGGGTGGCATCAGCGTCAGATCAGACAGCGAGTCCCGTGTCCACACCACCGAAACCGAGAAAAGGCCCCAGCCGCACACAATCTTATGTTCAGCTCATGACAGATTGGAGCTGCGGACACATGAACAGAGTAGCAAAGCGACATCGTCACATCCCGTCTAGCTTTACTGGTCCTCACCCATTGACCGGCTTACACAACTTGCCAGACTGCCGAAGACCCTGGGTCTCAACAAGTTCTCCTACATATGTTGAAACAGGAGTGTTGAAGCCCTCAAAACCATGATCTTCTGCACAGTTCATAATAAGACCTTCCCAGACTATTTCGGCGCCAACAATTATGGAGATCATTTATTTGAAAAGGCCAAAAGCCAATAAACAAGGCAAGCAGTAAGGAAACAACCTCAAAAATGTGTTAAATCAACAGAGAACTAACATCTATAAATCTATAAAACCGTAACACTGGGGCCAAGATACAGCTCCAGAAATGCCACCATTATTTGGGAACATGCCTCAACCATTGTTTACGAAACACAACTTTCTTAAATACTGCGTTTCCTGCTATGTAACATAATGACCATTAAATAATTATTGCATATAACAATTTTGAAACAGATATTTTCATCTTAAAACCTGATGTTGTTCTAATCAAACAAACATGCCAAGCCCACTGCATACTTAAAATATTTTGGTAATTTGTAGATAAACACAGCCATTTTTAATAAACCAACTGTAATAAAACAAGATTAAATTAGAAAAAACACAGAAACCTCTGGTCCTACGAAAGCACATTAAGGTTGTTGTGAGTAGTAAATGTAAGTGTTACGTATTATATTCAATGTTTCACCTCCATAATTATTTTCCGGGTTTGAAAAATGGCGGTGTGACAGCTAGGAAGGAATAACTCAGAATGGAGGAATAACTGGGATATAAATTGACAATAACTGGGAAATAAATGGCCAATGCGGGCGGGCCGCTGGGAATATACGGACTTTTGACAGGATAGATGGTACGACCTTTAACGCCGCTACTCTGATAAGGCTCATCGGTCCAAGTAAAACCGCTAATCCAACCAGAACAAAATACACGGGACAGTGCCGGGATTGTATGAAGAGACTTCTATTATAAAGCAGTACTTTTCCTGAAGTTCAGCCTTATTTCCACCCTTACTTTGCCCCATGGCCACTTCAGCTTTTGCCCTGCTGCCCTCTTTATATTCGCCCCCCGCCGCCACAGTCATATTCACGTCCATGCAGCATCTAAATAAGCAGGCAAAATAAGGGCACCCGATCAATGAGCACCCAATGCCCCGGTCTAGGGGTCTACTCCGGTATTACACATTCGCTCCATTAGCTGAAATACGGTAATGTATGCCAAGTTGGTCACCATCTCCGTAATCATCATCATAGTAGCCATAGTCGCAACTTGGCAAGCCAGTCTTACTTATCCAGTTGGTATATACCATCTGTGACGGAGGTCAGATCACCGTAGCCGTCACCGTAACGATGCATGTGTTCTCGTCCGCAATATATAACGTATACTGGCATATATGGCACTGGAGGACTGGACGTTCACGCAGAACCTTGGCGCTGCTCATCTTGCCACATGCTTTCCCAGGATGACTGCTAACTGGATGATGTGGACATGACCCCCGTATATGGTTACGTTTTGCTTTCTGCAACATCTCAGACAGGAGGAGGGCAAATGCCATGTTGGTATGCACACCACAAAGAAATCATACCAGCGAAGCAACCCCCCCGCCCCTCACGTCAGCCGGTCCCCAGTCAGCAGTGCTGATCGTGAAACCCAAATTAGGCCAGGGGCATTATCCCTTAACCCAAAAGGCAATCTTGTGACTACTAAGCCCTCGTATGGACAAGTCATTGATTAAGCGTCACTCTACACGCATACCGGTTAAAAGTCGATTATACGTGATCGTACCGATTAATCGAGGGCAGCCTTGCGTCTGCGGATAAGGTGTATAATCCCCACCGTAAACTGCTTCGTTAGTCTATAGTTATTATTTTTAAATGTCCTGCCTAATTATTAATCGGTATATTTTGCAGCATCTGCGATGATTTCTTAGCGCTAGATGCCAGGCTGGCAGAAACGTGCACGGAAAGACAGTCTGCCTTAAACCGAGCTTTTACACCATTTTCTCCCATCGCAAGCCGCTAGCGCCGCTGCGACTCGATCTGGCTGTTTTCCCCCACCTTTCCTATCCGCATTCGCGTTCGCTAGTCTGCCAAGCGGCTTGACAGCGTGTCCGGAGCCCCAAAAGCGCGTAAATGCGTTAAAATAAGAGCATCGCTCACCTCGCAGTTTGTCCCCCATTCCTCTGCCGAGCCAAGGAGCCGCTCCGCTGCTGACGTCACGCGCTCCACTCTGCAGCAGCCGCGGGCGCGGGGGGCGGGCCGGCGCCGCACGCGACGAAGGGGTGAGTCGGCTCGAGATCCTGGTCGCCCTATGAAAGGGGCGCTTCTATAGTGCTGGGCATCCATGCCATTCTGACAATAAATATTAGAAGGAAATATTTCAAATTAAGCAAAAAAATTTATCTGGTCTGCATGGCTGTGCTGCTGTCCAGAGTGATATGATATGGCTGGCAATATTTTTCTGAGCTTCCTAATGCACCTTGAACAGGTTTCAAGTTCCCAACAACCCTGTAGGCCTACTAGATGAGGATTTGGAAGACAGACAGACATTTGCAGAATACTATTAAAATCTTAAAATAACAGGACCTACCAGATATTTCATGCCGACCGAGTGCTGGAGCTCTCCAAATATACGAATACGTACCATATGTTTAAACATCAGCTCTGTTAGCAGCTTATACTTCTGTGTCAAAAACGTACAAATAAATTGCCATGTACACGCATCACTATAAAGAATGGAATAATGATGGAGTGAATGTATGACATAATGGATATTGTCATTCTGAAACGGTTGGTGATATTAAGCCATGTACAGTTGAACATTGTTTGATTTTTTCAGCCAGTAGGGTTCCGCATTGACAGGAGACGTCTTGGTTCATGTCTGTGATGAACACTCCGTCCAGGGATAACTCCCTGCCATGTCCCCCTGTGCTGTCCAGGGCAGAGCTCCTGTGACCCTATACCAGGTAAGCAGAAAATAGAAGGATGACAGACATAAGCAGTAATATTCTTCCACAGTGTCTCCCAACCCCGTACTTGGGGGCCTGCAGACATTCCACATTTTAGCTCCCTCCCAGCTCTCAGTAGCGAAAAATGTGGACTGTCTGCAGGTCCCTGAGAACTGGATTGGAAGGTCAGGTCAGGCAGGTCACAGTCAACCACCATTAAGCATACAGGCAGCCAGTCTGAGCTTCAATCTGTCAATGAAAAGAGTCTCATTATGTCACTGACCTAAAATTAACTACAGCAACTCCAGTAATACATGTAATTATCTCAGTTTTAAATAATATTAACAAGTGTTCAAGTCAAAGATAATCAAGCTGCTCCGAAAGGCTGTGACACCACAAAGTGCCAGTAAGCTGTTATTAAAGACTCAAAACTTTTTTTAGAGTGAACTTTTGATAGAAAGAATTTGGCTGAAAACCTCCGAAAGAAAGCAGATCAGATTTACAGTTCAGAAACTTCCAGGGAGAGATTTTGAAGAAAGGACTTGCAGTGTCAGCAAATCCGCCCTGGGGTCGTGCTTCTGCTGCGCAGTGGTGAGTTGGGATTGAGGGTGACCCACATCATGGCCGGCATCACCATCAACAACCGACATGTTGCAATGATCCATCAGCAGGGATTAGAGTCAGCTCTATGCAAGAAGTCGCAATCTGAAAGCCAGCAGCTCTCTGGCACCTTCAAGAAGACGTTTCCCCACTCTCCGGGCCACACCTGTCACACAGAACCTGCTCCTTGCCAAGACCCATCCTCCCAGGAAATGTAGAATGTGAGAACCGTGACCAAGAAAGTCAGCTTTTTCAGCTTCTCTAGCTGACATTTGTGCAGAGATGCCCTCCAAGGCTCCAATAAGGAGGAGATCTCCAGTGCTCCTCGCAGGGAGTCAGGAGATTAATCCCATCCCAGAAGCAACAGGGAAGCTTGGGGCCCCTGTCTGCTCGGGTTCTGTTGGAGCATTGCCCGGGTCCTCCCTGTCATCGGCTGTCCGGTGCCCCATCGATCAGACCGCAGAGGCAAGCCACATCCTTCAAAACCCATTCACATGGTTGCATTTGAAATCCAAACGTTACGTTGGATCAGAACCAGAACACTACCCATGTACCCGCTGATGTCTGAGCCTGTGATTGAATTTATACTCTCAACCCAGGAGGGGAGGGCAGTCAGGTAATTATGGCCTCTTATTGGCTCTGCTTGTTAGGACGCTGTGCTTCTGATTGGAAAGTTGCTGGTTTAAATCCCGTGGGCAGCACAGTGATTTCACCATTGTGTCCCTGAGCAAAGCCCTTAATTGTTCCAAGGACTGGCTAACCTGAACTCTCAACTATATGGAACACTGGCAAAAACGTGTGTGAATATAAGTTCTCCTTCTGTTTAAATGCTCTGAACTTAGGACCATTTCAGCGGCCCCATACGCAGAATTTAAGCATTTTTTTATCCATCTCAAAAACTTCAGATTGCAGGAGACAAGGGAAAGAGTTTTTATTTTTAAATCTATGGTACTCGGTTTTATTAAGACACAGTTTTCTATTAATATATTTTTTTCTGGCATTCCATTGTCAGCACTCATACAAAACTGTTATATCGCACATATTCACAGCTTGAGGATTTCAGAATGGGGCACAATTATGTAAAGGCAAGAATTTTAAAACCTCGGTCGTCAGGGCTTGAGTACGAGCTAAGCAGTTAATTAAGGTACAGATGCGCCCCCTTCTGGCCAGTAGTTGATAAGAAATCGAGCGTCAGCCTGAATCTCCTGCGACTGGGGTTCTGTGCTGCACAGGAGAGCTGCTGATTCTTATCTGACGGACGCAGAACCAGTCGGAAACTTCCTACCCTGTACAAAGGAGTAGGAGGAGTGTTAGGAGGAGTCTACCGGCGCTTTTGAGGGTTTCCAATGACAACGGAGCACTTAAATCCCTGCCTCCTGCTAAAAGATGGAACATCTACAGTAAAAAAAATAATAATAATAATAATTAAAAAAAAACGAAAAGAAACATTACTCTACATTGCATAGGGCAATCCCTATGCCGAGCTACACAAACATACAGTATATATAACAGTATTCGACTGTTATATTTCTTTTTATAAGTGCAAAATTACTGAAAAATTACCACACCAGCCCCCCTATTCTCTTTGATTCATTGCAATTAAAGCATTTTGGTCTTCCACGAACGCCCCGAATGGATATAATTAGCTGTCATTCCCCTAGCAACCGTGCCTCAAGCGAGACACTTAGACACAGTATATTCATTTGCCGAGTGCTGTCAATTAATTGACGAGACAAAGGACAACACATAGATGTCAGTCTCCCGTGAACATTTGTTCTTTCGTCTTTCAGTTTGTAAGACACTAACCAGCTTTTCCTCCAAATTCTGCCTTTAGGTTCTCGCCGAGCAAAATATACGTATAGAGGAAAAACTTCCTAACAAATCTGGAGAGATTATAAATATCTTCTCCACAGTGCACACATCCTTCACTGACAAATGACTGGATGTGGAGGTAAACACCGTGGTAACCCCCCTCTTCCAGCCAAGCCTTGTACAAGCTGGGAGGAAGACAGCACCGCTCTCGTTACTCCAAGTAATATGACAGTCCGGGCCAACAGGGGGCAGCAATGGAGAAAAAATGACTTAGTTCGACATGTAGCCATAAATAAATCATTATTCTGATGTGGAAACTGAAGTGTTGTGCTTTTTAGAGAGAGCATTTGAAGGCTGTGGGTGCTTAACTTTCTTTGGGAATGTGGAATGTGAAGCATTTTCACATTGATGACTAAAATCCAGTGTTCCATCGTGTGGTCACAACTACTGCCAGTCATGAGAGTGGCAGCCAGCTAGCACACTGCGCCACGAGCCCCCTATCCTGGGTCATTTAGCGCCATTTCGAGACTCGACATTCTCAAACACAATACCATGGCAACGAAAACAATCTCTAGACACGGAAGGCCAGATCGCAGTGAGTCAGCACCTTCCCAAAGACTTTACAGGTACCAGCGCGATCAGAAACAGCCCTCCGTTAGGTGGCGATGTATTGTTCTGTCACAGCAGGCGCGCTAAGATTGAGGCCTTCACACGGGGGATTAGTGCAGGCAGGCGATGTACCCTGTGGGCAACTACAGAGGAGGTGAATAAATCAGGGAAGGTGTATGGTTGGCCAGCACAGCAGGGGTGGATCATGGTGGGCCAGCACACTGGAGGCTGGCATACAGTAGGCTCTCACTGTGGGGGTGCCACGCGATGGGTTGGTAGACTAATGTGGAATCTAGCAGCTGAAACAGGTCGCTGTACTGAACAGGGAAAACCAGAAGGTCCTATATTGAGGAGGCTGGGGAATTTTGTATTACAGCACTACAAGATATAGGGACCCTTTCTGTAGTAAACATTTTAAATAACATTATAGTATGAAATTGGGGGCAGTCTGCAACATGGTGGTGCAGTGGTTAACACTGTGGCCTCACGCCTCTTGAACTAGGGTCCAAGTCTCCATCTGGGTTCTACGTTTGTGGAGTCCGTGTCATCATGGAGTTTCGTCCAGTTTCCCACCACAGTCCAAAAATATGCTGAGGCTAATTGGAGTTGCCAAATTGCCTGTAGGTGTGAGTGTGCCCTGTGATGCCTGTAGGTGTGAGTGTGTCCTGTGATGCCTGTAGGTGTGATTGTGCCCTGTGATGCCTGTAGGTGTGAGTGTGTCCTGTGATGCCTGTAGGAGTGAGTGTGCCCTGTGATGCCTGTAGGTGTGCCCTGTGATGCCTGTAAGTGTGAGTGTGTCCTGTGATGCCTGTAGGTGTGAGTGTGTCCTGTGATGCCTGTAGGTGTGAGTGTGCCCTGTGATGCCTGTAGGTGTGAGTGTGTCCTGTGATGCCTGTAGGTGTGAGTGTGCCCTGTGATGCCTGTAGATGTGAGTGTGTCCTGTGATGCCTGTAGGTGTGAGTGTGCCCTGTGATGGATTGGTGCCCCATCCTGGGTTACTCCCTGCCTTGTGCCCATAGCCTCTGGGATAGGTTCTGGAGGCCCCCATGGCCCTGAACAGGACAAGTGCTTTCAGAAAATGAATGTATTATAGTATGAAATTTTGTTTCTAAGCTGATGCCAGTGAACCGGCAAAAAGTGCTATGTATCCATAAAGCTTCAGCAATGTTTATTATAGCCTGATGACATCTTCTCTGGAGACCCTCTAGCCTCCACAGGTGCCTGATTCCTGCAGCAAGAATCTCTACATCAGTTTGGAGAGCATTTCCCAACTGCTCTCATTCATCAGTGCGACACACTGTCACATTGATACGCATGCCATCATTTTCTTCCAAACTAGTGGGGGGAGCGAACCAATCTAACAATTAAGCCCCCCCCCCCCCCCCAACCACTCAGCCTTAGCAACGATGATCTTTGGCAAGACCTCCATCTGGTCAGCAAGACCTTTCAAGTTCCAGATCAGCAGAAAGAAAGCTGTGCATGGTGCTCCACAATGCACACTGCAGAGCCTGGCTCACATGCTCACTGATTAACATGTTTTAGCTTTTTGTCTGATATCCAAGCATGCAGAACATTAACAGCTGGCAGCTCCAGGCCCACCCAGTCACAGAACACTAGTCGATTGCCGCTTCTCCGTTAACTAGCTTCACTGGCGCATTTCGGCGACGAGGAGCAAATCTTGTGGCTTCAATTTAACCCTAACCCTCAAGGACAAGATCTAGCAACCATCAAAGCAGAGTCAGATGGAGATGATGCACGGGGCTCTCTGCCACAGGAGCCATGCTCCGAGATCGGCCTTCTTCCGGGCCCAGAGATGTTCAGCGACTTGGCTCGACATAAGAACCTGACATCTGCTTCCCGCGAGATGCGTTTTTTTTTCTTCTTCAACAGAAAAGAGATGAAAGCGTGGAAGCAGCCGAGAGGAGCCGTGCCAAATTAAAATGCTCATCATACTCAAAATGTATGAAGATGCTAGGATGACGGCCAAGCGTTTTGTCTTTCAAAGGCCATTCAGTGTCATCCCAGAGAAGCATCCTAAGCACGATCGAACCACACGGTCTTCTAAGTAATCCAGCTGTTTGCCACTGTCTGACAATCACACGGTCATGTGCATTTACAGTATATAGTATACACCCGCTAATTATATATTTAACTTCTGACAGTATATTAAAATCAAATATGGCACCTTTATGTCTTTAAGCGCAACCAGTGCCATTGTGTAACTCGTCCATCCCTCGTGACAAAGCTAAATTCGGGTGCCCACTCGAGAGCAATCTCCTCAGGTAACGGGGAATGCATCGTATTCTAATAATAACGCCTTGGACTGGTGCATCCTTTGCTTGAGCCACAGCTGTTGCCATAGTAACACAGTATATCATATCAAGGATTACTCTTGTGATTTTTACGTGGAACTTATTTAGCCGCTTATTGTAGGTATAACAACAGGCTGATGAATTGTTGCATGTATTTACATATTAATTCTTTCCTTCCACCAGGACTGAAGCCAACCCCCCCCCCCAATAAAGAGGTCCATTAAAATTGCTTTCACACTACCTGGAATATGATATATATATATATATATATATATATATTGCAAGTCTTATATAACACAAGCTGTTAAGCGCTCATAAACTATATATAGGTATACTCTTGCTAGCATGAACGGCCACAGCTGTTGTTTTTGGTGATTTTTTTTAAATGCAGACTGCGGTAACACAAATGAACCCTCCTGCTAAAAGGACCATGTGTAGCAATGTGATGTATATGCAGTCACCGGTGAAGTGGACATATGACGGTAATCAGGGGAAGATTCAACAGGGGGCACCGGTAAGGGAATCACTATAGAATTATAAAAAAAAGATCCAAGTTAATGAGCGGGTACGCTAATCGACTAATATACTAGCGGCTTTTTGTAATAACCATAAACTCACAATGGGTTTCCCACCCACGGCTCTGCGCCGCTCCTTCCAGCGACATACATTTTCCTTCCAGAAGCTTCTCTTACCCTCGATGGTTGCTTCCTCCCTTGCCTACGGTGGCAATTATCCAAAGAACAAAAACATTCAGAAAAATGTAACGCCGTTTTTATTCCTTGAGATTAGTTGCTGAATGATGGTAGTTACCTAATACATTTAACTACATGCATACCTAGAAAGGGGAGAATCTCCCCACCAGTGCTGACTCTCCCTTCAGCCCCGCTGAAGGAGAAGCCCAGAGAGATGGTTGGTCATACTGAGGTCCCAGCCACAGTCTTTCAAGATGTTGAGATGATGATGAATCCTAGCAGATACAAAATGGTGAGACGTTATGGCGGAATCACTGGGCCTCTTCACTCAGCAGGAAAGTGCAAAGGGGAGAAATATCAAAATGGGGGTGTCTAGCCACTCGATCGCAGCACCAGTGCAAGGAAATGAAGGCTGCCCCCCCGCCCCCATCCGTGGAGGCAACAGTAGCTATGAGGCTCATTGCCCCTCTCAGCTAGACTCTACCAATATCAGGACAGGTCCACCCTTAGGAAGGGCGTAGGTTTGGTTTAAACATTGATAAGGATGAAACCTCCCACCCCACAATGCACTTCTACAATATTGTAGAGTCCATACCCAAATCTACAGCCTTGACCCTTAACGTCAAATAAAAATGTACTAGATAAATAAATGTACATAGACTCTTCGGAATGAAATCTAGCACACACACACACACACACACACACACACACACACACAAAACAGTCAAAGACCACGGTACAGGTCTAAATACAAATCATTAAAAAACTGCTAAACTTGTAAGAATGTAGCATGTTTCAAAGTCCAGCTTGATGGGTGCCTTCAACCAGCTTGGCTCTCTTGCTGCCAGTAGAAGCTGGAGTCCATCAGCTGCTTTCCACCCACCCCCAGAAAACTCAGCTCTCCAGAAAAATAAGAAAATCTATCAACCAAAAAAAGTGGTATATACACCGGTAACAGTGCTAGACGGAGCCCCATTGGTTTACCCTTGAGCGAGGTACTTAATCTAAAATGCTTCGATTCAAATATCACGCTGCGCGAATGTAAAATTGAAAGCAATCCAAGTAGTTTAGAATAAAATTGAGTATTTTGCAAGTTCAATGGGAATCACTGTGAAGGGCCAAGTCGGCGCACTTTGATGGCTTCAAAGCCGTATCTCACCCAGGGTACATTGTTCCCCCCTCCCCGAGTGATGCACCAGACCCCGTATGACTAAGTTACCATAGAGATGCGGCCAGAGGAAGCTCAACAGTCTCTAAGACCGCTTGAGGCACAGGTTTAACCCGCAATTCAAAAACCACCTGGCAACCTCTCAAAGCCAACGGTGGCGTCTCTGCCTGCCAGCGAATATTAATAAGGAACTTTGACTTCACAACAATTGCGAGAATTAGGCGCCTTCCCGTATGCATAACGAGCTCTCTCTTTCCGCATTTAATCACCTACATTCTCCAGACCTCCTACTCCCTTCTTCAGTATCAGACAGGCGACCATCCGGCAGGGAATGATTCAAAGGCTTAATCCAGCGGACCTGATTGCCATTACAGGCATGTGATTATGCACCTTGATTACGGAGCCCACCCGGAGGTCAGCGCGCCGTATACCTCCTGCACGCCCCCCCGAACTGCACGGTGATTACACTACAGCGGATCCGTGGCACAAAGCCACCGCGCATTAAAAGACCATTTCCAAAGTGTAACAATGATTAATGTACACTTGAAACCAATAACCGCAGCAGCACTTCACAACGTCTTCGGTTTCCACAACAGGGTCCATGCCAGTCAAACGTCTCATTGCGCGCACAGAAAACATTTACTTGCAGTTACTGAATGTATGGCGCACATCTTCAGGTCACAGCCAAAAGAGCAGACACCACTTCAGCAAAAAAACAAAAAAAATGCAATGCAGGCTAGCGCACGTTTGCCTTGGCTTGCCTCTTCAATTAAAGCGGTTTTAACGCTGATGGTATACCAGCTGTCAACACAATACATCACCAAAATGAATAACGGGAGGATGAAGTCTTTCTGCCGCAATGCATAATGAGAAGGCCAGATGTTTCCATTATCCTGAATCCAGTTGTTTAAAAATATGATATGAGGAATAACTGCACGCGGCCAAGCTGACAGTGGTAATTTAACACTGACAGTATTTATACGAGTCCTGTCAATTTCGCCGTCTAACAGCATTGAATATGATGCGTGGTGCATTTTTTAAGCATGTAATACCAAAACAGGGAGATTGGAAATAGCACAGCCGATATAAGGTTCAAGATTAAAGCTCAACGTTTTGCGTTTTAATCAGAACTGAAGACACATGCACTATACCTGCATGGGCTGACACGGAGCTCGGAATAAATCTAATCCTTTAATCGGTTTCGTTTAAGCGTTAAGGGGATTTCTGCTTCATGGTAAACCCCAAAAAATGTATGTGATTTATGTACTGAGCTGGTCCGCTCGTTTTATCCCCGCACTCGATCATCTGATGAGCGTTTAACTGGAGGAGGCAGTGGGAGAGTTTAGTTTACGCGGAGTTGTCCTCTAGATATAACGTTGCGGAGAAGGAACTAAATACGATTATAGATCAGTTCCATTATAAAGGGAAGATCAATTCTATATCGTTCACTTTTGCGTACTACTGTGATATATAGTAACGTGATATATAAATAATCGATAGATTATCTTTAAAATCCCACACAACGCCAATAATCTCCATCCATTCTCTTCCATTTAGTGATTATTGGCTTCGCCAAGTCATGGATTGTCGAAGCTTTCGTTTCTGGGAATGTCCTACGGCTTTAGAGTGTTTATTTTAGCGTTTTGCACCGAAAGAACAATGCTATCTTGCACGAATGGCGGTCTACATGCGTGTGGACAGATTCTCTGGGAGCGCTATGTCTAAATAATGAAGAATTTTATCGCGAAAATGTCGGTGTGGTAAGAAGGGTTGGAATGAGTGTGAGCGGAAATGATGTAGTGAGTGTATAGTATCAATCTGGGAATGGAATTGGGTCACTTGTGCATCAAATTCCAGATTTGTTCTTTGTATCACATGCATGGTGTTCTGCTTTCACATTTCAGTGTGATCCGATGAGAACTACCGTACGAGAATGATTTTTTTCTAGCTTGTGATACGACACACCAAGACCTGAAATAACAGACGTAACGGGGAAGCCCCCACAAATATAGTTATGTAAGCCCATGTGTTTATGTAAGGGAGTGAAAATAATCTAAATTTAACTGAAATTGCAGTAAATATGGACGTTTTCCTCGCGAGATGAAGTTGACGTGTGGAGCCAGGGGTGTAGTAGGAGGGGGGAGGGTTAGGGCGATTCCAAGGGGCCCTGACTGACAGGGGCCCCCAAATAATGGCGCATGGCCCAATATGATATCCTTTCATGGGGCCCAAGATCTATAGTGGCCCCCCTGTGTGGCGCTATACAAGGCACTAGTATTTTGGCACACTCACTATGACTAAGACGTGTTTAGGAGAATAGGTTAGTGTGTTAGTCCCTTTTTGTGGATAGTTAGTGGGGTTTTCAACAGAGAAGACGAATCCTCGTAGTATTTAAAGAATCCAAATGTTTTATTGTGTCACTTGTATGAAAAATAACAACAGGTTCAAGTCCCTTGTAAAAATCATACATATTTACAGTCAATATCTCAGTAGTTAATATAACTTAAGGCAAATTTCATTTACAGTCCATCGTACAGTAGTTAGATTGCACACAATCTAAATAAACTCCAGCCATCCTTATTTAGATTAATATACAGCTCACCTGCCTGCTTTCTTTCAGTGTATTAACGGTTTAACGAGCTAAAATGAACTTGAACTCGGTAATGCTGCAATGTGCGCTACTGGGTTATTCAATTGCAATGGTATAAGGTCGTGCAATTAATCTCCCGCAGGACAGTGTCACAGACTGCAGAACCGGAGAACTCTAATTGGTCGAAGCTAACAATAGGCGGACTGCGTGATCTCATTAGCGTGGCGCGGCTGCTTGGCCAGGGACAGGCGATGTTTTCATAAACACCTGACACGCCGTGTAGCTGAATCACAATTATTGACACATTTCATATCAGCTCCGTCCACCGCCGCTCTACGAAAGTCATCGGAGAACAATGAATGGCGGGCACCGAGACGACGGAATGTATCGTTGAGAAGGCCCCTGCGCCTTCGTCTTGCACTCGCTTGACATTAAGTTCATAAATACATAATTTAAATATTAAAAATTTGCAGGAAAGCAGTCATCTTGAAAAACGTACAAACACAGTTAGAAAAATACAAATTAAAATACAGTTATACAAATATATTTATTTGCCACGGATTTTATAAGTCTCACAAGTCATCTATATATTGAAGTAATAAAATACAACACAAGGTCTATTCATATGCATGACAGCAAAAACGAATTCGCAGGTCCCTCGCCAATTAACCACCCCACACTTGATGGAAATACGTATATTACAGGTGTCATAATGCGGCCGTGTCTCCTTCCTGCCCAGTGTAGGACAAGTATCGGTGTATGTTCCATAATCACATTAAACATGCAGTTTTAAGAAAACATTGTAGGACACACAGCAGTATTACGACTAAAAAAACAGAAAAGGAAAAAAACCTTAAAAGCACATGATACTGGCAAGTTAAAGATGAGTGCAGTATGTACCACCCTTCAATTTCCTTATTTTTTTTTATTCATCTCTCTTTTTGTTGGTTGGTAGTGGAGTCCTGGAGGTTGCTTCTGTGTTGAGCGGACTTTATAGCCTGCCTGTTGTCACACAGTACTCGGACAGCTCGGCTGGCGGCTCGCGCAAAGCAGCGCCCGCACTCCGAATGGTCACGTGACAGCGTTCCAATCGCTTTGATCGATTATTACGTCGCTGTTGCATAGAACGCCGTGTTTTTTGGCACCCAGCAGCACATATACAAGATGCGAAAAAAAAGGTATGGTTCCCCTTTTTGGTAGTCGGGCTCCCGTTTCCACGCATTTCCATTCTTCCGGTCCAAAGACATTCTCTCTCTCTTTCTCTCTCTCTCTCTCTCTCTCTCTCCCCCCCTCTCTCTCCCTCTCCCCTCGGCATTGACAGCCCAATCTGTCAAGTCAACAGGACCGATGCGTCAACTTGTAATCAGTGGTCAACTGCATCTTGTAGCTTTAATCTTCCAAGACGGAAAGAATTAATGCCATGCACAATTAGGCTGCACAAAGCGCACGACGCGCGCTCAGATGCCCTCCGGCAAGGTGAAGGGCCAGGCGCTGATGATCTGCGGCTTCAGCTCCATCTTCTCCCTCTGTTTGAGGTGCACGCGTCCGTGCCGCTTGCGCTCGTCGCTCCGGGCGAAGCGTTTGCCGCAGACGTCGCAGGAGAACGGCTTCTCGCCCGTATGAGTCCTGGTGTGGGTGGTCAGGTGGTCGCTGCGACTGAAACTCCGCAAACAGATGCGGCACTGGAAGGGCTTGTGTCCGGTGTGAATACGGATGTGTCGGTTGAGCTCGTCGGAGCGGGAGAAGCGTCTGTCGCAGTTCTCCATAGGGCAAGAGAAGGGTTTCTCTTTGGCTGGACCGTTGGAGGTGGACGAGCTCTTCCTGGCTCGGGTTGGTTTGTCAATGCGAGTGCAGCTTCTGGAGAACGTGTCTGGCAATAAGGTGGAATACAGAAGCGAGTCTATGGTGCTGGAGAGAGCCGCAGATGCATAAGCCGAATCGCACTGACTAGTTAGAGGCTGGACTCCGATGCTGGGATACACTGCAGGCTTTAAAGCATTGCTCGGCACGTCCATAGCCGGCAGCTGGCAATGGCTGAAGCCAGGCACGCCGAAACTCTGTGCGCAGTTGTCAATGAAACATTCCTCTTGCTTAATTGCACTTTCTAATTTGCACTCGATTTCCGAGGCGGGGCAGATGGAAGAGAACGAGTCGAGAAAATCTTTAACATCCACTTGTTGGTCGGAGGGGCAGTCATTCGATATCGGGAAATTCTCCGTTTCGAAACTCGGAGGCATGTAGGCATCGGCCTTGCTGAAGGGGTCCCATCCGTAGCAGCTGCTCTCGAACTCGTTCTTGATAACCACCGGGAAAACCGTCGCCCCCAGCGGGGGCTCCTGCTGTCCCTGGTTCTGCACCGGAGCTGGGGGGCAGAAGTTACTTTTGGCGGAAGTGGGGTCCTGAAGCGGCAGATTCGCCTGTAAGTCGGGATAGCTGTGCCGGAGCTGCTCCGGGGAGTACAGCGGCGGAGGCGTGCTGCCCACCGCGCATGTGGACGCCTGGCTCTGGAACGCCGACACGGGGAAGCCGGCGCTGTCCAGCGGAGAGGGGCTTTCGTTCGATGGCCCGGGGTCGCTCCCCTGAAATTCGGAGATGGGCAGCGTGGAGATGCCAACGATCTCCGTTATCATGTTGAGCAGCGTCTCCGTGCTGCACGGTGTCCCCTGGGACGTCTCCACGTAGAAACTGCCGGAGTACGCAAACGAGGACGGCAAACTGCCTTTTGAACCCTCGCCTGGGTCAAAAAAGAAATCTGATGCTTCGGTTTTAGGGATTATCGGTGCGCCCTCTGAGGAAGATTAAAAAAATGTGTGAGCATCCACATATTAATAAGATACACACAGAAATTGTGTCTAAATATGCATTGTTATATAAGCATGCGACCGTAGCAATGCGTTTTACACTGTGGTGCAGTGTAAAAACCGGGCACCGCTGTAATAAACTGTTGCGCAGACAGTAGGTCATGCATGCAGTTAGTTTTAAACGGCAATTTAAAATCTAATATTAATACAGTATCTTGCGCTGGAAAAGTGGAGACACTCACCTTGACTAAACTGCACAGGTGCATCTCTTCCCGAATCCACGAGAATCTCCTGATTCGCTTTTGCTTGGATGGTGTCAATCCCAATGGACGAGCTTCCACAGTTGTCAAACTGAGGGTAAAACGAATCTTGGGAATTCAAATCCATGTTGTTCAGCATGTTGTCGGATCAAAGTCGTGGGCCGTGCGGCAACCCAGGTATACGGCAGGAGAAAATAACAAGCAAGTGTCAAAATGTCTGTTTTCCCAACAATAAAATATCTTCTTGTAATATCCTTCAAGTCCGGCGTGAAAAAGAACTTCTGCGAATTATTCCGGATTCTCCTTTTCTGAGATCTGTATCCAAAGGCCTTGGTTTGATGATCGTCTGCTATCTGTTGCTGTGAATTCACACTGGCGGCTTACCTCCTCTCTCCTTTTATACACTCCGACTAGGTAGTCCCTCCTCCCCATTCATCGTCTCCAGTGAGAGGAATCCCCGCTGCGTGTCACCTCAATGCCCATAAATGGACAGAGGATGTGACGGGCTTCCCCAAAAAAGGCGACCTGCGTTCGCTGCGTAGCCAGCAACTCTCCAGAAGATCTGCGTGCGAAAACGAGGCTCTGCCATTGCCGTTTGTCCGAGGTGTCTAATAACAACATAACTCATAACCGTGTTCGCGTAAACAGAGAATGGTAAAAAAGTGACGTGTAATGTTAATTTGCTTAATGAGTCGTTAGGCTTTTTAACCAAGCGGATTCTACGCGGAATCCGTTGGCTTCAATTTGAATTTTTAAGCGTGAAGATTACGGGGCTGACTGTTTGCATTCCATCGTTCTTGTAGGTTTAATGATATGTATCGGTCATTGCTTCATAATAACAGCGATCTGGCCATTCAGTGCATTACACTGTGAGTAACTCTCACCCTGCTTTGGAACGTTCTTTTCACGTCCAGCATCTCCACAGACTGCCTTCTTTTGTGCTCTGTTAAGACTTTCCTGTATCTTATACCTTGTCAGTCTTCACTTCATTTAAACTAGTAACCTGTATAAGGAATATTGAATACACCAGGGTTACATTTAATTGATTACATTTAATTGATTATTAGTGCGCAGGGGGATGAAAAAATAATCTTTGGTGCTAAGTAGCCTATAGCCTATCGTAGGAATGATGGACCTTTAATGGACTGTAAATCTAAGCGCATGCCTGAGGGCATTAAGTAATAAACAGACAAATGCTTAGCAGAAAACACTTTTATGGAGTTGGGCCCTTATTGACTAAGAGATCTGTTTACACCAGACTGCACTGACTGCGACATCTATTCCGTGCACGTGTGGGCCACGGTGACGCAAATACACTTGACTGTAAATAACTTATCTAACCCCCCAGCAGAGATCTCTATCCACAGACACACATGCTGTACTCCCACAAACCTGCTTGCTGTCTAAGTTATTAGATTGTCAGCAAGACAAACGTTTCCAACATGCTAATCAATACTTTCAGAGACAAAACCTACGTTCCCCAATGATGTACGTGTAGATAAGTACAGCGGATGGCGCCCAATTGTCACCTACACTGCCAAGAGAAGGAATCCGATCAACATTGCCTATGAAATCCCATATGGCCTGTTACATCCGTCTAAACCAGTAATTTTAATTAATTTAAGCATTTAAAGGGTTAAATTGCGATCTGAGCAGGCGCAATTTCGCTTTAATTACTTTTTGGTATTTACATTCGACATTGTGAAACAAAGCGAAATGTTGAAAGTCCTAATACGGATATATGAGATTTCAGACAACAGAAGGCGCCTGCATCGGCTAATCAGGACCAAGGACAGCTCCACATTCACCGAGGCACCCAGCTCCCGCATTGCCTCTCTTTAAATGCCATTTAAACACTCGCTCTAATCTTTATTGTGAAGCATCACCCCAGTAGTCTGGCTTTCAGTCGTCGATGAAATTTAAAATATTTCAGAGTAATTTGCTAGAGAATTCGACTACATAAATGTGTCTGTCTGCTTCTGTCTTAGTTAACTGGGGTATCCGAGCTCAAAAGTTTCCACCGGCTCCATGGGCTGGCGCCTGTTTCCACGTGTTATTGCATTGCATGTATGTATTGCATGGTGTTGCGAATCGAGGTTATAAAAAGTCTTTATGTTCACCGCAGGACAGGAACACAGCTCAGTGCCCGAAGATCGGCACTCCCGTCTCATGACACTGGGACAGCGAGCCCATACTGGCTACGATGACTACTAGTTCTCGAGTTAACTATCATTTAGGACTGTTTTTATCTGAGGCATAACTGGAGACATTTATTTTAATTAACCATTTTACAAGATTATTATTATTATTATGTGGATACCTCACACCCCAAATGAATATTTGGATAGTTCCCTTCATTCTTATTTTTAGACAGCAATGCAACCGTCATCATAATAGAGGACCTCTGAGTTTCAGGCAGATTGCATGTTGTTCAGAAACGTTTTAGCCCATAATATTGACATAACGGAGCTGTCTTACTGCGAAGGTTTGAAATCCTGTGGTTTACCCCAGGGGCATTGCTAGAGGTAAAGCCCCCCCACCCGATCTAAAAATGACATGTTCATGAATGAAGGATTTTGTTACTGGGGTACAGCTGATCAGTCCTGGGGCCTAGCGACTGCTAATCGGTCCTGGGGCCTAGCGACTGCTGATCGGTCCTGGGGCCTAGCGACAGCTGATCAGTCCTGGGGCCTAGCGACTGCTGATCGGTCCTGGGGCCTAGCGACTGCTGATCGGTCCTGGGGCCTAGCGACAGCTGATCGGTCCTGGGGCCTAGCGACTGCTGATCGGTCCTGGGGCCTAGCGACTGCTGATCGGTCCTGGGGCCTAGCGACGCCCATGGCTTGCCCTCAAGACTGTACGGACCCCCATCGTTGTTTACGCGGCCTCGGCTCTAGCAGCGCAATGAAGCCTCGCTTTGCCTCCATTCACTTAGGAAGGGGGGCGTTGTGCTTATTTACAACTTGCTGTCTGATTCCGCTCTCTCATGCTTAATTGCGCAGTATGGTGCCACACAAATGGATTAAATATTTTTTCATTCAGCATCCTCGAGAACTGAATTAGGATCTGAATATTCAAACATAGCATATGAGCTCAGAAACTGCTCCAGCAATTTTGAATTCCAAGTATTTCAGATTATTAGACTTTTAAAGAAAATAATGCAAGAAGTAACCCTATCTCTGACCTTTTGGTCAGGTAGTGTATCCGACGCTCAGATGGTCCAGTTTCTGTAAATAAGTGAACCAAACTTTAAGTCAACGTTTTAAAAACCATCTATGTATCCTTGTGTGTGTATATATATAAATATATATACACACACACACACACATATAGTATACACAGACAGACACAGACACACACATACATACACACATACATCCAAACAGTGAGTAGGCTACTGTTCCAGCAGCATGTGTGAGGGCTGAGAGCTGAGATCTCCAGCAGACAGTTACCTTTGCGGCACCAACACTGCCACTGCTGCAATACCTGCATCTAGGTTTCACTAGTGTTACCCCAGGCCTCGGCATGTAAGTCCGCCATCACTGGCCGTTTGCATATGTCAGAGATTTCTAACATAACGCAATTAACCTAATTGCACTGTAGACATTTATGACAAGGACATGGAATGATAGCCAAAACAACACTTAGTATGAATATATTTATGCTTCTGTATAATTGCATTCTATATAATTCAAACAATTGATCATTTAGTCAAAATGGTAGTACACACAATATCAGTATTATCAGTGGTGCTCATTTGTGACCTCTTTGTAAACACTGCATCCATTTGCGGTCTATATGGTGTCATGTAGGCTATAACACAAAGGCTTCCTCACATCAACTATATAATCATGGTAGACCACTGGACCAAGTGTTTCATGATATTCTTCCATGACGAAGTATTAGTGCCATATGTGAGCCCATCTCCCATTGGCTGTTAATTGGTCCCCCTTCTGGAAACCGAACTCGAATGGTGCCGGACCTCCTGAGATTCATAGCATGTCTGCGAGCAGTGGGCAGACTTAGCATGTATGTGCACAAAGGTAAGAGACAGGCAGCAGGTGTGGCTATTAATTATCGGCCTCGGCCAGGGCGCCGGGCTCGTTAGCGTCACACGAAGCTCGACCGCCGAGCGAGAGGCACGAGGAAGGTGTCGCACGTGAACGGGCGAAACAAACTGCAACGATATATAAGGAGCGTGCCCTGATTACGGAGGGAGACGATGCGAGCGGCAAATGGCACGTTTTAAACAAGGAAAACAAGTCAGCGATCATATTTTCTGCAGGGAAAAAAAATCCACAAAGTGCTACAGTCACTGGAAACTTATGGTTCGGTTCAGATTTCCAGAAAGTTGACTGTAAGTTTGGACAGCCTTGGTCCAATTAGAGGCTTTCCCTCACCGATACAGCCGAGAGACTGTCAGGTCTGGCCTGATGACAAGTTACCGGGAAGGCAGGAGAGTATCACACACCCCCAAAGTACATTTATGCCTGCGAAAAATAAATAATTCCCAGAGGCTTCAGATAACGGCACACTTCTGTTTCTCCACTGAAAAACAACGGGGCTTCCAAAAAAAAGGGAAAAAAAAAAACAAAAATACAAAAAAGACAGGGAACGGAGGAGCTGGAAACCCTCTGCCGGAACCACGACTCGCTATAAATACAAGCCGCACGTCTCCTGTGCCAAGCTCCCCCAGCGCTGGGTATGTGTCGGCTTCTGAAAGCCACGCGGACAGAGCGGGGGCGCGCAGGGCCTTTGAGAACCTGGGGTGCGGGGAGAGAATTAGGGATCCCCCGGTTCTCTACCGAGCCCCCTGTCGGTGGCAGGCTTCCCTCGTTCACGCACTAAAAATAGCGGCCCGCCCACTTGCCATCACCAGCCTCCCTGTCCCCGCCTCTCCGGCAAGAGGATTATCAGGAGCTTGGCTAACGATCGTGACTGGCGAGGGTTCCAGCGGTTCTGCCTTCTCTTCGGCTCTCCCCCTCCAGGCTCTGCGCCGGCGAGGGAGATGAGGCAGGGGAACGTGCCGGTTAGTGAGACCCGGGACCGAGTCCTCCCCCCCGAAAGCTACCCGGGACGCCTGTGGTGCTGTGCTGGTCCCACTGAGAAGTTGCCTGGAGTTGGTCTTTCTTTGCAACGTCCCTGACATTCATGGAGACGGTGACAATAAATAAAACAGCACTTCAAGAGAATAGCCAACATTCAGGACTTCAGTGGAGTAAGAACCATGTTATTGGGCCGTGACTTCCAGCACTAACTGGCCCAGGTGGCAACAGTCAAACCAGACACAGCTGAAACACCAGTGACATCTTCCCCCGTTACACACTTGCGCACAACTGTTGCCTAAAGCTGTTCAGAGCCATAAGTGCCAAGGAGCCCCGTCGGTACCTCAGAAGCATCCCACACATCCGGGCATTTTAATTTGGTGTCACCCTAAGCCGGGCGCAAACATTTATCCAGCCATCGAGTCATCAAAACCAAATGACGGGGACAATGACCTTTAGCGCACAGCCCGAGGCTGCCTCCGAGTTTGGGTGAATCACCCTCACTTTGAAAGGCGCACCTGTCTGATCATTGCCGCTAGCTTGTCCCGAAGCTCCCAATGAGTCTGAAATGAGTCTCGGGAGAAAAAGTCACAGGTCCATCAGAGAGGTGTGTCCCACCCCCCAGAAGAATAAATGGGCTCCCGGTGCCATTCTGCTTCAAATGTCTCTCTGCCCCCCACAGTGAAAACTCATAATTGCTCCAGTTCTACCAAGTAATGAGTATTTGAAGGTCAAAAAAGCCCAGGTAAGTAAACTTTAGATCAACGTCTCACCCATTTCCCCCATAAGACACAAATTGGCCTATCAGCCAGCAAAAATAAAATGATCCTTTGGATAGAATTTCAACCACACTTAGGGGCTTGTTTTAATTCTCACTAAAAGAGCAACCCCCAAAATATGTATTTTCTATCAGCTTTGTAAAAGGAAAAGGGGGCTTTAAAAAAGGACGCCTTTTGATGTTAAATTATAGATGTAGATTCCGTTTCTCCAAAGAAACAGACTTAGAATTTCTGTGGATTCCACTCACAAAAGTAACTATGGAAACGGGAGGCTGCACAGCCATGCCTGCGCTGCTCTCCAGAAATACAGCCGTTAGAATAGCGGCAAGCAGGTGAACACAAAGGATCCTGAACAGAGCTATTAATAGTGCCACACTTATATAACTTCCACGGGGGGCATGGTGCACCGGGCTGGCTGGGTGCTGGAATGTGAGCCAGAGGGACCCGAGGGGCAGGTGAAAGGGCAGGAGAGAGTGCAGTGGAGAGGGCAGGAGAAAGGACAGCGGAGAGGGCAGCGGAGAGGGCAGGAGAAAGGACAGCGGAGAGGGCAGCGGAGAGGGCAGCGGAGAGGGCAGCAGAGAGGGCAGCAGAGAGAGCAGGAGAAAGGACAGCAGAGAGGGAAGGAGAAAGGACAGTGGAGAGGGCAGCAGAGACGGCAGCGGAGAGGGCAGGAGAAAGGACAGCGGAGAGGGCAGCAGAGAGGGTAGCAGAGAGTGCAGGAGAAAGGACAGTGGAGAGGGCAGCGGAGAGGGCAGCGGAGAGAGCAGGGGAGAGGACAGGGGAGAGGGCAGGAGAGAGGGCAGGGGAGAGGGCAGCGGAGAGGGCAGGGGAGACGGCAGGAGAGCGGTCAGGGGAGGCGACAGGGGAGGCCGCAGGAGACTGGAAAGAGGAGAGG
>JAODKM010000078.1:112383-126220 GCA_026780845.1 Petrocephalus sullivani
GGGGGGTGGGGCAGATAGGCGACTCCGCGGGGGGCGTCCGCGCGGGGGGGGGCGGGGGGGGGGGGGGGGGGGGGGGGGGGGCAGATACTGACCAGTCTCCCCAGGGATGCCTCACACAAACATTACCAGGAGTAAGAAAGCTCATGGGGTGGCGGGGGTCAGGTGAAGGACCACCAGATGGTGACATCCGACCATGTGACACAGAATCCAGATGAACTTGGCTGCTGGACCGTGACTTGACTTGATGATGCAAACAGTGCCAGTGCCTGCTAAACACACATACACACACTCACAGACACACAATGTGGTCGAGGCGAACAAACATTCACACTTCAAACGCAGATGCTGGACCCGTCCCGTGTTTCTTAACAAAAAAGTCCGCCTCAAAAACAAACATGGAACCAGCCCGATTCCCGTGACAGAGCCACCACTGTGGGCAGGTGGGGGGGTCGTCAGCACCTGTCCCCTCGATCTGCCAGCGGCCCTCCAGCGTACTGCCCGTAGGAGGGAGCCTTCGGACCCTAAAAATAGCCGGGCTGAACCATCAAACCTGTCACAGAAACCTGAGCAGAGCCCACGTCGGCCTAGCATCGGAGGGGCCCCTCACCGCTGCACTGGCGGACGCCCGTCCGCTCCTCTGCTGATGGTCTGCCATCTTTACGCCCTGATCCCACATCAGCCAGACCCTCAATAAAACGTTTGTTTTGGGCTTTTTATCCTCCCCATTCCACACAGCCGGCCCAATTGTGGTGAACTGCTTGCACATAGCATTGGCCAACACAAGCGGCACTGGGGAACCAGCTAGCCCAGGACCCAGAACCCCCCCTCCCGCCTTCAGATGATAACATTCAGCTCAGCTCAGATTAAAGTCCACAGACCTCACCACACCCACCCGAAAGAAACCCCAGCAAAGAAACGGCACCTTCAGCTGGCCTGGCAGTTATGAAGTAAGCGTGGGACACCACTGAGATAAGCGATCAGATCAAAGACAGGCAACGTTTGGCGTAAACTGACAGTCTAGGGGTAAAACAGAAACAACTCCACGGCACGGGGCCAGACGAGGATAGATATGGGCGCTTGGGTGCCAAGCTGGCCACCGACTGCCGCGTCTTCATTACAAACACAGAGCAGCGCATTACGAGGAGCAGAAGACAGCTGCAAGTGAAGGTGGCAGTCGGGAGTGGGAGGGCGCAGCCCAGAGGGTGAAGGCGCCACAGCTGTCCTTTATAAACGCGGGAAGCAGAGGCCCAAATGGAAGGACAGGAATCCCTCGGCCTGGCCCCGCTCGCCCCCGGCCAGTGCCGAAAGCTCGCCCCGCCCCCTTCGGAGTGGGCCCCGGCTCGCTGCGGCAGGCTCCCAAGTAAAAACAATACGACAAAATAAATCAGAACGTATCTACTGCCATGGCGGCTCTGGTGGCGATCCAGGAGAACTCTGAGAAGCAGATATGGGTCGGCAGCCAAGTGGGAGGGGCCTGTACAGTGCTGGAAGGAAAATAGCTGACAGGCCCTTTTTTCGGGGGGGGGACACTCCACTACCCCGCAGGGTACTGTTAGCAGGTACCGTGCGGCGGCCCATCAGATAGCACTCACGTGACTATCCTGACACACTGCAACCTCCCCCAAAAGGAAAAATGACCTGATCCAATGGATTTGCCCGTAGGCCTGCAGGCCCAGGTTATGTGACTCATATTCCCTAGGTTGTTTGCTCAACCCAAACCAGTCTGACTGACGCTGTTGGCAGGGTGTGTGCCACAAGCGACCTGTGAACCCAAACACAGGTGTGGGAAAACAAGATGCATCCACGGGGCAGAGCGGCGTGGCGACACCGCGGGCGTCTTTTAACGCTCGCGCCACCAGGAGCCCAAAGCAAGTGAATATGCATCAATAACAAGCTGCCACATGGCAGACCTTTCTCGAAGTTCCCACGCATGGTTTGAAGCACTCTCTGACCGCAGGCGACCGCACGCCAGATGCAAATCTCTGCGTTTCAGTTGAGTCGTGAGCCACACCGGAGGGCGCCCTGGGAGCCGTGCTCCCTGCAGTTAACCACGTGCCTGTCGGCCTCTCCGCCAATCGCCGGCGCCCTCCTCTGTCACGTGACATGGGAGTGAAAACAAACAACACGGTCAAGTCAGAGAATCATGTGGGGAAGAATGCGGAGCTGCCAAACTGGGGAAAAAATGTAAACAGAGGGCCTGCAAAGGTCATGCAATGGGGACTCCACCCTGCTGCACGTTTACTGTTTATTATTCTACAGCAGCTCGTTCATCTGGATGTTCATTTTGTTCTTCCGTAACAGCTAAGCTACCTCCCACATCAGGAGATTTTACAAGCAGATAAAGAGAACAGAGATTAATTAAAAAAAAAATATATATATATATATGTCACCATTGGGCCCTTGAGCAATGCCCCCAACTCCTAACTGCCCCAGGACTGGCCGGCTCTCCTCTCTGGATTGCATGTCGCTTCATATAAAAATGTCTACTAAATAAATAAATGTATAAAAACCAGGGTGTGTCCACACTGGAGCCTGGAGCCTCTGGCAGTGGCTTCCTTGGTGCCTTTAATGCCTGGCACCACAGTGAGGAAGAGGGTAGTTACCAATGTTGTTTTCGTGCCCTTATTTTGGAGGTGAGGAGGCGGGGTGGTCATTTCCTCTCAGTGGAGAGAAAAAAAAACAGAACCAGAAGTGATTAACCCTAACCATACAATCATCCAAGCATTGCATAGATAGGACCTTTCTAATAGTCAGAGCAATAGTTATACAGGTAAGGGTATATCTCCACTGGATGCCGGCTAGCAAGCAGCATCAGAACACAAACACGTGGACGAAAAAAGTGAAATCTCTGCACTTCAGAGAAAAGGGTTTTGGCAGGAGAGGACTTCAGTTAAACCTCATCCAGAAGAAAGGAGTCAGAGGAACACGGAGAATGTTCTAGTTAAAGATTTAACTAGTCTGTAGAGCATAGAAGCACTGACGCCCCGATGCAAATCATTTACACTAAACCTTTGGCTGCACACCGCTTTTTATAGCCGGGCCGGGCGGAGTTCGCCTCCGAACTAAGCGGCTCCATCCCTGCACGTCCACTGACAACCGTATCGGAAAGTCCCACGTACTTAGGCTTCGGCTGCTAAAGGTGAAGGCTGAATGGTCCAAAGTCTCCTTCTACATAGCTGTGGCTTATCTCGCACGATGGTGATAAAAAGCAGAATCACTCGCCAACTGCGCCGGATTTAAGGCAGGACGATTCCTGCTGTTAAGGGGGGTGGGGGAGGCGGCAGATATGACCGAAAATGGTGTGTACCGGTGCCATACACCCCTTACATAACAGGATGGCAGCAAAGCAGCGCGTTATGTAACCGAGCAGCGCTTCCTAAAGGTGCAGACACGTACCCAGCCCCTCTCTGTGCGTGCGGGTTCCGAGCAACCTGCAAATGCAGTATTTAACCTGAATCGGGGAGTAGGCATGATAGGGTTTCTTTTGATCACGCATGTGCGATAAAATGCATCTTTAAGCACAAAGTAATATTAATAGATAAGAGTTATTCGTGCATCTCGTTATTTCTGCGTGTCTGGGGGCGTCGCCGAGTAGAAACGGCACCGTCCGCCAGGGATCTTCTACTCTGCGTCCAAATAGATAAATAATACGACAAAAACAAACATTAAATCGCCGCTAATGCGCCACGACATCACCCATAGACTGCAAACCAGCGTAGTACTATGCTGCTAAAATAATGTGCAAGTGCTCGCTTCCGAATGCAAACTTTAGTATAACGGAATAAGGCGTTTATAGCGTAAGGCGCTCCGGGCGCGTGTGCCCGCGTGCCCGCGTTACAGGGCGAAGGGAAGCGGCCGCGGGCGCGCATCTCGGGAGCGTGTGTCCGGACGCGCGCCGGCCCACCCCGGGCACACAAAAGGCACAGCAGCGCACACTTGGCCGCTTTTTATTCACAATGTGGCGGTTTGAGGTAAGAGACCGTCCGCCAGGGAGAGTCACGCCATCCGAGCAGCGCCGTGCCCGACCCGCCCGCGCTCGCCTCCGCGGAGCCAGGTGCGCGGTTCGCGGTCGCGCAAAGTGCCGGCGGCGCGCCTTACCGTCGGGCAGCGAGGCGTCGGACCGCGGGTTCGCTTCGGCCGTCATGTCTCCCCCCCGCTGGCCCCCGCTTAGCGGCTCGCTAAAAAACAAAACAGAAAAAAAGCAATAAAGACGCGGAGACGTGAGGAGCGCCCGTCGGAATGGCCCTCCGTGCCTGCAGCCATGCGCGGCGTTATTATAGGGACGCGTCTCACCTCCTCGGCCGAGGGACGCGGCTAGAAAAATAAAAGAGCCTTCAAACGCAAATGGCAGTGGAAAAGAAAGCAAAAAGAGCTGAAACGACGAGTCACCAGTTATCCTGGGTTAAAAACTTGGAGAAATAATTCCGCAAAGAAATAAATGCATTTAAAGGGAAGAGTACCGCGAGTAATTTAAGTCTTAAATCTGTTTTTAACTTAGGAGTGCATGGGGAATCACATGGAGAAAACGTATGGAGGAGTGGCTCAAACGGGGGACGGAAACTTTTTTTTTTCCTGTTTCAGCCTATTGGACAAGCAGGCAGCGTGGAGCGAAAGCGTGCGAGCGACAGCCCGCCGGCGCGTCCCCGCCGGTGCGTCCCCTCCGGCGCGTCCCCGCCGGCGTCTCCCATTAGGCAATGTTCCGCGAGGGCCCAGGGCCATCCGGCCGATATCATCGCAACCGAATCCACCCGTTTCCGTGCGCGCTGTTATTCACAGTTAGCAAGCAAGCGGTTAAACGAATATGACATTTTCTGCGCTCTGTGTATGTGATTTTTTTTTCCCGTGTAGCATATGATTCATAAATATGTTCAGCGTGCATACTCGCTCGAAGTGTTTTTCCTTGCAGTTGCATGATTCATATATCTGTTTAGTGTTTATACATGTTAAGAATGTTTTCCCCGTTGTGGTGTACGATTCATATGATATATCCGTATCTTCCCCGTATGCCAGTTTCTGTCCAGTCTTGCAAAAATCCCCCCCAGCTTGCCCCGTCCACAGAGGCACTATAAAACGGCTGTTGGGATAAAGCAGCGCATGGATATAGGCGTGCAGGGAGAGGCGTACTGCGCTGGCCATCTGGCATAGGGAGCATCTTCGCGGCGGGCCGATGGTGGTTTGGAGCGGCAGTATTTGTAGTAGACACCCCTCCTCCCCCATAAATTTTATCCTAGATAAGTATGTGTGGTGTATGAGCAAAAGTCCAGGGCAGACTTATAGTCCAACTGCAGCCCTGGCAGAGAGTAACCGTCCAATATGTACAATTCTGCTTCATTTGTCGGGATAATCTGAACCAAGTGCGGTTACACTCCACTTTGAAGTGGAATTTGTGTGTCTTGTCAGAGGAAGACGCAGAATTTAAATCAGGATTTCCCTTCATAGGGCCAAGGCAAGGAAATAAGGCCCCGAACTTAACATTGGAATCTTCTGGAAGACGTCTGAATGTGTTGGTACGCAGTTTTCGTGTAAAATTAACTTTTGGAGTGAAGCAGCGTGGGCCGCGCCATGTAAACGGCATCTCCGGCATCTGTTTGCGCTGTAACTCGGGCTCAATCTAAAATGCCATTTTGAAATCAGATCAGGTTTCTACCTCCCCGGAACTGCAGCATCTTTACCTATGAGGCGATGCAGCTTGCAGTGTTTCGTTGTGGCCACTAGGTGGTGCCAAAGTACCGTAAAACTCCTGAAGCGATAAACGCAACGCCAGCAGCTATGCACGGTTCTGCCAGCACTTCCGAGAAGCAGTCAAGGTCAGTCAATGACACAGTACTTTTTATTACATGAAGTTAAAAAACACGGCTATATAAGACTGATACACAACATACCTTTATCAGACAACGGTGGATGGAGTTGTTTTATGCATTATTATTCGCCTCTATAGCTTCTTTTGCAAGAAAATTACACATGGAATGTGGTGCGCACTTATGAGTATATTCACTAGCCCAGCTGGCAGCCACGTGGGGAAGATTAAATGCGGAATTCGCGCCGATATTCTTGTATTTTACGTAAAATAGTAAATTTGTAAATTCCTATGCATTACAGTTTTAGTATGTTTGGGGTTTTTTCAATAATTCTCCATGAGTAAAAAGTATTTTGTATTGTTTGACAGGGTAAACAGAGTAAGGGAACCATGAAAAATAAACAAAATTAAACTGGAGACGTATTCAATAGGACCGAACAGACCTTAAAGGAGAAAGTGTGCAATGTAAACCAAAATTCTGCACATGACATGGCAAATGAGAGGCTTTTTAATGCGTTTCCACCTCAAAACTGCATGAGTCAGTATGGAGATATGGAGTTTATATTTGACAGCCGACCCGGACCCGGCCGCCACGCCGCAGCCCTGCTGAGTCTGCTCAGCCTGGAAGCTTGAAATTTAACTCCTTCGACCACCCCCACTACGTCCCGTTTCTGACAGCAGTAATCATACTTGAATGACAAACGCTCTTCGCCGATGCTATTACTTCGATGCTTTTTTTAAAGTCAGCTCTCCTGTGCATTGCCCGGTAACCCATTTGCCTATACGAGTGTGTATATATGGGCCACGAGCAGGAGGGGAATCACGGTTAATGCACAAGTGCTGACTAGATGCCCAGTTCACTGTGTTAAAGAAAGTTCTATCTGCACGACCTGGTACTGGCGAAGAATGGTGTCTCCAGAGGTCAGTGGGCTTGTAGGGTTCTAAACACAACACAAGTGTTCTGTGGGGACGCAGACCGCCAGCAACGTATTGTAACATTTATTTACACACAAATTTACAGGCTGTTTGTGAACAATACTGACAAGGATCAAGATCAGAGGAGTAGCAACTTAAAACAATTAAAATAAATGAAAAGTGAGCAGTATGACACAAGAAACATCTTCCATGTTCAGATCTAAAAAATTAACCAAACCGCTATATGAAATATAGCGCTATATAACCACTATATGAAAAACGACTGATACACCTTACACCAGGTTATGGACAGGAAAACAGTCATATTTAACAGTACAGTAAATATAAAAAAGTTGTAACTGAATGGTAAGACCACCATATCCTGCCGCTTGACTGACAACAAACATGTTAGGTCACTGAGCTTGAATCCAATACGAACCAGATGGATGTCTTACTGCAGCCCCAGCAGGATATCAGTTTTTAAAATTTTTGTTGTCCCCAAATAAGTCGCATCACCATCTGCTTCAAAACATGACAAGCTCGGTAACTGGAAATGGCGTTACAAATAATGAGTGCCGCACAGCCGCTGTGTTACAGGAACCATACATCAGAAGGCATGTGTGCGGCGTTAGTGACCGTCTTCGCAGAACAGCCTGGCACTGTATCTCAGCGCTTGGTCCCAGCGAGGTTAGCAAAGACCCTGGAGGTATTCAGAGACCTACTTCACTGGGGAGAAATGTTCAGACTGAAATGGGCTTATGTGTGGGTTGTGTAGCGGCCGCGATACTCCACAGATGCTTTTTAAACATTGGCTCCTCAAAACAAAGTATTTAAAAATGTAGACTATAAAGATTCCAAGAGACAGGACACACTGAGCACGGCTACAGCACAGGATAAGAGTCTGAGGATGCAGTCTGGGTCTCCACACGGACCTCCTCACGCACGAGGTGGGGGTTCCCAGACGCCCCCGAACAGATAACTGACTGCCACTCGCTGAGCAATGTGTAATTTTGCATTGACACAATTCAATTCAAGCAAAAAACGCTGAATGCTGGTATTTAACAGTAGACATATTGGAAATTCACAGCATAAAATCAGCAACGCATTTCCCCATTAAAACAGCTTCACCACTTCCATTCGACCCACATAGGTCATGTGCATTTTAAAGACTTATGCTAACAGCTGAGATTAATGATATGGATGTGAAGGTGTTACACATTTAACTACACAGTAATGGGGTTATTTAAAAAGTTACTCTATTGTGGCGCTGTGAAAACCAACCACAATTATAACGGTAAATTTTTTGTATAGATCAGGCCTAGACATGGAAATGTGGGAAATCTATCGTTCAGCACATAGTAAGAAGGATAAAATATTGTAACAGGTCGTTTAAGGAAAGACACTTATACTGAATCACCTCTTTTCAGTGTGTCTAAAATGACTATCATGACAAAATAAGAGACCAGAAGCCTGTTCAGCACTAAGACTAGAATTCATGCCCGAATTCGACTTCAAATCTCCGTTAGCAGCATCTTGCATACCATTGGTTGCTGGGTTCCCCTTCTCTTTGAATGACAGCTGACTAGCCAATGACGCGTCGATGTTACATCACTTGGCTGTGCGGGTTGACTTCACCGCTCCATGCCCCAGTGAGCGACAGTGGGCGGCCGGTGAATTGTCAAAGTGATCTCACCACCCTGTAGTCACGTGACACTGTTGCAGCCTTCACACTGAACTTTTCCAAACTGCAATACCCTGATCCACCACTAATAAATCTACAAATGGGTGGTAGAATTATAAGGCTTGAAACGGCATCCACAAGACAAAAACTATGAGACCTCACCTTACCTTGACAGACATTGTTAGTGCTGAACCTTGGAAACAGATGTTCAGCAAAACAGCAGCAGGCCTACAGGTGGGAGTGTAGGACACCCCCTGGAGACGCTGTATCGTTTTGGTCTCACAAACAGGCCTCAAACACTTCTCCTTCACCTCCAATTGGAAAGAAAATGACTTGGCTACCTTATAGCTACATACAGTCTACGCTTTAAGTCACAAGTGCTTTAAAATCCTATTGAAATAATAATTGCTTTACAGTGAATGTAATTACATTCTCCTACAAGAACATTCCTGGTGGAGTCTGAATAAATACAATGTACAGGCCTCCACCTGCCTCGCTCACATCAGGACGTCCCACAGACAGCTGAATCATGGTCCTACTTGGGGGACTCAACGTATGCTGGCCCATGTGGCACCAATGCAAGTCAACGATAAGGCGTTTAACGCCAAGGCAGCGTCGGCCCTTCATGCATTTATTACGCTCGTCTGCCAGACATATAGACAAGGGCACAACCTGACGACTTGGCATATTAATCCTCATTATCATGATAAATTACTATATATTAATAAAGGCATGTTACTATTGGCTATTCTGTCTAACAGTCACACTTTTAATCACTGGGACATTCTGTAAATTAATTTATAATTTGACTGATTTATAATTACCATCCATCCATCTTCCAAATGCATATGCTATACAAGGTCATAGAGAGCCTATGACATATGTGATTTATTTATTACTAGATCCCGGGCATATTCCATAAAGCAGGATTTCTTCATTAGCCAGATATCTTAAGCAAAATGTAAGGATTGTCCAGCAGGAATGTCACTTACCCTTCTTCCTATTGGAGAGTTTTGACATTTGGCTTAAGTTATCCAACTAACTGAGAAATCAGCCCCCAGGTCCATATAGATCTATTTCTTTCTTTCTAACTTTAGCTATAGTTGTACATGCTCAGGGAAAAAAACAATGACAGTACTGTCTTTAGACTTACACATCACCCCTATAGTCTTGCTTCAAGCCGGCCAGCAGCCTAGGTGTAGGGCAGCCAGGAATTTACGTCTAGATGGGCTGTAACCCCACCCTCTGTGGCCTGCTGGACCACTAGGCAGGAGGAGGACCATATAGGCAAATGAGTCTGGAGAAGCCCAGTGAAGCTGGACAGTAAATACGTTGGATGTCTCACACATACTCGCAGGAAATCAGGTCCGGTCGGCACTTGATGCTTTGTGCTCAACATTTATACCCTCAAATGACTAAGACTGACAAAAAAAAAAAACAATATTATTTATAAAATAAACAAATAAATATGATGCCTCAAAATGTATTCGCGTTCCAAAAAGTCAAACGGTATTATTATCAGATTTAAATGCTCATCACAAGTACATATGAGTACCTATGAGTACCTATGAGTACCTATGAGTACCATTCTCCCTCCCCCCCACCCAGCATGTGTTCTATGGTAGTTATATTCCTCCTCAGTGAGGCTTGTTTCTTGACGTCTCTCAGCGAGGTGGTCACAAGCATCGGTGCCAGATCAGGGAGGTTATGGAGGCCTGAAAGCTAGCCACCCAGGTCCGGGGGAAGGACCGGGTCAAGCTCTCACTGACTGACACAATGGAGGCAAATTACATTCAACATCAGCAGTAAGGGTTAGCGGTAGGCTTTACAAGGACACCCACAGGTTTCTGTGGCATTAACAAGCAGAACAGCGCCCTCTACGGAGAAGGCTGTGATAATACCTATTGCAGAGGCCATTGTTCAGATGCCATAATACATTTCACAGCAGTTCATAGACATATATGCATTTAAATATTTGTTTTGTATATAGCTGGTCGGGAATCCCATCAGCAGAACTGAAGAACCAGCTCTGCCACCATTTAATTAAACCGGAATCCAGGAGTTCTAGCAGTTTGAAACCCCCTTGGTGTCATTTAGCACGTCTGAAGGGACCAACCATATCGTCCGACACCGTATGAGAAGCGATCACTGGCCTACCGCCACCATTATTACATCACTGGTTTTAACGCCGTCCTCATTAGTGTAATTATTGCATCTGAATCGACGAGTCTAAAGCAGCATGAAAGGTCGGCGGTGACAGTGGTTGGTCCTTCCTGTGGGCCAGGTGCGTTTAGGGGATGCCAGGCTGGGTTAGAGGACAAACGGGCTCCTTAATTGTCCCCAGAACCAGAAATGAGTTGGGGATTGACCTACTGACACTCAGGTACAGAGACAGAAGGAGAGTGAACACCCTGGGGCGAGGTGGATCCAGCAGGGGGCGCCGTGTACACATCTGGTATCAGCATCTGGTTGCAGCTGTGAGGAGGGCCGCTCTCTGTTCCCGGAAACGCCACTGCTGTGCCGGGGCAAACAGACCAATCAGCAGGGGCGGTTCCTGCGTCTGCTTCTAGAAACTACTAGACACGGGACGCTCTTGTGGTTTGTCCGCTCCTTTTCAGATGCGTGGTAGAGAGGGTTGGGTAGCACACAGACAGGGTCAGCGATGCCCCCCTGAGTGCCACCTGGTGGCAGGAATGGGAGCCTGATGCCACCCCCCTCGCTTGCTGCCCGCTGCACAGAGTCATTATTCCCACACGCTATTAGCCCCTGTCTAGTTCCGTTGCTGGCACACATCAGTCCTCTCACACAGTCTCCATGGCAACAACAGAATCTCCACCCCTGTGGAGGAGGGAGGCGGAGCCACACAGAGTGGTGCACTCGCCAGCAGGTGGCGCTGGTGCCAGAGCCCGGGCAGAGCAGTCCGCGCTGTCGTGGAGTAAGCCGCTCTCCTGGCCCTCTGCCTCCTTGCCCCCGGCAGGCTGGCACCCCTGCTCCCCCTCCTCATCCTCACTCTCCACCTGGCAGCGACACACCTCAATGCCCGAGTCGCCGGTCAGCCGCCGGTGCCGGAAGTGGCCTTCGTCTCCCTCCTCCTCCTCCTCCTCTTCTGCCCCCACCTCCACCTCTGAGGCACGCACATCTGGTTCAAAAAAATCCACATTTGGGGAGAAGAGGGCGTGTCTAGGTGGGGACTGGGCTGGTCTGGGGGAGGGCTGCTCCTCAGGGGGCTCCTCCGCAAGGCCTCCGTCCTCCTCCTGCTCCTCCAACACACCCAGGGGGTCGGATAGGGTGGGTGGGGGCAGTGATGTGGAGGAGGGGCCTGCAGCAGCGGCCAGAGGGTGGGGGTCGCCCAGCTCGCTGGGCGTGGTGGCATTGCTGGTGTCCGTCTCGTCAGTGACCTGAACGGAGAAGGAGGTGCTGCAGGGCGAGGAGGCGGAGCAGGACTCGCAGGAGCAGCTGGTGTAGTTGTCGGAGCTGTGGGAGGAGACCATGCCACTGGGGCCCGCGTGGGCGTACTGCGCCGCTGCCCCCTGCAGGGCGAACACTGTGTTGTATGGCGGAGGGGGGGTGTTGGGCCGGGCTGCCACCTCCTCATAGGATGGGAGCTTGAAGGAGGCCAAGAAACCTAAAAAAATATATTCATATATGGGTTACTGATAGAAGTGCAATGTCGACCACAAAGTTCCCGGCCTTCAGCAAAATGTGGTCTGTGAGAAGCAGCACACGGGAGCCACGGCGACGGGAGCCACGGCGACGGGAGCCACGGCGACGGGAGCCACGGCGACAGGCCTGAAACCCCAGATGTGTATTCCCCTGTGCTTTACAAAAATGAAAACCAGGAACTGCGTGAGAGATGAGAGCCCAGCAGAGATGCAGAGAGGTGCGGGGCAGCCAGAGGCCACGTACTGAGGTCCAGCATGGACGCCGGGTAGTTGCAGGCGCCGTGGTAGGCAATGAGGTTGATCTCCCTCTGCCGCTGCTGCTGCTGGATCCGCAACTTGGCCCGCCGGTGCCGGTAGGCGCAGCAGCAGCTGAACAGGATCAGCACAGTCCAGAGGAGCCAGAACCCTGTGTGGGAAGTGGAAGGCTCAGGGCGCGGATTCGAGCACACGGCACACAGTAATGCTCTCCTACAGCGACCATCCAATTACTGCATTAGCACATGGCAGGAGACTTGAACCAACAACCTTCTGGTGACAGGTTTACATTGACACAAAATGTGGTTTAATTCTATATAAAAACTAAAGTCTCAAATCCACTGTTCCTTTTTAGTTAAGTAAGCAACACCTTTTTTATTAGTTTGCAGGGTGCCACCTTTAGATCTCCTGCTGCCCGCAGGCTCTGGGTTCGGTGCCCTAGCTGTGGGCAGGCGCCATACTCACACCACAGCTCATAGTAGTAGGTGCAGCAGCCAGTCTCCCCGCAGCAGTGGCCGGTCTCGCACAGGTAGCCACCGTGACTGCTGATGCCAGGGCAATACCTGGGTCCGGAGAGGACGGACTGGCCCCCGCGGTACTGCACCCCCTGCGTGGGGGAATACCGCAGACCTGAGCACAGTCTCTCCTTCAAGCCCAATTACGGCCATCTGTGTTCCCAGCCTACAGAGCCACCTGGCTTACCCACAATGCACTTCCCACCCCCGAATTCCCTTAATATCGCTCATACCCAGAAAGAGGCATTATGGCCGTCAGAGTAAATGCCCAGAACACAACAGCAGCATGGCTAAATCTCACTACTGCTCTCATACTTTATGTGCTGTTTGTTTGTTTGTTTGTTTTACCTTACTGATCGTCTCCATGTCCGGATCTTGCGGGAGGGCCGTTATCTGCAATGGACACGGGACACCTTGGTTTATACATGTATGCAAATCGTGGGGAGCCTTGCACGTGTTCCTCGTGTGCAGTGTCCCGCAACGCCCGTCACCGTTTGGGCTGTCGGTCCCGCGACACGGCTGTGGGGCCGATTTAATCCTCTGCAGGGAGCTTAAACCAGAGCCCCACCTAAACAGAAATCAATACCCACTTTCTGTCACATGTCATGCCTCCTGGCAAACGGGTGCCAGGGGGCTCTGCGGCCCGACCATGCGGCATTCTCTGACGCGGTGTGCCCGCCGTGAGGGTCAGCCTGCCAGCAGTCCCCCACCCCCAAGAGAAGGACGCGACGGCCATCCTTACTTTAGCTGTGGTCATTTCTGCCTCTCGCAGGGAGATGGTGATCTGGATAGAGACACAGTAGGTGGCTTTAATGCATTTGACATTTACTGAGGCGGGAAGAGCAGCATTGTGTCACAGTGTGGGGGGGGGGGGGGGGGGGGTGGGAGTGAGGGGAGGGGGGGGGAGGGGGGGGTGGGTGAGGGGGGGGGGGGTGGGGGGAGCAGGCGTGTGTGCACCTCCCTGACTGAAGACATGGTGTCTATCGATGCCAGTGCCAAAGGCTGGGCCGTG
>JAODKM010000078.1:165191-212513 GCA_026780845.1 Petrocephalus sullivani
TTGGGCGGGGGGGGGGCGGTCGGGGCGGGGAGGACGGGCGGCGGCGGGGGGGGGGGGGGGGGGGGGTGGGGGTGGGCGAGATGATTACTCTGCTGGCTACGAGAGTGAAACCCACTACCTTCCGGGATATGGGCCCAGATACCTAATCTGCTGAGTTACACCCAACAATTCACTGTTCACCCACGCCACTGTCCCCCCTCTGCCCCCACATAGCTGTACGCCATACCTGTATGGCCCTGGAGAAGCCATAGACCCCTGAGAAGATCCAGGCCTCCCGCGTGAGCTTGGTCCAGGCAGGACGCTCCTGGTTCTCCTGGAACATGCAGCGCTCCTCCACTGTCTGAAACGAAATGAAGTGAAGCTGAACTGCCACTGAGGTTCAAACCAGCAACCTTCCGGTCACAGGCACAGAGGTTGCACCCCCCTCCCACCCAATGCATTCTATTCAGTATGAGGAACGGTGAGGCAGGACATTCAGAACATGCTTAACAGCCACTGACCCCACCCTGACACCCCCGGCGAGTCTGGGTTTGGCGGATGCCAGTTGAATTCCACTATGCCAACTGTAAAATTTGGTGGAGGGGAGATAATGGTGTGGGGTTGTTTTTCAGGGTTTGGGCTTGGCCCCTTAGTTCCAGTGAAGAGAACTCTTAATGCTTCAGCATACCAAGACATTTGGAACAATTCTATGCTTCCAACTTTGTGGCAACAGTTTGGGGAAGGCGCCTCTCTGTTCCGGCATGCCTGTGCCCCAGTGCACAAAGCAAGGTCCCTAAAGACACAGTCGGGTAAATTTGGTGTGGAAGAACTTGACTGGCTCATACAAAGCCTTGACCTCAACCCCATCAAACACCTTTGGGATGTACTACAACACAGATTGAAAGTCACGCCTTCATGTGCAACATCAGTGCCTGACTTAAGAAATGCTCTTCTGGGCAAATGGGCAAAAATTCTGACACATAAAAAGAGTAGTGGCAACCGTTCTAACTGCAAAGGAGGGACCAATCCCGTTTTTATGCCTATGGATTTATAATGGGACGTCATAAGTTCCTGTAGGTTTTGTCCATATAGTGTATGTTCAACATAACATTAACTTTCTACAGTAAATAGCCAACGTCACATACATTTGCCGAAGCAGGGTCAGACGATCCCTAAAGCAACTGAGGACTAAGGGCCTAAGGGTGAAATTGGGCGGCTGATCCGTGGCTCTGCACTGGCCTGCCATCCCGCTGCTAAGCAGCTGGCCTGTTACTCATTCTGAAACGTCCCGTTGGCTATTTCTGGCACCAGCCCCCTTTACCTGACATTTAGCGCAGAGCAGGAACATACAGAGGCGGATTAGGGATCATAAATTATGGATGTGGACAAGGGTGGTGAGGTGGCAGAATCCCTGAAAGGGGGAGAGCGTGCGAGGGGTGACGTGCGGGGCAGTAATTAGAGGGGTGAGTATGTGATACAGCCCGAGGCGCCGGGAGCAGACAGACCCCACAGCGTGGGTACGAGGCGTCGGGAGCAGACAGACGCCGCAGCGAGGGTAGGAAGCCGCTTTGAGCCAGCAGCAAGCGAAAGGTGAAAGCGTTTAATTGGCACTGTGTCCATATGTGACAATGTGACACAACAGTGGGAAGCTAACTCAGCACCCACAGAGCAGAACTTGGGGGTGGTACCTCAGTCAGGGTACCTCAGTGGCACCTTGCTGGTCAGGGAGTCGAACCTGCAGCCTTTCAATCACAAGTGCATTAGGGCCATTCTGACCAGGAGGGAGCCCGTGGTGTGACTTAGATAGAGATAAAAATGCTTCATTTATGGCATTATATGTAAATTCCCTGCAAACACAGAGGCTTGAGGCTGTAGTTTGGGATAGATAATTCACTGCAAACTAAATTCAGCCTGGAATAGGTTTTTGGGTCGGCAGACTGAGCAAATGCAGACTGTAAAGTTAGTTGGAGCAAAGATTTAAGGGACAGTTTAGAGATGCAGATGATCTTAGCAGCAAACATCCATAGCCGCACTCGCCATCTGACGTGTACAGAATGACGCTACCGGCATGAGTATGACTGGAGGGGCGGGGGGGGGTCACACTCACCATCAGCGTCGTGTGGTTCAGGTTCCAGGTGAACGTGGTCAGGCTCCTGCTAACCGGGTCCACGATGGAGTCCTCCACGATGTAGACGGAGCGTGACAGGTGGGCGGGGAAGACGCGCTCAGCCCAGCGCGGCAGCCGGTTGGTCTTGGTCAGGAGCCGCCGAGTGAGCAGCTGGTGATCCGGCGTGACCTCGCGGTATACCACGTCTTCGGTCAGCACGTGGGCACTGGTGGGGGGGGGACACGAGTTGGGGGTTTGGGCTTAAAAGGAGGGCTAGGATCAGCTGCTCAGTGACTGGCCAAGGCTGGTTCATAGACCAGAAATGATACGATTTTTCACATCATAGCATTTAATGTAGCAACAATCAACAATATACAGACTTAAGGTCACAAAGCAGGGTCCAATGCCCCTAGAAAAGTTGAGTTTGCTGGCCACGGGACTCAAACCTACAACCCTCTGTTCGGTATAACCTCATCAGCAAAAACACGCAGCTGTGGGTGGGTCACTTTGAATAAGGTCACTAAAGCTAAAACTACAATGGACACTGGTTCTCCAATTCTGCAGGACTCCAGACCTGAAGCCACACACACGGCCTGTCGCAATTCAAGGGGGGCAAAGCGGTTTGATCAGTTCCAGATGCAGGTCAGCGTACAGCTGGAGCAAAGGTCCACAGATAGCGCAGAACTCCTAAAGGGGGCTGACCCCTCCACTTGTACCTGTCGGACACCCCCTGATCATTTACGACTGTGAAAATTCCCAAATGTCGTTAGGGAAGGGTGTGACAGGAAATTCATGGTGCTGGCATCCCCTAGGTGACGAATCCCTCAATGTGTCACTTCTCGGTGGCTGTTAATTTCACTTCCCCTACCAGCAAACTGCGGGGCTTTCTGTGACGCTGGCAACCAATCCGGCGTGAGTCGGTGAAGTCCGAGACGGATAGGACAAGCGAAGGCCCCGTTCTGCCAGAACTGGATCTGCTCTCTGAAGAGTGCGTGTGCAAATGACACCGTTGATGTGTGTCAACTCTACCGACATGAGCCCTTGCTGCTATATTAGTAAATTTAGGTCATTAGCTTGATGCTTGATGCTTGAATTTCCCCCGATCTGTGTCAGAGAAACAGCTCAGCACTGATACAGATCAGACCCGCAAACAAGGCAGCGACATGCGGCACCCGGGGGGTTCACGGCGGTCGCGTACCTGAACGGGTTGGGGTACCGCTGCCAGAATGCGCAGACGACCTGGTCCCATGCGCTCTTGATGTCCATCTCATTGAAGAAGTACTTCACCATGGCTGATCATTCGGGGAGGTTTGAGGACAAAGTCCGCTGGGGTGTCCTTAAAGTGCAGAGTGGCCTGACCCCCCCTCCCGGCACAGAGCACATCAGCCTGCAGATAAAAAGAAGTTTCCAGAACGCTTAAATCACCAGACTTATCAGTTAGTAGAGGATCTACATTACTACATACTTCGGGGGGTTATTTTTTACTGCCTGTTCCGCACAACACATCATAAGGTCTATCCGATAAGATTATTCTGATAGCGAGTAAAGGTACAAAAAGCAAGGGCCGACAGCTGAAGGCAGAAACGCGTGTCACGCTTATGCGCGCACCCGAGCCTAACACCCAATGAACAGCTTATTAAATACAGGCGCAAGCAGGCGCGCACCCGTCCCGTTTTCATAGCGTCATCGGCGTGTGCAGTGGGTGTCTGACAGCCGCATAAAAGCACAAAACCCACCGTAGTGAACAAAAAAAGAGGGGAAAAAACAGCTAAGATATCTACCTTTCCCCGTTTTACTGGCTCACACTTTGCAGGACGCTGCACCTGCAGTCTTAAGGTTGAGGTTCGAATCCTGGGACCCGCAGACCTGCAGCGTTCATCGCCGGAGCCCCCTGAGTCTTTCTGTCTCTACTCCGCTAAATAGCGGAGCCGCTTCCCGTTTCCCGAGTTTCGGAGCGGAGTCCATCCGCATGCCCGCCACGTGACAGCCCAACCACCGGGACGCCCCCATTCATTTCTGCTGCAAATCGCCGTACCCCACAGTCCGGCACCCAAACCGGCGCGATGGCTGCTCGGCGCCCGTCTATCGGGCCGATCCTGGCCCATGTGGCCGCGATTTCCGGGTTTCTACGCAATAAATCGCAATGAAAGCTCGCAGGTGGCACGGGGGACGGAGGACGACGACACCGGCCGCCGGCGAAGGACGCACGTATTCCCGCATGTGCCTTTAAAACCTGCCGCAGTGGTGCCCGGCATTAAAGCACCATTGCGATAAATAAACCCGGCATAAAACTATCACCAGATATTTACAGACATTAAAACATGATCGCGCCGCACGAGCGTTAGTGCAAAGATAATATAGTAAAGAAAGTGAAACCTACGAAACGGCCGATCAGCAAACGGGAGTCCGACGGCATAGGACGTGCGCGGCGCCGCGGCCACGCTCTCCAGCTACTGGGCTCCGGGAGGCGCGCTCCCGAGCGGCCCCGCGCACGCCAGCCGCCCACGCGCGGCCCCGCTCCTCGCAAAGTCACCGCTGCGTTGCGGGCACGCGCACGGGCCACGTCCGCTACCCACTTCCTGCTAGGCGTCAGGGATCATGAATATTCATTTGCGGGGGGACCCCGATCTCCTCCACTGGGCTTCCCCTGGGCCTTACACGCGCCCGCGCCAGTGTTTGGGAGGGCCTGTCGGGCCCTGCATAAGATCAGCTTTTTGTCGTCCATATAGGCGAGAACCTAATAATGTGCAAAATAAAACACTCCTTTGCATCCCTGGCTGATTGACCGGCACGCTGGTACTGATATATTTTGCATGTGTGGATGCCTTTCCTGTCTTATTTATACCCTCAAGTTCCTTCAAGGCGATGGGGGCTAATTATACGATAACCAATAAAATCCCCGATGTGACTTTAAAATATTATTATTGTTGTTATTTATTCATATTTTCTTATGTATGGCAGATTAGCAAGGTTTTATGGCAATTTTCTAGCATTGTAAGCTCGTAAGGATGGGGTATGAGTATGATGGGCTTTGCTCTGTCCTTATCCCATAATAACCTCTGCAGCAGCCCTCTGCTTCCCTCCAGTGGACATGCGGCCCTTCTTGGGTCACTCTTCCTGAGATCTGGCTGCATTACGGTCCATTGTGGTGCAGCATCGCAGGTCCTGCCGGATCCCTTATGTGCAGACTACTCAGAGAGGCTAGCTGGAGATTGGGTGTCAGGTGATGGATTTGCTGTAGATAGGGGCCACAGCTCGCGGCTCTGATCTTCTCCCTTTATTCAAGCAACTGTTGTGGCAAGTATTTTTATTCTGAAAACAAGGGAATGTGCCGCCCTCTATTGTAGCAGACAGCGACATCTTACAAACAGATGCTGCCTTAAGTGTCAGAGTACAACAGGCGCAGTGACAGCCGCAAAGGAAAAAACATTATTTATACAGCATATTGTCCGGTATGTTTTATCAAGTCAAATATTACAGTTTGTTAGGCAAAAATGCCCTTACTGTTTTAGCCTAGTTGGCTCTGAGTACAGGGTTCATTCACAATTCACAAACTGACATAACATTAAACAGAATTTTATTAAAAACATTATAAAAATCATAGTTTGTCAGTGGGAAGCTATAATTATTAAATTAGGTAAATGATGTTTCAAATACAACCACACTGAAAGACTGAAATGCCTTTCTATGCGTTTATAGCATACATTTTAAAAATTTCACATTTGTATAGAAGTCATAGATTCTTTTTTAAGTTAGTTCAGTTGTTAGTTCAGCACCCTGCCAGCTGCCTTAGAAGAACGTCAGTAGTCCTGACTAAGAACTGAGAAACAAGCCATGTTATGGACCAGAGTATAAGCCAAAATATCAAGCAATTCAAAATATACATCAAATTGGAAATACATTCAGGAGACACTCCAAGTAAAGAAACATTGAATTTGATACCTGTGCGTTTAACGTTCTGAAACAGTGAAACTGTTTGTAAAAATATATAAACATCCTTGGGTGGCCCATATCGATGACCAACCCCCCAGCCAATCTGGATTACCTCTTTCTTCATCTGACAGGAGTTGATGAAGAGTGAGATGCAGTGAGGAAATAGCAGGGGCACCAGAAGAATTTGGCCCCCCGCCCCCCCACATCAGACTACGGTCTCCACGTCCCAAATGAAGTTCTGCGGGGCGATGTAGTGGCAGTATGACGCATAGAAGGCACTCTCGTGGCGCGCAAACACCACGATGCTGTCACACGGTGCTTGCACAGTCTTGTCGCGGCTGACTTCGTAGAGCGCGCTCTCCTGGCCGGGGCACAGATGGTCTAGGGCATAGGAACCGGACTTGTCCGAAGGTACGGGGAAGGTGCTGGAAGGATAACAGTTCTGTAGGTAGCGTAGGACCTTGTCTCGTTCCACACCTCGAACTAGTCGGCTGGTCTCTCCCACCGTGGTCGTGGTGGACACAGAATCCTCACAGGAATGGGCCTTCCTGTGGCCATGGAATGCCTCCAAGTCCTTGCGGCTCACGCCGTCTGCCCCCCCGGGCCGTCCCCGTTTACACAACCACCAGTCTCGGAAGGGGGACACCGTGCAGCACTTGGTTGCTCTGGCAATGAAGATGGTGGCCACGCCTGGCAGGCAGATGGCGGGCCCAATGGCAATGAGCGGGACATCGCCCAGAGTCTCGCCCTTGATCCCCGACACGGTGAAAATGAACCCAAATACCAGGAAGATGCTACAGAAGGCCACTACCATCCCGGTCCGTGGGCTGATCTTGTCCAACCGCACCGCCATGCCTCCCATAGGCCGGCCTCACTCACGAGTGCTCAGCCCATGTAACTAAGAGGAACCATGGATTCCAGAGGCATTTCAGGTACGCCACGCTATAACGTGCCGCCAATGCTCACCTGGCACTTTCCGACGGGATGCTGAAGACTGCCTTTAAGAGATCGCTTTTATAGCAGCTCCGCCATCCCATCGTAAACAGACTTGGAAACCCGAGAAGCGCCAAGAGGCAGCTGTGCGCTTTTCGGAGACTCCCCAGGACACGTGTCGGCCGCCCGCCAGCATTTCCGCGGACTTTCGGCGTCCCGCTTACATATGCCTTTCCCCTGCCATATCGACATGGATCTTTGGGTTGACAGCCAGCCATGTTCAGCAAAGCCTTGTCATTGGGGCTGAACAAACATCTTCAATAGAGATGCTCCATCTAAGTGGACTCAACCAGCAAGTTATACCTTTTTAAGTCTTTCTTGCTCTCTCTTAAACCTTTAGTCCTCTATTTTGAGTCAGAGAGCATATCCTAGAGGAGATGCTTTTGAACTTGGGGTGTTCATAGTCCCCTCACTGGGCTTTTTGATGTTTTTTGCCTACAACTTTTCTCATGTTCCAGTTTCTGCATTAGTTGAATGAACAGCGTGGGGACTGGGTTTCACGGGCACGGTGCCATCCGTCCGTGGCACTTCCGTCTGCTGGGCAGTCCGGGATACGCCTTACCACACCCACACCCGCGATAAATATAGACAGGAGTGCGTCTCGGGCCCAGCCCCGGGAAAGGCTCGCAGTACTGTCTAGGAAAAGGATCTTGGTGTTTAATAGAGGAAGCCATTGGCACCTCTAACAGAGTCATGGGCATTAATGAGCAATGATGGACCCAGCCACAAACTCCCGGCTGTACAACTGAATGAAGTCCGGGGCCAGGTCATGAGTGGTGGGTTGTACGTTAGTAATGTGCCTGCAGAAGCCGGATACTAGGTGAGTTAATCCGATTCCTGAAGTAATGTAACACTTTGGGCTGGATGCACATGATCCTCTCGTGGGTTTGAAGCAATGCAAGCAGCCGCACAGTCAGCTCCATGGGACGACCTCCAGGAGGTCCCAAAAATGGGGCGGACAGAGGACTACAAATAAGACGAGATCGCAGTGTAAGCACTAAATCACTGCTAATTTTGTCAAGTTTGCGTTTCATAAATGGCTGTATATGATTTCCTCTACAGTGTCCGTCAAAAGTTTGGACACAGATACCCATAAAAAGCTTTATTTGTACTATTCTGTACTTTTTAGAATAATTATAAAGACATAAACCTATAAAGTAATGTATATGTAATTTTGCACTGACCAAAAAGGTGTTAAAAAATTAATTTGTTCGAAAGGGGGCAGCTCTGTGGGTTGGAATTTGCTGGTTCAAATCCCTGGGTCAGCAGAGTGATGCCACCACTGGGCCCTTGAGCAAGGCCCTTAACCCCAATTGCTCCAGGGACTGGCTGCCCTTATTGTCTCGTCCATGCCAGTTTCATGAGGTGGCCTCCTGGGATGCTTTTCCAGCTGTCCCGAAGGAGGTCGCCCGTATATGCTGAGCGGCTTTTCCTTGACTCTCTGGTCAAACTCCTCCAAAACAATCTCCACTGGGTTTAGGTCACATGGCCAGGTCATGTGATGTGACACTATCATTTTACTGGCTAGACGGTCACTGTCACCGGGGGCCCAGCAGCCTGACTTATGGAGAACTGCGAACTTGCTGTGGAAGGTGTCAGTGTGATCGGCAGTGCTGCAGCGCATGGTCCAGCGGCTTTGCACCCGGGCCAGCTCACTGAGCAGGACGCAGGCCATTTTGGGGCAGGCCGTGCACTTGCTCACCAGACGCGCCACCGCCGTCGCTGGAGGTTCCTTCACAGTGAGCCCCGTTTCCTGTCCTGGTAACTTACTGGGATAGGGTTGTGTCCCAGACTGTAAGAAACTCACCTGGAAGTTCTGGAGCTGGAGTTGGGTTTTAGGGCGCGGGGGGCAGCCAGATCAGCCCAGGGCGGGGGTCGCCACAAGCACGGCACGATCTCGGGACGTCTGGGGCTGATGGATGTGGCTATTAACAGGATGTAAATGATAAGAAATGAGTTGCAGAGACACGGAGTCCCACTACTTCCTCGAGTTGTGTTCCTTCTTTGTGCAGGTGGTTGCCTGTTTCCCAATGATGGTAAGGATGACCATTTCATAACTATTTTATATATCCAGCCATCCAAAACTATAAAATAACATGTAAAGAATGTGACACTACCACGCTCCTTTGTAGGCGACTTGTGCAGGTGTGTGCAGACGTTTGACTGGTACTGTATGTATTTGTGTGTATGTCTTAAAAAGGAGAGAAAGATGGGGTATTCAAAAAGAAGCATTGCAATGTACTTGTGTGAATAGCAAATAAAGGGTCGTGTCACTTCGCATTTGAGCTCACTCTTCCTGTGGGAGTAGTTCAAACAGATGATCTTGTTAGGATCCCAAATTGTCTGGTCATACTCGTACAGGAATTCACACCCCGAGCCCCACAACGAGCCACAGAGCTAATAATGCATAACGCCAATTGCTCCTGACTTGCTTTAATCTACCGCTGTGTCTTAAATATAAACCACACTGTTAACCCAGAAAAGTTCAATTAACATAACATTTTTGAGGTAACTTGTTGCCCTAAAAAATTCATTTAAGCATTGTTAAATGAACAAATAAATTCAAGTTGAGTGTACTTAAGGTTCTTGGTTAATGCACTATAAGATTCAGTTTTTGCTTGTTAGAATAACTTAAACTTATCATGTTACATATAGTAAACCCAGTTAGATTCAATGAACTGAAAACCTTGAGGTAACCCTAAAAAAGTACTGTTGAATGAACTAATATATTTAAATTGAGTGTACTTCCTAAAGGATATTACATTTCATTACATTATGAAATTCAGTTTTAATAAATATTTAATAAATACAAATATGAAAATATTGTCTTTTTGTTTTTATTCATTCAGTACACAACAATAAAAGAAGAAGTTTCTTGAACAAGTAGGCCAGAAAAATAGCCAGATAAAGAAACAGTCACAGTCACATAGCTGTGTTCTATGTTCTATTTTGAAGTTTACAACTGGCCTTGCCTTGCATTAAAAGCTTTTAAAAAATTTATTAACTTAGTTCTATCATCTTGTTTTGTTTGACTCCTCTGCCGGCCCATGGAGGATGGGATCCCCCTTTGGGTCTGGTTCCTCCCAAGGTTTCTTCCTTCTAGGGAGTTTTTCCTTGCCACCGTTGCCTTTGGCTTACTCACTGGGGGGTCTTTATGTGGCAGAAATATGAAGCGCATTGAGACAATGTAATGTTGTGATAATGTGCTATATAAAAGGGAAAAAAAAGAAATTTTATATAAATTAAAAGAAATACTTTTGCCAACCGAGCAATCAAACTATTACCCAGATTCTGTAAAACCTTACAAATCAATTGAACAAGTAGACCAGAAAAATAGCCCAAACAATAAAATAAAACCACAGCTATGTGATTGATTATGTGCATGTATTTATAGGTATCTAAATGTGTTTGTGTGTGTGCTCATTAATCTGTGTTTGTCTGTGTGTGTATATATTTGTGTCTGTTGGTATCTATATTTCTGTGTGTGTATTTATAAGTGCCTAAATGTTCTGTGCATATGTTGATTAACGTGTGTGTTTGGCTCAGTGTGTGTGTGTGTGTGTGTGTTTGTATGCTTAAGTGTCTATTAATATTTGCATTTCTGTGTGTGTATTTATAAGTATCTAAATGTGTCTGTGTGTTGATTAATCTGTGTTTGTTCGTGTCTCTGTGGTCTGTGTGTGTATTTATATCTGTATTTTTGTGTATGTATTTATAAGTGTCTACATGTATTTGTGTCTGTGTGTGTTGATTAAATCACCGTGTTTGTGTGTGCGTATGTATTATGTATATGTCTATTGATCTGTATTTTTGTGTATGTATTTGTGTCAATGTATTTCTGTCTGTGTGCTGATTATTCACTGTGTGTTTGTCTGTGTGTGTGTATGTATATGTATGTGTCTATTTGTGTCTGTATTTCTGTCTATTTATTTATGTGTCTAAATGTGTTTGTCTGTGTGTTTTGATCAATCTGTGTGTATGTGTGTGTATGTATATGTGTCTATTGGTATCAGTATTTCTGTGTATGTATTTACAAGTGTCTAAATGTGTCATCACAGCTATGTGACTGAACTATGTCCCATTTTGAAGGTTACAACTGGCCTTGCCTTGCATTGCATTAAAAGCTTTTAAAAAAGAAATTAGATATAAATTAAAAGAAATTATTAACCAGATTATCTGTAAAACCTTACAAATCAATCGAACATGTAGACCAGAAAAACAATAGCCCAAAAAAATACAATCAAATACAATACAATCATGTGACTGACTGTGTATGTATTTCTAAGTGCCTAAATGTGTTTGTGTGTGTGCTCATTAATCTGATTGTGTTTGTCTGTGCATGTATATATTTGTGTCTGTTGGTATCTGTATTTTGTGTGTGTATGTATAAGTGCCTAAATGTTCTGTGTATGTGTTGATTAATGTGTGTGTTTGGCTCAGTGTGTGTGTGTGTTTGTATGCATTTGTGTCTATTAATATCTGTATTTCTGTGCGTGTGTGTGTGTATGTGTGTATGTATATATATGTATGTGTATGTGTCTATTGCTATCAGTACTGCTGTGTATGTATTTACAAGTGTTTAAATGTGTCATTACAGCTATGTGACTGTAAACTATGCCCCATTTTGAAGGTTACAACTGACCTTGCCTTCCATTAAGTTTATTTTTAAAAAGAAAATTAGATATAAATTAAAATAAATACTTTTGCCAACAGAGCAATCAAACTATTAACCAGATTATCTGTAAAACATTACAAATCAACTGAATACATGAACTATTAAATAGACCTTATCATAGACCTGTTCCAGAATGGTCACTGTAATGTACCTATAAAATGTTGCCTAACCTGCGAATATCCTTTCCATTCTACATGGCCAGCTGATTTGTCAGAGTTAGAACCTTACCTTTTAATTCCTTCGTACCCAAGCTCAACAGTGTGGTCCATGCACTTAGGGTACTTTAAGTGAAGAGCATATATTAATCAAAATAGAGGGCACATAGCCTGGGGTAGGTCATCAAGATCATCCATCACAACTTTCCCCTCCAATACAATTGCCGTAGAGGATGGACAGCAAGACAGTGGGAGTTGTGGTACATCTTCTTCCAAGCAGAGGATTCCAACTGGCAAATCTCTGTATCCATCCTTGTCATCAGTACCCTAGACATGATGATATAGATTATTTCAGTTGTGCAGTATTTTGCATTTTGTGCACACTTTTTTGGCTCATATTTAACCAAACAAAACAATATCAGAAATAATTTGAGAATATATTTTAAAATTGTGAAATACATTATTGATTATCCAGATGCTTCTCAAGCAGATACATTCACATGGCTGTTTTAGTCTCATGGATTTCATTGAAAATTACATTGCAAATTTGTTTGACTTAGAACAGGAAAATAAATAAAAAAGTGAATCATGACGAATAGACATTACTTACAAAGCAAGAAATCTGCTGGATTGTCATCAAGAAGTACTGGAAGCCCTCTCAGGACAAGGCGCCTGATTTCAGCAGTATCTGAAGTCTGGATTGCAGTGACAGTAGAGACAACACTGGAATATTACTGGCAACTGTCACTCAACACATTCCTCATTTTAGACAACTGTACACTAAGACTGGTCTACGGAAGTCTGTATGTCGAGATCACGAAAAAAATAAGTCATGATCTCGAGATAATGAAAAGAAAAAAAAAAGCGTATGCATGTCGGTACCATACTGCTACATCTTCTTTGTATATAAAAATGCCTTTTGGCAGGTTTTCGAACCGGCCAATATAATCTCTCCTGGGCAAAACTAAATTGGAATAAGTTAATACAATGTGAAGGCACCATTTAAATTATGCGGTATCCAAAAACGTGATCTTAACTCAAGATAGTCGAGTAATCTGCAGGACATTAAGACATTTATGTACAACAGACCTAATTTCTTTGAGTTAAAATAAACTTTGGGATTACAGTTGCTGATGTGCAGGAAAGTTATACGCTTGACAAGGACATTCCAACAGTTCAGACTGATATATGTCATATCAGATATATGCAATTATTAGTAAGAGACATAATCTTCATTCTCTATTTTAAATTCTTCTCTGGCCTCAGAGCTTCTAGAAAAAAAAGCTAGGATAGGTTTGATCATCCATCAAAATGAACAGAATGATCCTCTACCGGCACTAACAAGCAAGATTATCTATGACTAACAAGGTGATGATCCAGCAATAACACAGTGATCATCTAAGAGAAATGTGATTATCCAGCATCTGCATCATGATTATCCAGGAACAGCAGCGCCATCATGAAGGAACAGCAGCATGATCATGGAGGAACAGCAGTGGGATCATGCAGGACCAGCAGCATGATTGTGCAGGGACAGCAGTGTCACCATGGAGGAACAGCAGTGGGATCATGCAGAACCAGCAGCGTGATCATCCAAGAACAGCAGCATGATCAGAAAGGAAGAGCAGCATCATCACACAGGAATAGCAGCATGATCATGCAGAAACAGTAGCATGATCATGGTGGAACAGCAGCTTCATCATGGAGGAACAGCAGTGGGATCATGGAGGAACAGCAGCGTGATCATGGAGGAACAGCAACATGATCATGCAGGAACAGCAGCGTGAGCATGCAGGAACAGCAGCATAGTCATGGAGGAACAGCAGCATTATCATGCCGGAACAACAGCACGATAATCTACTCTCATTTAGTGCTGTTTCTTTATGGTGACCCCAGGACCAACAGGTATAGTAATGTCTAGACATTGTGCAGAAGGACAATTTCACATATCAGCTATTTTAGCAAGACTTTCATATAATAAGGTGAATTACAACCCAACTATTTCCCAAAAAACATTATAGATGCAAGACAATAAGAAAAGAAGAACAACCAAACAGATGAATGGTTCCTGTTGTGCATTTGCTGCCCATCTCGGGAAAGCACTATGGCACAGATTTGTCACTGACCTGCTGATTATCATGTCCATTGAAGAGCAATCCAGCCAGTGTCAAAGTCCACAGTAAACATGGCAGCAAAAGCTAGAGTAACAACCTAATAATGCAGCCATGAAAGTTTAGGATTCGGGGGGAATTACACTTTGTAAAATAACGCTTTTTATCTTACCAAATGTCTGGTCGAAAAACCTCGTGCCATGTATTCTCAGGAAGCTCAGTCAATAAATATTTTGCAGTGTTGTGTCATACTTGCCGCGCACACACTTCCTCCTCTTTAATGTGATTTCCATGTGCTCAGATGCTTTCTGACACCTAATCTGAATAAATACCCTTAACGTAGACCTAACCCTTGCTGCCCCATTAGCTTCGCTCTGCTTGCCTTTGACCTTTGACTCCCCCAGTGCAATAGTGAGTGACCAGTGGAATGGGGGTGTGTTTTATTTTCTGACCTGACTCCCTGACAGGTGAAGCTATTAATGACCTCCCCCCCCTCTGAAAAGCAACGTGTCCTGCAGCAATTTTGAGTCATTTTGACTGAGGGAAATTAGTGACAACAATGAAAAATGGCAACATTTAGATTTACTTAAATCCTTATATTATTCTATGTCTCTTTAAATAAGTCAAAGAAGCGTATTGCTGTGCAGTGAGACTATACTGATCAAAGGAACCTTAGTCTTACTGGCCAGCTTCACCCACCTGCTCTGACCTGATGACAGGGACTGGATGATGGAGACGGTGCATGCTGTCATTCTCCCTTCTGTGCTGATATAACTAGATACGTTTCTGCTATGAACAGAGCATATAACAGAGCTGCTGGTATCTATATAACCCGCGGATATGTACCATCAGCATTTCTCAATACAAACAACTGACTTTATAAGTCTGGTATAAGTCATATTTACTGGCTCAATAATTTTAAATAATTTAAAAATAAGTTTTTAATAATGACATGTAAAATTCGTTTCCTGTATCATAAAACCCGACGTCTTTTGATATGGCTATTTATAAATGATTTTAAGATAGTCACTTTCTGTGTGTAAAAAAGTGTATGTAATACAACAGATTCTGAGAGAAGCAGCTATTCAAGAGAACGGTTGTTATTGCCCTCCCGTCCAACAGGTGTCGTGCTCCAGACAGCGAATTTAGCAACACCGGAAATAAGCCGTATAATCTCCGGAAATTATACCGACGCTGGAGTCAGTGACACCGGAAGTCAATTTATGACAGTGACCTCAATAGGTTGCGGGTTTCTGCTAACGCTGTCCTTCGTCTCAACTGTGTTATCTAATAAGTGAAGCTGTTTCTGCGAATTGCACGCCTGCAAGATGTCGGGTTATACGCCGGACGAGAAGCTTCGTTTGGACCAGCTGACGAGGCTAAGGAGGCAATGGCTGAAAGACCAGGAGCTCAGTCACCGGGAGCCTGTCATTGAGCCCAAACCGCTCGGACCCGTGGCCAAATTCTGGGCCCGCTTTTTGGAGCCGCAGAGCCTGTGGAGGCTCTATGTGAGTTGCCTGGTGTCCATGCGTGCTCCGCTTTCCCAGTTTTCCCCCTGTGTGTAATCATACAGTTCAGCAACAGGGTGCCAAAATGTACACTATGTGATGAACAAACAGTATGCATGAAAAAAATAATAATGCCTAGCTGGCTGTAAAATAACACCTATCAAAATGCACTTTTTATATTTTAAGATACGTAGGCTTTTAATTAATCGAGGATAATAAACCACATTACATACCCTTTACGTATTGTATTTACTATTATTATTATTATTATTATTATTATTTTCAGACGTATAAAGTATACAGTGCAGGAGTCTTCACGTTCACACGGTTGCTGATCCCGGCTTGGATCGTGCACTATTATGTCAAGTACCACGTAGCGGTAAGTTTACACCTGGCCGGTTGCTGTCACTTCTTTGAACGCAGTAATGATCGAGTGTCCAGTGTACGCGAAGGGAGCAGTGTTACGTAATGCACGCTGCGCCTGGCCAATGCATCCGTCATTCTCGGTGTGTGTGCGCGCGCGCATATATATAAACACACACACGTGTATGTATGTGTGTACATATAAAAATAAAATAGACGTGTGTGTTTATATATATTTGCGCGCGCACACACCGAGAATAACGGATCCATTCGCCAGGCGCAGCGTGCATTACGTAACACTGCTCCCTTCATGTACACTCAGTTATTTACATACATAAATGTTAAAATAACTTGTTGATTTGGGGTTTGAGTGTGCTCCAGCAGCCAGTACTTAGTCCCTTTGTGTGAAACCTTCATGATATAAATTCTTCTACATGCGAATTACAGTATTTATGTCTTTGATTGTAGAAAAGACCCTACGGTATTGTCGAGTTGAAGCCCAGACTGTTTCCTGTAAGTATTTGCCTTCTAACCTACTGTATTTCCTTTGTCATGCAGTTGTGCTGTATCAGCTGTAAGTGTAAATGTGAGGTTGTCCGGCCATCGTTTGTGATGAAGCTTTGATATGACGCGGGTGGTGCTCAGTCTGACTTCCGGTTTTGGATTCCTCACAGGGAGACACTGTTCTGGAAACAGGGGAGGTCATTCCTGATCTTCCGGAGGCTGAGGGACACGGACACCATTAAACACAAAGATGGTCTGCAAGGAACCAGCAACCCAGTGCCCTCCCGTTTCTGTGACATGTATATATTTATCATTAAAACAATCTGTTCTCCTCAATGCCCTCAGCTGTTTTCCTTTTCTTTTGATCCACCTCATGCAGATTTTTCCAGTCAGTTATCTGGCCACTTGCAATGAATGAAGTGACCTTAAAAGATATACGTTGTTCAGAAGTGTGAAAGCCCGCAAACCTGTTTGGTCCTGTATCACTTGGTTGTATTGCTGTACTTCTGTCAGCCTCTTCTCTCTGCTTCATATTCTGATGAGGAGCAAACAGGCCATTTTAATTCTGTCGGCGGAATCTGCCGAAATAAGCTACCAGACTTAGCAGCAGATAGCCTCCAGTACAGTGTCCTTGTTGTCAACACTGTGTGTGTAATAGTAAAAAAAAAAAAAAAAGTCTGTGGTGTTTAGGTCATTATAGGAAAGTAAATGACAGTTTAAATGCTTTTGAAATGTATTTAAAAGTCTGGGTGTGTAGCCCACACCCAAAGCCCTTCCCAGCAAAATCCTGGCACAAATTCCAGGCCTCAGAGGACACACCTGTCCCAACCGGAGTGAGACACCATCTCCGGCACCATCTGCAATAGTACGAAGACAAAAATGACCTAATTGCGGAACCGCTCAGCATCCTTACCTCAAGACCACAAATATCTCTTACTACATATGGGTATTAAGGCAGAATTGCAACAGATGTTTCACAACCAAATGTTTTCCATAACTAGAGTACTGTTGTATTGTTATGCTAGTAACGTGTTTTTTTGCTGCTGGTTGAAACTGAATACATCACTTGCAGAGTGGACATAGGATGGGGGCAATAACCCTGAGGTGCAAAACAAAACATCAAGAAAACGCAAAAAAGGTAAAGAGGGCAAAAACATTAGTGAAACACAATTGCTTTCTCAATCTCCTAGTTTGTCACGCCCTATATGGGAAATATAACAGTCTGTTTTAGGTTGCTGTCAGAGGCGTTCGCTTTTTGGCTTTGAATTAATCATCCGCGGAATGTGCCCACTTGAAGGCTTGAATGGAATGCCCTAGATGGCCATATCAGTTTTGTTCCCCAGAGTACAGAGTTTCCTCTAGGAAGTCATCTCTCTAAAATCGACCAGTATACGACAGAGCCCTTAATTCAAAACGGCACCTGTGAGTTTGTTGACACCTGGTTGCCCCGAGGTTAATGCCGGGACCTGCGGGTGTGTCCGTGTCTTATTTCACTTGCTTAAGGGACACCGTTAAAAGGGATAGGCGTGCTGTACAATTCACATTTTTTTTCCACACAATGTATCTTTGCATCATGTGATCTCATAGTTTTAAAAACGGGTCCTTTTTGCACTTAGGTTACATTTTTGATTCTCACGATACTTTAATGCACATTTTTCTAATATATCTCAGGGTGGTATGACAGTTCAATATTGATTTACTCAGACTATTTAGAATAAGTACATGGCTCCTGTCGGTCCCGAGTCCAAGCATTTCATATTATAAGCGGGCCAGAATCATGAAGGGAAATGCAAGCAGGTTTTAAAGGCGATGCACTGCCGCAGGCGATTGATCTGCAAATGAATCTGAAAACTGAACTGGGGAGGGGGGGCTCGCGCGGGACTCTCGCGAGACTGTCGCTCACGTGACGCGGCCCTTCCTCGCGAACATGGCGGCCGCGTTGCACGTTAAGGTAAATACCCTGCAGCACATCCACCGGCTTTTGCACACTTAGACTCTCTCCCGTGGGCGGAAGATGGAATCAGCCGCCGCCGGGAGGGATGCGATGGAGGTCCCGCTGCCACCACGTGGCGTCTCCCTCTCCGTCAGAAGCATAAACGTATAATCGTACAAACCCGAGACCGTGCTCCGCGCAGCCTTGCGGGATGCATCGGATATTTCCGCATATCCCAGCCTTTTGGGGGAGATTCTCAGTTTGAGACAAGTCTGCGCACACGCGCACGCATTTGCATGCATATGCCGGTTTTATTAACTTGTAAACAGTCTAAGGTTTGCAAACTACCCAGCGCTTTTGATGTAGCTAAACTATTTATTTGCCGTACGTCTTGCATGGGGGCAGCATGATGGTGCAGTGGCTTGCACTCTCGCCTCACTCGTCTGGGATTCCGGGGTTCAGGTCTCCGCCCGGGTTCCATGTGTGCGGAGTTTGCATGCTCTCCCCGGGGTTTCCTCCGGTTTCCCCCCACAGTCCAGAATCATGCTGTGCCTAATGGAGTTAGCAGATTGCCCGTAGGTGTGTGAGTGTGCCCTGCGGTGGGCTGTTCCCCGCCCATAGCTTCCGGGACAGGCTCCGGACCCCCCGCGACCTGGAAGGATAAGCGGTTTCAGAAGATGGATAGGTGGATTTCTTGCATGAGCCTGTCACGCCAGATGCGTGAGAGTTCGCAGCCCTGCATCTTGCTCTCGAAGTTGGCTCCTTTTTCGCATTTTCCGGTCCACCTTAAATATCACTGCAGTTACGCTGCTCTGCCTGTAGGGGGCTCATTTGCCGAGGCTTACCTTCAGAACTTCATTTGGCTTTTGATTCTTATTAACTTATTAAATGCGCTAGGCCAGTGAAAATTCACTTCAGGATGACAGTATATGTGGCGTCACTTGTTACTAATCAACCTGAGAACATAGCTCACATGCACATTTTTTGTCTTAATGTGATGGTTTCCAGATATGAAACCAATGTGTATATCCGTGTAATGTTCCCAGGTGCATATGAAGGTGAAAAACGCTTTAAGCCAGGCAGGTAACAAGCGATATCACTTTGTAGACATCATCTACTGTCATCCTGAAGTGCGTTTTCGCTGGCCAAAAGTATTTCATAAGTTAATACGAATCGAAAGCCAAATGAAGTTCTGAAGGTGAGCCTCTGTAAACGAGTCCCCCTACAGGTGCCGTAGCGTAACTACAATCGGCTGCACAGCATTTAAGGTTAAGGTTACTTTATTGTCATCAGCGGCTTTATACATGTACAAAGTGTGATGAGACAACGTTTCCCCATGGCCCCGGTGCAACATCTAGTAACACTGAACATCACATTCAACAGGGCAAAAAGGTGCAAGCAGGCAACACTACGCAGTGCAAAAGGTGCGATAACATTACAGTGCACAACAAGTTACAATAAACAGACGGAACAATAAGCGGACAAGACAGTACTCGACTCTCCAGTATTATTTGAGTGGGAAGCATTTAAGGTAGACCGGAAAATCCGAATAAGGAGCCAGATTCAACCTCGTGCTCCCAATGCGGCACACTTGACATCCTTCCTTTGAACCAGAGTCCTGACCCACAGACACACCGGCTTGAGCTTCTTACCCCAGGACTCCTAAAATACTGGTTATGGTTTGTCCCCCGTTACTTCTGGGAGTACTGCTGCAAAACGCCACATTACAGCAAAGCAGTAGCAACTGCACCTGCGTAATAGACATTAGAATTAGCGTGTTTGCAGCGTTAACCCAGACCTGTCACTGATCGCGTGATGCTGGCTCAGTGCATAGCCCCTGGACTGAGGCCAGCTCCTGCCTCTGGCATGTTTGCTTTGGTTCTCACCTGGCTGTCTGCTTTCCAGCCATCATTTGACACTTATTGTCAGGGTAACTATTTGCCTTTGGGGAATTTTAATAAGCTCCTGAATGCATTGAGTGAGTAACATTAATTTGCATGTTTTTTCATTCATTCATTCAACGGCCATGAAACAGCGTCACAAACGTCTGGCACGCAGAGCTCAGTGGGGAGGTGGCTTGTTGTGAGTTGGGGTCTGACGTTTGTCCTGTTGTGTCCAGATCGGCATCATCGGAGGGTCTGGCCTTGATGACCCAGACATTCTCGAAGGACGTGTCGAGAAGTATGTGGATACACCATTCGGGAAGGTTGGTTCCTGTGAGACTTGAGGAAGGAAGTCTTTGATTGTGGGTGTTTGCGGTGACGGAGAGTGCCGATGTTATTAATCATGGCAGTAAATATCCTGTCCCGTTGAACCAGATTGCTGTAGCATCCGTGTTGGGTTTGGTGTAATTCTTGTATTGAGTCATTGGCATAATTTGGGGAAGGGGAGGCATTCTTCAAGGGTGGGGGGACGAGTAGGGAGGCCACTCCTCTTAAGGTCACTGTGGTAGCACTGAGTGACCAATAGAGAAGCAGAAAATGCTTCTCCCGCTCCCAGCCAGGCTGACCTGCTCACACCCAGGCTGAGGTTTGTGTCCGACCGTATATGGTGACTCTATACCATATATGGTAGCTCTTGCAGGACACGGTCTTGACAGAAAACACTGCAAGTATATTGTATGCATCTCATGAAAGGTTTTCTTTTTTCCCGTCCTGTCTCAGCCTTCAGATGCGCTCATACTGGGGAAGATTAAAAATGTGGAATGTGTACTGCTGGCAAGGTAATAGATGTCAACGTGTGTCACACTCTGTGGAGACGAGCTATTGACAGTTTCGTTTCTGAGTCACAGTGCCCTCTAGTGGTGGTGACACGTCGTGCATCTGATTACCCGAGCAGTGGGATGTAGGTGAATGAAATGGTGTCTGTTGTATTTTGTGCACTGCCAGAATGAAAAATTCCAGTAAGTTTTTCTCCCTCTGCTGATCTGACCCCCCCCCCACCACCCCCCTTAAAGGCATGGCAGGCAGCACACGGTAATGCCAACCAACGTGAACTACAGGGCCAACATCTGGGCACTGAAGCAAGAGAGCTGCACCCACCTCCTGGTCACCACTGCCTGCGGCTCCCTCCGGGAGGAGATCCAGCCCGGCGACATCGTCTTGGTCGACCAGTTTATCGACAGGTATGCGGGGGGGGCTTCTATGTTCTTCCCTCTCTGCTTGTTGTTTTTTTAATTTTTTTTTGCCTGCTGCTTTTTACACCATGAGCCTTGGGCCACGTTGCCATGGTGTTGTATTTCCGTTGCCGATGACGGCTGAGCATTTATTTTCACCTGATCTGAAACTTTTACTCCCATGGGTGTCGCCCGAGCCCTGTCCTCTGGGGCCCTGTCCTCTGGGGCCCTGTCCTCTGGGGCCCTGACCTCTGGGGCCCTGTCCTCGTGACACATTACCTGCCACAGACTGTCCAGGCGAGCTGACATAATTTTTCCCCCAGTACCATGTATTTCCACTTTCCCTGTGGTCAGAAACTACTTCTGGAATTCACCGTCTTCCTGCCAAAAGCATTCATTCCTATGGTTATTTATGTGCCAGTTCGCATAGCAAAATTTAAGGCTTGATTTTAATTCTTCCCTTGTTAATAAAACTTATTTTTGACTCTCTTATTTGTGACTCTAGTTTAAACTAGAACGGAAGATGAGGAAAACCTGCAGTGTTAATTTAAAAGTTGCAACTTTAAAACTTTTAATTTAAAAGGAAGGCCACCGAACCTGTCTATCCTGTCAGAATTAACTGAAGTTTGATGTTACACAATGCAAGGTGGCAAACTATAAGATACAGGCTGACTAACATTCCTGGCAGTGTATAGGACTCGGTAGGGATAAGCCGGACGGGCAGCATTGTTCTGTTAATAACGGCCAATCGCGTGTGCGACGGCTTTCCTTCTATCTGCTTCCAGGCTGTTCATGTGAATGTTGACGTTGACGCTACCGTTTCTGAGTAAGTGATCAGCGCTGACCATAATCGCCCACGGGTCCCTAGGGTCTTGGGGCTTCCGGAAAGCCGGATTGCAGCGTCACATGTCCTCCCCGGTTACAGGGAAGCTGCGGGCTGGCGTCCTCCGCTTCCTGCACCTTCCACAATCAAATTGTTTTTAGCTGTCCATCCTCACCATCCTCCCTGGGGTGGGGTTTCCATGGTTTCTGTTCTACGTCTCCCCCAGTTCTGTCCATTTTTTTGTTTTACAAAAACGGTCACCGATATCCTGTTGCTCCATTTCTGTTTTTTCCCTTTGATTTCATGCTTCCTCCATGTTCCTGCAATGAAAATACAGCTTTTTTATGTTTATCCTACACATTTGTTCCGAGGAGGGGAAACAAGACTAATGTTGTTCCACTTTTTAAATTTATCCACCCCTCATATGGCAAATCTCATTAGAGGTCATCCTGCCGATGTGCAGGTGAAGAAAGGTGAGACTTTCTCCTGTCCGCCTGTGTGTGTGTGCGGGTTTGCACAGACCACATTTGGGGGCCAAAATGTCCCCAAAGTGTGGTAAAACCTGAGATTTTTGGGGACATTTTTTCAGGTCCCCATTTGGATAACCTCAATTTCATAAAAATCTGTGGATGCAATCAAAAAAAGGAAAAATGCCAAAAGTCTTGTATTTGGGTTGGTTACTTATGGTTAAGGTTAGGACTGGGTTGGGGTTAAGGGTGTCGTGATTTTGGGGTTTTTGCCATAGAAATGAATGGAAGGTCCCCATTTAGATAGCTATGTGGGTCTCTGTGTGTGTGTGTGTCACACATCTTTGGATCACAGAACCGTGCCTTTTGGTACCACCAACACCCACTTCTTGCCCTCATTCCCCTGCCTTTTAAACTAAATCTGATCTTTCTGCAAACTTAAAAAAAAAAACAGTTTTTTTTCCTGTCAGTTTTACCATCAGTAACATCAGTGACGTTTCGACTGCATTCCCCGAAGGTCACCGCAAAGGAGGGAGCGTCGCCGTGGAGACAGGCTAGCTGCTCGTGTCTGCCAGTTGCCAGATCTGAGTGGGCAGGGCGGCGTGGGGCATGTTGGGGCATGTTGGGGCATGTTGGGGCTTGGGCTGAATCATTTAAATAAAGCTCCTTGAGAGCGGGCGTGTGGCCTGATTTCGGAGCTACTCCTGGCCCCTCCTCCTTTGGTGCAGTGTTCAAATATAGACTCTGTTAGGCGTGAACAGATCACAGGACTCTGCATGTTTAATTTGTGAGTTATGGTGGTGTGTAAATATTTGATTAAAAAAAATCTCCATAAGCCTGTCTTCTGGATTATGCAGGAGAATAGCCATTAGCTAGAGGCCTGAAAACAAACCATGGTAATTACACAATTAATTCTGCAGCGATCATCTTTTTACATTGATAATCATGACATGATGGTTTTACGTAATTTCTTTCTTTTTTTTTTTTTTTGGTCGTCCCTTGTGTGACCCCGTCTCGTCTGACCACCTTGGCTTTCCAGATGAGGTTGATGAGGTTTTCCCATAATTCATTGCGATTAACAGGAACTTGGGTCACGCTCTCCACCGTTTCCTGACGTGAGCTGCCGGCCGCGATAGCGCTGGCCGTGGTGCCCACACGTGGGGCCGAGACGGGCTGCGTGATAGTCGGGTCCTGAAGTTTAACTTTGCTACTTCTGCCAGCCTGTAAGCATCTACAAATGCAGGCATGATGCATTATGGGAATGAATGAGCAAAACTGAGCTTTTTCCAAACAGCCGGGAGAATAATGTAACGGCAACAAGTTAAATTTATATAACTCCTTTCAGCAGCCGAAGGATGCTTTACAGAGGAATGATAAACACAAGGTAATCATTTAAAATAAAAAAGAATTATGATATAATCCCACATAACGTGTAAAGAGAGCAGGTTAACGCAAACTGTGGTAAAATGATCGACATCATATTACAGTTATTGGTCGGAAACAGAGAGGTGAGGCCTGAGTTTTTGAAATATAAATGCAAAGCTAATTGCTGCTGTACTCTTCAGCTTTATGTAAGAAGCATCTTTGTCTTGTATTTGGGAAAGTTGAAATGCCCTGTGCCTTCTACCAGAACTACATTGGGAGGCACATCTGCGGCTGCGGCCTAAAGAACATCTGTACGCTTCAGACACGCTGATCTGCAGAAGGCGTCTGTAGCGAGCATTCCAGCTCACCGCCGCGTTTCCACTTCTCATGTGTGTGGGGGTGAGTCGCTCCATCAGCTGTCTTGATCTAACATGGAATTCACAGGAAATCTGTCTTGACGGTGTCAGGGGCGGGTGGTGGTTGGCGGGGGGGTGTGGAGGGCATTAGTGTCTATCTGTGCGCTCTCAGTTCATCCAGACCTAAACATAATATCCATTTACAGGTGCAAGGCAACCCCACCTTTAAGCGAAATGTTACCTTAACGTAGTGTCATTTGTGTCCCGTAAGTATCAGATTAGAAGTGCACACGTGATTCGGCGTCTGAACTCTCATTCTCACTGTTGGCGGCCATCCTGCCGCCGTGCCACGGAAACGCCCAGCGCGAGCGTTTAAGCCGGCCCCGCCTCTGCTCCCCGCCCATCTTCCCGCATTTCTCCTGTAGGAGGAGCTCTCTTCCCTCGGGGTTGACCCGTGATGAACACCACCTGCCACGCCCAAATATCCATGCCACCAACTGTCATCCGGAGCCTGCGACAGCCAGCCGTGTAGCGAGTGTGACAAAAGTCCCTTGTTCAGAATAGGAGAACGGTACTTTATTCGGCCCTGCGGGGAAATTGGGTGTTTTCCGTAAATCCCGTCTTGCTCTCTGTCAGACACGGCTATGCATTCAGTCGAGCAGCGGGGGATAGGGGCCTTGCTCGGGCACCTAGCGGTGACTCATCTCTCAGCCATGGGTCTCGAGTTCTGAGTTCTGATCCTTTTATCCTCCTTCTGCGCTGATGTTTGAGCCTCTAACTGGGAAGGGGTTTGTTTCCAAGCAGGGGAGGGGCAGGGTGCCGGGACAGGCTGCTCACGCAGGGGCTGGCAGAACGGGAACTGGATGGCGGCCGTCGCCATGGCGACGGAGCCCGGCACAGCCCCCTTTACCTAGACATTCTGGCCGAGCGTGTTTTGTGTAGAAGTGCGAGCGGCAGTCGTTATAAGAATCCACCGAGGGCAACACGGGGGGAGGTGTCAGCGCGTGAAGTATCCGCCGTCACGCCACGAGGATCATGCTTTCCGATGGTTATGTTTGTGTGGAGATTCGGACCGTGTGACAGCGAAAACAGGTGTTAATTATCTCGCGAGGCCCCCGCCACCTGTCTACTGCTAGGCGTCACATTGCCGCCGTGTATGTCTGGAGGTGTGCGTGCCAGACAGAGGCCTTCTCGAGCGTGACTGATCCCTTCAGAAGTGTATCTGCTGGCCTCATGATGTCACCGCCGGCGATGTGGTGAGATGGAGATAGCTGTGCTCCAGGAAGCATCGACTCCCTCTCGCTGACTTTTCCTCCTCCCCACTCCTTGTCAGGACCACAAAAAGGCCTCAGACCTTCTATGACGGGAGCCCTACGAGCCCCCCAGGGGTGTGCCACATCCCTATGGCCGTCCCCTTCTGCAGCAGGACCAGGGAGGTGAGTCTGTGATGTCACTTCTTCAATAATCGCTCGCCAACCCAACCCTCTGCCATCGTTTGAAACAGTGCTTCTCAACCCAGTCCTCAAAGACCCCCGGATGGTCCACATTTTTGCTCCCTCCTGGCTTCCAAGACCCCCATACCAGGTATTTATTGTTCTTGAACGGTTAGAAACTGCAGGGGAGCAAAGGACCCCAGAGGACTGGGTTGGGAAACGCACACTGAATTGTTTGTATAGAGTGTTAGGTGGAGGAACAGTGGATGAGGCTTTAAAAGCCCCCAGGCGTGGATTACTCTCAGCTGCCAATCACAGCCCGGCTTAGCTTGCGAGCAGCCAATAAGCTTGTCGATCCCACGCGATAGTCCCTCCCACCCTCACGCTGAGCTTTTCCTGGTGCGCTGCAGGTGCTGCTGGAGGTGGCGCGGGATCTGGGTGTGAAGTGTCACGCCCGAGGGACTATGGTGTCCATCGAGGGGCCTCGCTTCTCCTCGCGCGCCGAGAGCCTGATGTTCCGCCAATGGGGCGCCGACGTCATCAACATGACCACCGTGCCGGAGGTGGTCCTGGCCAATGAGGCCGGCCTGTGCTACGCCAGCATCGCCATGGCGACGGACTATGACTGCTGGAAGGAGCACGAGGAGGCGGTGAGGGGGGGCCGGAGCAGGGCTGGGGGGTGGGGGGGTATCTGGGCTCCAGCTGGCTTTTCCCTGTAACGGTACTTAGTCTGCCGTGGTATTTTGATGCCTTCATATTTTATCCTGGAACGCAAATCTCTTTAACTGTGATTACGTAACAGTGTATGCGTGCAAGGCTGCGTATGTGTGTGTGTGAGAGCACATTTGCATGCAAAATGCTCACACTGCCCTGTCATGTATCACCACACGGGTTGCAGAGGCCTTCATGCTAACACATTTCATCATGAACTGGCATTGGATAAGCTATAATAATAAATAATGTGTCCAAACACTACTGTTTTGTAATACTGTTTAGCTAAAGTAATGATTTGTTTATCTTTAATTACCATTAATAACACCTGGAACATGTTTTGCCTATTTTGAGGACATCAGTACATAATGTACACTGTGTCCGTGTAGGGCTCTCTAAAGGGCCAGACACACAAATGAGCTGTACAACTTTCAGACTGTCCCTAGAGCTGAAATTACTAAGAACTAACCTAAAACTAAAATGTATAAAAACCGAAAAATTTGAAATTGTCTTCTCGCCTCCCCCAACCTCGCTACCCATGAGAGTAAGCTTGGCCAGGGAGCTGGGGGTTAGGGGCCCTGCTCAGGGGCCCACAGACGTGCCGAGGCTGGGCTTAAACCGGCGACCTTCCCATCACAGGCACAGAGCTTAACCCGCTGAGCCACATTCAGTGTGTAGGTGAAAGGTGAAAATAAAATAAACGCACTAATTACAACTGAAGTGGATTTCAACATGACAACTAAAAATAATATACAAAGAAAAAATTTGAAGTATAATATGACTGCACCTTCCTCCACCTTTACTCATCTTTCTGTACCTGACCCCTGGGTCCCCCTTCCCCCCCCCTTTAAAACACAGACAGTACACTTGCATTACATCCTGCCTCCCCCGACGGCCTGGGGCAGCAGCTGCCAGCGGGGGCTGAGTCAGAGTGAGTCATCTCAGGATGCGGCCCAGCGCCCAGCTGATGAGGCTCTGTTAGGGGCCCGGTGGGTGTTTCAGCCCATTCACAGCATGCTGTGGGTCACACATGTCTTACTATCCGTGCCGCTCACTGGGTTAGGACTGTGCCTCTGATCATAAGGTTGCCAGGTCAGATCCCGGCGTTGGTGGAGTAATGTCACCGTTGGGCCCCTGAGCAAGACCCTTATCCCCAAGTAGCTTCAGGGACTGTCTGACCCGGCTTTCAGTGAAAGTGTCTGCTAAATAAAATGTCAAGAAGTACTGAATAAATCACCCTGCACCATATACACATGGCTAATTCTTTAAGTGCTTTTGTTTGTTTGACGGCATGTTGGGCAGCCCTGAACAGCACGCCTTCTGTTCACATCATACTTACTTAGTGGCTGCTTTTACACAAAGCGGCACCCTTTTTACAAGAAGTAGGGTCCCTGGAAGAGTTGTGGCCTGAGGTCCTCGCTCAACGACAAAACCACGCTGCCAACCGGCGCACGGTGTCCAAAGCCCCCACACACGTGACACTCACACACAAAAGCCCCCCACACACGTGACATTTCGGGTGATCTTTAGGGCCCGGTGATCACTGCCGGTTCAGACAGGTATGCACGAAGCCGCTCGTGAAATGAAAGTGAAAGTCAGTGGTATGGCTGACAAACCAGTACTACTCTGCGCTTCACTGAAACTATGTGGCCCATCCTGACCTGGACTCTGCCCCGCAGCTTCCTCGTGGCCGCGTGCCGTGCTGCCGGGCCCGGCTGCTTCTTATCGGCCTGTAGCCATCTGGCTGCCGGCTCCGTGCCGTTTGCGTTCTCCTGCGGCCCCCTGCACTCGCCTTCGCAGGGAGGAGCTACGCGGCAGAGATTTCTGGGAATTTTGTCACCTAGATATTGTTTGTGGGACTGGCAGCCGCTGTAATGGGGAAGTTAAACAAACGAAAGCTAGTAGTTAAACTTTTACCAGGCATCAAGACCACCCCCCCACATTCCTGTCTCTTCTGTTTCATTGCTCATTTGCAAAACTATATTTATTATTGTACTTTTGACTGTTTCTCAGTTTTATGTCTCAGAATTTCATGTTTAAATGTCTCTCATGTTTATGTCCTGATTATGGCCGTTTCTTCGCACTATGACCGACGGGATCGAAGATTCATCCGGGTTTATGAGCCGTGCATCATATAGCTGAAGATAACAGTAGGCACACTTTCGCTTTGGCGTGACGTGTGACTCAATGTGCTACAGGTCTGTGTGGACAACGTGCTGAAGACTATGAAGGAGAATGCAAACAAGGCCAGCAGCATCCTGCTGTCCGCCATCCCCCTCATCTGTAAAATGGAATGGTCCGAGATTATAAACTGCAAGCGAGTGAGTGCCCCGGGTCACTACCACTCTGCTGGGGAGGGGGGCACCTTCAGTCACATTAATTTTCTCCTCTTTTCCTATAATTCACATGGGTCACTGTGTTTTCATGTCATAGCAAAATATTGAGCTAAAGTAAAATCATTTTGCTGATAAGTGTTTTTTTTTTTAGTTTATAATCCTATTTCTCCCAAGAATGAGCGTAGCCTCACAATTGCAACTTAATTATTTTATGATGGATGTTAATAAGCAATCAGGATGCAGTGAGCCGGGGCAGGTTTATCGCCGGTTTGACGTGACAGATTTTATTGCAGTATCATCGTTCGTTATTTTATTTGGGGGGAATTACTCTGGTGTACGTTGGAAAAAGCTGACTGCATAAAATTCCATAGTTAATCAGCACCAGGCTAATATCCCGCTTCAGCAATTATGAGATTAAGGAATCCAAACATATTTCTGCACGTCAACATGGCCTGGTTTCCAAACTGGCACCTGCTTTGTTACCCCCCGCAAGTGCAAGCATGCGCCACTTTCTTTGCAAATTAACCTCCCTTCATGCGCCTTCCGTAACCCTAAACCACCTCTTGCAGCAGACAGGTAGTTGATAGATAGTAAGTTAATACTTTGCCTACACGGATACAGCAAGCAAGTGCTTGCGCCAGACAGATAACAGATGCCCCAGCAGATACTCGGTATCGGGTAGGGCTAGGGGTAGGATTAGGCCGCGCCGCTGACCTTTGCCGGTGGCCACGTGATAATCATTTGAAGGCCAGGCTGTTTCCTCGTTACCCAGTGTGTTTACTGTGTCGTTTTTTGATGGTGGGTTTTTATTTCAGTCCACAGCTCAAGCTTCCGTAATGCTCCCGAAGCACTGAGGAAGAGGAGGACGCCGTCACGTGACCCGCGGACCAGCGTGCCCCGCGCGCCGCTTGACCGCTTTAGAATATTGCCGTTTTGTGTGCACGTCTCCCTAATTGTTTCCTGTGTATCAGATTTACTAAAGTATTATTTTTTCCAAACTGTAGTATTCATTACAAATATAGTATTGAAAATTCTGCCTTGGTATTTCTTTTATATATAAACAAGTTATTGCGAAAATGGATGCCGCATGATGAGCGCTGCACAGTTATCTTGGCACGGACACGGAGGGAAATGTTTAGACGCGCATTAGCAGGAGTGAGCTGTCTTAGGAAGCGCACAATGCCGGAGAAACGGCTCTTCGGCTTTCTCCGTGCGCCAGGTTGAGACTGACGGCTGCCCATTCCAGTTTGGCAGCACGCATGCTCACTTCCGAGACACTCCCTTCGCTTTGCGCATCTGACTTGTTCTTAATGTGCATTTATAACAAACGCTTTGTACGGCAACTAATCACAACGAATAAAAGTCACTTTGCAATATTTTGTATTTCTTTGCATATTACATGTCTAATTTGATGCCCCGTATATGCTTTTGTTAATAAAAATTAGTCTGGACTAATGACGCCGGGATAAATGTCGTTGTCAGGTTAGTCACTGTGTTTCTGTGCGCTCATAGAGTTTGCATGCTGTGGAGCACAGATGTAGGCAAGCCGCCGTAGATTATTTCTCAGCTAACCACCGTCGTTACTCCTTCCAATATTACCTAATTGCCTAGTAATACTTTCATCCAAACTTATTTTGTAACTCTTAAAACCGCATCGATCATCCAAATGATGAATTATAAGTTGTCTGTCAGAAAGGAAATAGCGCAAATATCCTAATTTACCCTTAAGATGGCAGCTCGTATTTACACGTGAACTTGCTTGCTCGACATCTATTACATCTATTAACCCAAAATGCCGTATTGGTTACATTTTAAAGATGCATTTTTAACGCTTCACACGTTGGGTTTCGGTGCTTGCGGTTCATTTGTCTTCCGATAATATTTATTTTTGGGTGTTTCTCGTCTCGCTGGTTAATGACGCAGGGATGGATTTACTTTAGATGGGCGTGTGGCGGGAGAGGCGGGGCTTTAGTCCCGGGACCCCCGCTGCTGAGAGCCGCCGTGACACACGCGGCTTCCCCCGGTGCGGCGCGGTGCGGCACAAAGCGAAGGAAATGCCGCCTCTCCACATGATTAATGATGTCGACATTTAAATGTTATTTTTAATGGCAGTTGGCATTCGGGAGACCATGTTTCACTACGTATATTTCGTGTACACCGCTTGTCGCGTTCATTTGTGCACATCCTTATTTGTATACAATGTACACTATGTGTACGTCTCGGCGCTTTGTAACTGAACGCATCACTGGGGGTTTGTATCTGTGCATTTAATGCATTTTCTCTTATCTGTATGCACTCTTATCTATCTATCTATCTATCATCTATCTATCTATTATCTATCTAATCTATCTATCTATCATCTAAAAAACTAACAATAATTGTGGCCTGTACCGTTACTTTTTTGGATCAGGAAATAAGCTTCGTAGATTTAAGAATATGATTCTTAGTAATACTGTGAAATTCACTAATTCACGCATTTTACATCATTCACGCATTTTACATCATGGCGCATTATGCAGAATTAGAGATCACCTTTCATAAACAGTCACCGATGACAATGAGTAATTTGGATATTTATCTATATATTTGCAATATAATTACAGCTCCTGTAACTCAACAAGCAAACCATTGCGCTAATTACGTAAAAGCTCCGGGTCCAATTCCTAACAAACACACACAAACAATGTTATTAAGTCAGCTAATTTTATAATGAATTAAAAATGTTATCGGCTTTATTTTTGCCACATAAACTTTAATCATATTACTAGTTCGCACGTAAAGTTTTAATCTTTTGTGGAACTCGGCGTTGTGTGTTTATCCGCTTAAAAATCCACGAGTCGCCGAAAAACTGGCTTTATTTAGACGCACTTTTCAGGTTTTAAAAACGCCATCAAAGACCGCATCAGAACCACATATAAAGTAATTACTAAGTTATATATAATTGCTAATAGGTAACAGGCTATTATCATATACCATACCGTGACCCCCACAAAAAAACGCGGTGGAAAACCGACAGTTGTTATTAGGTCCATATTATGCCAAGGATGCACAATAACTGCCCAGAATATTACTGACTAATGAAATAAACTGTAATGAAGCGGTTCGGTGACTGCCTATTGAAAGGAAAGAACCACTTCGCATTTTATTATACCATCTGCAAATCCACCACTGCTACAATCGTACGTATGTCCTACTTACATCTGGAATATAATACATATATAATAAATAGAATATAAGCATAGTTTTGAATATCTAGCTGATCGGTCAAAGTATGATCAATTTATAAACATACTTTATAATGCATTTATCTATAGACGTCCACATCACCTAAACTGATGTTTGCACTCCGTATAACTGACAGCCGTATCAATTCAGGGGCAAAGTGTAAAAATACAATTCAATGCATTACGTATTTTTAAAACGAAAGCCAGCTGCATTATTAGTTTCTATTTATTACCAAGTTTATGACTTCATAAATACAATATGGAAGGCAGGTATAAAAAGAAATCTTTATACACGTGGTTATTTTATCCTCTACTTCAGTTTCAATATTCAGTGACAGATAAACGTTTGTAATTAATTTTGTAGTACAAAGTACTACATTAGTTTATTAAATATGAGTCACAATATTTGAACCTTTGATCCATTTTAAAAATGACATAAATTCAATAAATGAATAAATAAAAACACAAGAAAAACATTGTTAAGTCTCCATAAATTAGCAATTCGATTTATGTATTTCAACGCTAATTTAGACTAATGTTTAGCATTGAATTTAAATAGATACAACCCAACATTAAATTATATTGATTTCAGAAAATCCACCACGTCTTGGTGTCCGTGTATTCTCGCGAGATCGATCGGCCGGCGGTTCCATTTATCTTTCAGACTTGAATTAGCATGAAACTGGACCAAGATCTGCACCGTGTCGCCGAATCCGTCCCTGGCGGCGTCGTGCAGGGGCGCGGTGCCGGTGCTGTCCTGCCTGTTGGGATCCGCTCCACTTTCCAGCAGTAACTGGACCACAGCCGAACTCCCCATCATCGCGGCCTGAGCGATGAAAGAAACACTCATTTCAAACCGTGCACCAGGTGTATAACGGATTCCACGTTAGTCCATCGCTGCTCTAAATCACGACGGATGAAGGATCAGCTATTAATTTTACATTAAGCAAGTGCGAGTTTTGAAAGTCATCTATAAATAATACACAAAATTAACTCCGACCTTTAAAATAAGCAATTTTAATCCTAATGGAACGACACTACTTCACACAACATTTTATCTCATTCTAAAATTCACTAATTATATCACTGACGTTGACTGAGTGGATTTGTCGGCCACAAAACAATAAAGTGCAAGTTAATGTATTTAATATAAACAGGAACGCGAAGGTTGATTTATCAACACGCAGAAGGTAAGGGCGGATTTGGGGTTCGGATGTTTGTGGTCTTCTCTCCAAAGTATTCGGGCTTTTGTAAAAAGACTACTGCATGCATTTTTCTGCCTCAGATATTTTCCATAAAAATGGTTTGTGGACAGGGCGAATAATAACACGATTACTATTCACTCATAAAAAAACTCGCGTCAAGTTAAAGGTGAGCGAGTTCTCAACGGGCGCGCCCCACAGCCTCTATAACAGATCCGTAATATTTCTGACAAGGAAAATTTTGTTGAAGATCGATGTAATAAAAAAAAGTTACTCACCAAGCGCTGCACAAGCAGTATAATTATCAGTGACGTTTAACATAACATCACATGAGCGCATAACTGGACACATATGGGATTCAGAATAATAATGTACAATAATATAATTTCAAAGGCAAACTAGATGACATTGTTGCACAAAGAAATAAACTGCTTTGCAGGCATTTAATTCAGCCCCTTAACTAGACCTAAGTAAGCTATAACAGGGTCCTGGAGAGTAAAACACGTTTGCCAGTGTTCAGGTGTCAGTGACGTGTGTATAGTTTGAAAAAAGGAACCAAACCAGCACATAAACAAGACAGTATTCCGTATTACTTACAGATTCACCATTAAGCCTATTGCATGATTCGGATACCAAGTGATAAAACGTCGGCTGTTCTCTTCGGGTCTCCAGCCGCTCCGTAGCGGCAACTGATCTGCAGGTCGCAGAAACGCGCAGAGACGCACCAACCTGCAGCGACGTCCGTCCGAAGCCATTCTCGGCGTCAGCATCGGCTCCATTCCGGAGCAAACGCCGCACCATCTCCACGTTTCCCTGTGCCGCCGCGGATGCCAGCTCATCCCCGGGGTCCATCTTCCCTGCGGAGCGCCTAGTCCAGATGCGCGGTCTGTCGGAACCGTGCTGACAGGTGCGGCGGCGCAGAGCGCATCGCCGCTTCGGAGGAGTCCCGGGCGGGCTCGATCGGCGCTCTCCCTCGCATGCGACGAGCCGCTCTCATGCACTTTCAGCCGCAGCGCTGCCCGGTTGGAGGACGGCGGCGGCTCGCAGGGTTTCGTTCTGACATGCCCGTCGCTGCTGGAGCCGGACGTCACTCACGCGTGTGGCGGCGCGCATTGCGCACGCCCGGCGCGCCAGATATAAGCTCACGGGCTGAACGAGGGGGGTGGTGTCCTGCGCATTTTGCGCCGAGCTCCCAAGCACACCCTCCCGCGGAGCTCGGTAGCTTGCACGCTGCGCACTCGCAGCTGCCTGCCTCCAGCCTTTGCTTATATGCCGCTTCCTGCCGATTCCCCAGGTCAGGCTGGCAGTAATTTAACGTTATTCTTACCCCCTTAATCAAGTAAGCTGGTAAGCTGTATTAATTCATTCATGTGTTCAGTGACGCTTGGATGACGCTTAGTTCACCATTATTATTATTATTACTATTATTATTATTATTATTATGAAGCTTCATAATATGAAGTTTCTCGAGCGCAGTTTTTGCAGCTTGTTTAAAATGTTCTGCACAATCATGTCACTCTTCAGTCAGTTGCTCAGCCCGTTCCCGTTTTTAGGTAATATTCTGTCTTAATGACGCTGTAATGTATCACACCCATGTCAAGTGTCTTGGGGCGACTCTGCTGTGAAAGGCGCTATATAAAAATGAATTGAATTTTGTAGTGTTAATATTTGTATAGGCTTTACTAAATGTAGTCAGTTTAGTGAGGATTTACGAAAATCCACTGACTACTATAATTACTTAAAAAGTGAAATTAAAATTGTTTAAATGATTATTCCAGAAGTACAACACGATATATCGAAACAAGTGAATAAATAGATGAGAAAATAGGAATGAAACCCCGGGTACATGTGACGTACTTAGTCATACGGGGGAGTGGAGTGTGCTGTCGGTTTGTGTAGGCTGTCCTAGTCCGGTGCTGTGTAAGACGGCAAGGCTGGCATGTCGGGATCAGCCATTGCTGATGGCAGCAGGCAGGAAAGAAGCGTAGTAGCGTAGTAGTAGGGCTAATGGTGCTCCAAGAACGGACAAAGAAAGAAGGCTTTGGCATTGACGTTCGGCTGTCCTGGTCCATATATGCAGCCCACACATCACGGTGCATAAACAACGAAGCATCTGCGATCTGTATAAATCTGTGCCCTCAATCTGAATATCGTTGACTGTGCATTCTTAAGAGAATCCACAGGGTCACACCCAGTGGGTGGAAATCACTTGGTTTCTGGTTGGGAAATACCCGTGTAGAGGAGACGTCTAAGAAGGATTAAATGCAGTGTAGGTGTTAGAGAGCACAGGCAAAAGGGCTCAGCCAGCACTATCGACAGGCAAAGTGAAGGAAGAAGCCGATAAAATGTACAGTATGTTTCAGGTCAGAGACTGTTGTGTACTCCTGCTGAATTTATCTTAAAATTCACCCATTCATCCATTTTCTGTATCCACTAGTACTCTGCAGGATTATGGAGGAGCCTACAGGCAGCAGGCCAGGCTGGGATTAACCCATCGCAGGGCACACTCGCACATGCACATTAGGGTCTCCCTTACATGGGCTCAAAAAAATAGATTTTTGCACATCTTTGCTCTCACCCCCTAAAATGATACTCCACCCCAAAGAAAAAAAAATCCTTTACATTTTTATTCAATTAGGTTTGCATTTAGGGTGTGCTCAACTCACTTTTATTTCAGAATTCTGAACAAACAACTGTAACCTCTGTCACAAAAAATACCACGAAAATGTTCCAGATTTTGTCTATTCCTGACTGTTTCCTCCTGGCTGATCCAGAGACATGGCCAGCTAATGAGGACTACCTGATTGGCTGACAGACATGACTACCTGATTGGCTGGCAGACATTACCCATCATCTCTGCAGTGTTAATGATAGCACAGAGCAAGCCATTGCACTCATACCTGAGATCAGTGGCATGCTGACCAAAGAACAGACTCAGTTTGCGCATCAGGTCACCTGTGATCACCGCAAAGGTTTCCCCAAATGTAACAAATCGACTGTTGTCAAGAACCTTAGTCAGTCATGTCATGTTAATGTTCAAGCCACATATTCAAGCGACTGATGTGACCAGTTTTACAGCAGCTGTGCTGTTGTGATGCAAATGTTTAACCATATAGTGCTGTCTGCTCTTGAATAAATTTAGCTTTTCTATTACATGATTTAAGAAGCAGGGCAATGGAACAGAAGATTACATAAAATTCAATAAACTTGGAGGATTGTCATTGTTACAAAAATTAAAACTGAAACAAAAAACTGAAACTGAAGATGTGTTCTAGCAATAAGAACTGATACATTTAAGTTGTATTCTTGTAGACGGGTGAACAAAACAGCATAGCAGTGTATTGACATGCGAGTACATTAGGACAGCGCATCCAAACGTATGTTAACAAAATTGTAATAACTTCACTGTGTTTACACTAATTACTTTAATAGAAAGTTTATAGAAAATTAAAAGAACATGCAAACTCCTCATACTTCATGCAGACACTGCTTCAAATTACCCCCGTTGCCATACTCTGTACAAAGCTATGTCTTTGGAGGGTGAGGAAGACTACTTGAGGTAGTTTGCGTTTTCTTTTTAAAAGATAGTTTAATGAGATGAAATTTCCATGTACCCCAGACTAATACACAGTTACATTGTTGTAACTGGTAACCAGTAAGGATTTTTTTCAGTATGCTGACAAAAGATATTTAGTGCACTAGAAGCTACTAGTTTAAACATATTAATACAGACACCTTTTCAATTTGTTTTCTCAGTGCATATTTCCATTTGTATTAGATAATGATTGAAGTAATCATATAATATTTGCATACAGTTTGTTTGAACAGTAGGCTTTAAATGAAGATTTAACGTCACCGTGATATGTCAGCTGGTTAAACAGGAAAAGCAGTACATTTTTCTCCCTGAATTGGCCTCGGTGTGCATTGCGCTGGCACTGGGACAGTAGATATGCATGCACATATTTCAGATGAAGAGTAATCCTGTTCCTTTCTTTCGGGTGACAGGGTTGAATAGGTAAGGCTGCTGCCTCTCCCTTCCAAAGCTGTGGTTTTGGATCCCATGTCTGTGTTATATTTTGTGCTGCTGTAGTCCAAAATCATGCAGCTTGCTGCTTGCCAGCTGCTGTCAGTAAGTACTGTAGCTTGTGGTGTGTTGCTCTGTCTTCTGTTGGGTCCACACCTCGTCCGGGGTGTATCCCAGCTGTGTGCTCTCAGCTGTCTGAGGTTGGTTGGGCAATGGCTGGATAATAATTATTAGAGCATATCCCAAGAGAAACCATTTATGTAAAACTGGTAACTTAGAGGATGTTAGTCAACAGTGTGTGGCTGAATCCAAACACAGGAACTTCTGGGAACTTTTGAAAGGGTACTAGATTACTAGGTTTAGATTTATAATCACAAAATTAAACCTTTTCTTTCACAGTTTATCTCAGGTGAACATCAGAGTTTTGTTTGTTGGTTCATTGTGTGTTTTTGTAACTGTTGGTGCAAGAGTGAAATACTCAGCTCTCAAAAACTTTCCATTTGAACACAGCATGGCTGATGGTATTTTATGAATATTTCTGTCCCGCTTTTCAGATTCCCTGGAGACTGAGAATACTGGTACACAGTGTTCAAGCCATCCATCCATACAGCCAGCCATCCATCCATACAGCCAGCCACTGATCCAGTGCACGATCACAGTAATCCTGAGTTCAGTTTCAGGCAGCAGAAGGGTGGAACCATTGCCGATGAGACGCGGGTCCCACACAGCATCCACACACTAAAGACAATTGTGGGGCAGGAATTCACCTAAACCACATGCCTTTGGCTTGGGCAAGAAACAAGTTATTCATTGTTACACAATTCAAACATAGGCATAGTTGCAGCGGTTTATGTGAGCATAGGAGCATATCAACTCCACCATTGCATGCAGGTGGTCCTGGCCACAAAATGCTGGCTGCTTTGCCCTCGGCTGGTGCTGCTGCCAGCACTTAGATGCCTGTTCCCAGGCGTATGACAGCAGTGTTGCAATGTCACTCACACGCCTGCGTCCTAAGACGCCCAGAGTGACTGGGCACAGGTGCTTTATTTTTTTGACACATTCTCTTTTGAGCAGATAACCAAAGGTCTGTAGCACTACATGAAGACCTTGAGCCAAGACGTCTCCAGCTCGGGCCGGAATGGCCATCTGGCCTACAGGGTATTACCCCAGTGGGCTGATGGGGTTGTGGGCTCAGAAAAATTTATCATGGGGAATCCTACCCCGCAACAGCAAATTGGGTATTGTAGGTATGTTTGTGTGGTGCGCCTGTGTTGGCAAAAGTACAGGGTGGATCTTAATCCCGGGTCAAGCCCTGTCTCCTGCAGGTGTAACTAAAAGCTCTGTATTATTTCAAAGACGGAACCAGAGCTTGGTCCTGGTGGCTTAAGCCTGTCCCAGATGCAGGCAGGGGCAGATCGACCCCCCCTGTGAGTCTGATGACAGGATATAGCTCGCAAAAGTACTCGGTTTAGCACTTACAATATTGTTCTCTTAATAAAAAAAACCTGTATTTCCCAACAGAGTTTTAGACAGATAGTATTCTTAGCTCAGGTTCTATTAAGCCGGTATCAAAAGCTATTCAGTAATGGAGTCTTTAAGCATTTGTCTAAGTCGCTCTGGCTAAGGGTGTCTGCCAAATGCAGTAAATGTAAATGCAAAACTCTGGGAGATGACTGAGTGCCGGTGTGCGTTGGAGGGGTGGAGTTACCTGGGTCAGGTGTGCCAGCTTGGGAATCCCGATCAGACTGACAGTGGCGGCCTAATGGTTATGGAAGCATGCTTGGGATCGAAAGGTTTCTGGATGGGGTCCCCTAGGTGCCAGGGGCACCCTAAACAAGCTCTGCCCCCTGGTGCTGAAGAATGGCCACCCACTGCTATGCTTCATATGGGTTAAATGCAGAGGACACATTTCGCTGTTCTGCAGTGGTGTGTCAACAATGACAATTAGTCACTTTCACTAAATAAAGCAGTCAGCTTTCCATGACCCCCCTATTTATCCATTCTTTTGTGTTTACATTACGGGGCCAGATGGGTGAAGGGGGCTGTGTGTGTTTTATAAATAATCCTGTGACCTTAAAATAAGAGAATGCCATCAGATAGATTTGCATTCGGGGCAGGCTGCATAATCACTTTCAGCGTCAGTCTTGTCGGAAGGGACAAATTACATAAATATTTTGTCTGCATGCTCTTTGAAGAGGTTTAGAACCGTTTCTCATTTCCCCAAAAATGCCGGTGCCATGAATGAGTGCACAGTTCTGCCTTTTATTGTTTTATTTTCTCTCCTAATTCGAGAACGATCCTCTTGCTGTGAATGTGGTCCGGATGCTCGGCGGAAGCCAGAGAGACGGGCCGGGCAGGAGAATATCCGGGGGTGTGGTGAGCTCCACCTGCATCCGATCAAACATGTGCCGTGTGTGGCTGGGGCATAATGGGGGCGATTTGCCTGTCAGCAGGCTAGTTTTAGGGATGTGGTTGTAAATCCAGTCGACATTGACTGACGTGTGACAAAACAAGTTTCACTGCCATCTAGTTTACGCAGTAACAAAGTTACCCTGCCGTGCCACTTTGCCCCAGAATAACCTTTGGTCTGCTCGGCCGAGAACAGAATTCCCACTGAAGGAAGAGAGCCCCGGATCAGCGGCTAAACGTCAATATGACCTGTGTTCGCCTTCAAAATAACCTCTGCTTATGCCTGTTAGTCCTTTGTCTGGTCCACCCATGTGCTGGCTGACGGAATCGAAACACAGGAAGTCTTTTGTAATCGGAGTAGTCAACAACCGTGAAAGTACACGGTCCCCTGTAACGGGAACTCAACCACCCACATAAAGTTCCGGCTCCACTCCTGACATGAACACACCAGAAAAAAAATGATACACAACCGAAGCCATTTAGGTTGTAACAGCATTCTCCAGATTTAGATCGGCATTTGAAAAACAAGCACTATTTTGGTCGTTTATCTAAATTCAAATGATCTTCTCAGATATGCAACGTCGCTCGGATCTGCTGGCACGCATCGTCTCGCACACAAAGCTATCACAAGCCTGGCACAGGCAGGTGTACGCAGACGCCTATCAGTGTGTGAGGCCCCGATCACATCTGGCCTGGTTATAAATAAACAAGCTGGCAGCAGCTGGATCATTCTGAGCCACTCGCCACTCTTCCCATGCTGTTGAACCGACAGGCAGATGACCGAATGGCTTTAAATAACGCAGATGATGCTGAAGCCCACAGAAAGGTCAAAGGTGAGGTAATGTTTCCTGCCTGGGAATAATTTTCAGTAACGCAGACAGTCGGTCACATCCCTCCCGTCCGATCCTCCTGTGTGCCACGCCCCCTCGTCTCCCTCATGTGGAATCCCGGTGTTTCCCAGCTGTTTTCAGTCCACGTCGCATTAGTGGTGTATTTCAATCCGCGTTCAAGTCTGTTACCCCAGTCTTGTCATTGAAGTCTCGTTGACGTTGCGTGTCCTATCCCGATCCATTGTTTAATAAAGCTCCCGACTGGGATATTTCCCCCAACCCTGTGTTCACCTTTTCCCTTGCCCGTGCCTGACGTGACAGAATGACAAGACTACAAGAAGACGCCTCAGCTGACCGAGGCGGAGTACCTCGGTCTCGTAGACTAGGTTGTCTATTGGCTGCAGCAGCCCGAGGTCAGGGCGGACCCCACGGCTTGCACCCTGGCGGAGCGCAATTGAGACATTTTAGAGGAAATGTACCTGTGGACGGACGCCTCCCTCGTGGAGGAAGTCTGATCCAATCTACTGCAGCTGAGGATTGGAGTCGCAGAGGTGATGCTGCGGTGGGTGGAGCTGGACAGCGGAGTCCCCGCAGATCTGTGTCGGGAACTCCCGGAGCTGCCCCTGACCCCGCTGCCTGAAGCAACGAGGAAGGAAAGGCAGAAGAGCCGGAGACGGGAGGAGACCGCAGAGGTCTCCGTAGGGTCCGTCTCTCTCTCCGCTTCCTACCCTGCTGTGTATCAGGAGGAGCCCCTCCCGATCCTGAACCCAGCGGTGTTCATCCCGGACATCGCCCTCGCCTCTCCGCACCTCCCCGTGGCGCGTCCGCTCCTGGATCTCCTGGTACGTCCTCCACACCGGAGTTAACCGCTTCCTCCCCGTTTGGCTCCCGCTCAATCCCCCGAGGTTCCTGCACCCAAGGTCCCGGCACCCGAGGTTCCTGCACCTGATCCACCGCCACCCCCATGGTGGGGCAGATCCTATGCTATTTCCCGTAAGGGACGAGGACACTTGCGACGGGGTCGGTTCCTGCCCGCCCTGCCTCCCCGGGTCATCCTCGGTCACCCTGACTGTGGCTTGTGGGGCGCCTGTGTGTCCTCCGGCTCCTGCTCAGCGGTCACCTGCGGGGTCCCCCCTTTGGCTTCCTCCTTGCCTCAGTCGTCCGTTTCTCCATCTCCCTCCTCGCCCCCTTCAGGGTCCTGCCTCGCGGTCGCCTGCTGCCCCTGCAGCTGCCGCCTCTCACCTGTTGGGGCTCCCTCAGGCTCCCCGTTCTCCCTCATCCTCTGCCTTTCTGCCTCCTGGTTTTGTGCCCCTGTGTCTGCTTCTTTTCCCTCTGTTCCTCCTGTGTTCCCTCCTGGTCCCTTTGTTCCCCCTGTCCGTTGTGCCTGTTGTGTGTGTCCGTCCTGTCCCCTGTACCTGGTTGATGGTCTTGTTTTGTTTTTTAGGTCCTGTGTCCCTGGTCTGGTTCCTTCGCCCGCTTTGTGTGCGCCCAGAGGGAATATTTCCTCAATCCTGCATTGGCTTTTCCCTTGTCCGTGCCTGACGTGACAGTCACCTGTCTCCAAGAGCCGATTTTTTAACAGGGGGCATGGGAAATCCTCACAGCGTTTCACTTCGACCTTTGCACAATTATTTTTAAAGACTTTATCTGCTGGGTTTTGGTTACGTTTATTGTCAAGATACACGTATACCACAGTGCAGACGAGTCAGGTTCAGATCAAGGTTTCAGTCACACACACATTTAATGTTGTTGCCTTTTTCTTATCCCTAAAGGGAAGTATTTACCGGATTTATTAGTAAAGGAAATGTTTTGAATACTTTCCTTAAAGTCGTAAAAAACAGTTCTGGATCGAGGGAAATTCAATTAAGTCCCCCATAATAAAACGAGCCTTGTGTTTTGGTTCCCGCTGCGACGGGTTGCAAGAGAGAGAACATGGTGAAAAAATTCCACACCTGTTAGTGAAAGATGTGAACGAAGCAACCACTTAGCAGCGTGGCACTGTGATTACACGTAGGTTTATCCTCCGAGCCACCAGCTCGACTGCAGAACCGGGGTGCAGTCCGGTTCCGTGTGACTTCCGAAAAGAACCCGGAGCTGACCACAGGGTGTTGGCATGTTGAAAAAGCATTACCAGAGCCCACTCCAGAGGTTACCCTCATTCCCTATGGCCAGACTCAACCACGAAACCTGCTGTCCTTAGTATTGTTGTGTTAATGCTCATTCATTTGCTTTTCTGCTTGTGATTGAAAGAAAAGAAGCTTTAAGGAGAAACATATTCGCCTCTTCCGGAACATTCCGGGGAGAAGGGCTAAGAATACAACGGTGAGCAAGCGGGTACTGTGGAACTGGCCCGGAATGCCGGATGAGGGCTCCCTGGTTCATAAAGAGAAATCTCTGCGGGCTCTGCCACATTACATCATGTGCTTATGACATCACAAGCGCACAATGGGCCATTTGAAGTGGCTCTGAAGCCGGGGTACAGCTGCAGCCTCGTGAAGCACGTTTCCCTTCAAATCACCGCTTCTGAGGCTCCTCTGTAGTCACACTCCCGCTCAGACACACTGCTGTGCGGCGTGTGTGTGTGTCTGTGTACGGGATGCATTTCCACTGTAGAGTGATGTCATGTGAAAACTATTCACTGAGGTTTTTACAAGTGCTCTTTTTTTCCCCAGAGTTCCCTGCATGCTGGCCCACTTCTGGCAGAGTCTGCCTACGTCAGCACCATGGACAGAACCCCCTCCCCCTCGTCTCCACAGTGGCCATGAGTAACATGCTTCGATCTTACAACGGCAAACTGGAGCCTCCCAGTACAGAAGGAGAAGGAAAACAGATTTATTCTGCTTCATGTTTACATCCAACTTGAAGCCTCCAATCGTAACCTATAAAACAAGTTGTAACCAGGACTTCCAGAAGAATCCTCATTGTCAGTACAAAGCAACATTAATAAGTTAGTTGTGCCATGAAATATGTCACTGGTGTAACATAACACCATCATCTAATTTGGAAGAAAAATGCAGAAACGTTCTTTTTTATAGCATCTGACATGTTGCTAAGCCTGTAGCTAAAGGTAAGGTGCTGTGATTGGAGGATGTATCACAGTGCGCAGGCAGCAGGAGGCAGGTGAATGGGTGCCCTGGTCTAGGTGCCGAGATGCCCGGCCCACTCAGGCTTTGTTTCCTGGCCAGTGTGGCCTCCAATTGGACGCTCAAACCTGGACATCACAGGAAACGTGAGATCTGCTTGGCATTTCACTGTCTGGAGCACTTCTGTCCTCCGTGGCCTTTTGGTCCCAAGCCCCAGGTACCACTAGGGAAAAAGCCATCACTCAGCCATGACCTGCCTTTTGTTCTGTGGATTCGCCCTTTACCAACAGCAACCGAAGACAGCCTGGTTAAATGGTAACCTGTGTTCCATTGCAGCCCTGCTGAATCTTAACCCAGAGTCATTCTGCTATCAGATACCTTAACATGACTTAACCCCTCTACTTTGCACCTTAACACAGAGTCATTCCGATATCAGATACCTTAACATGAATTTACTGTTCTGTCACCCACCTTAACACTGATTCACTGAAGTATGACCCACCTTAAAACACAGATTTTCTGATATCCTACTAGAAACATTTCTTTTTTTTTTTACAGTAACACTTAGGTCAATTTTTAGTAATATACAGAAATGTCGAAAAACGGAAGGGAGCTCTGGGCAGGTGTGGGCGCGGAAAAATCTCAGTGAGATGCTTCTGTGTTCAGACGTCTCTGTGTCTGAATCTCTCTGCTGCGAGTGGGCGGCTGCTTCCTTCCGCCATCAACCTGCTGGGGGGGGGGGGTGTAATAATGTGTGACGGGAAGCAGAGAACATTCAGTGACGGTAGCAGGGAAGAATCTCCAAAATAATCAGGATCCGGTACTGGGTAATACAAGGAATTAAGTGTACATACGGCCCATAATTTTATAAATGGCACTTACAATCTCATCTACAATTCGTGTAGAAAAAAGATATATGTAGTGCAATGAGGAATCATATGCAGTTCATGTCTCCTAGTGTGGAAGTGGATTTTGGGCTTTTTTTTTTACTTTTCTGGTTATTTTTTTAGGAAGGTCTTACAGGAGGATCTTAAACATTTGGCAAAAGCTGGCCGGTGGCTGAAGGTGTGAAATACACAGGGACGTTTCTCTCTCTCTTTATAGCGAGGTCATCCATAAAGGGCGATTTCCTGTTACACAAACGCCCCCGGGCCACTGCCAAACAGGGCCGGCTGCTCAGTTGCGGTCCGGAGCCCCGGCTGTTTACTGTAAGTCCGGTGATTATCCGCATGCCGACCTTTGGTACGCTAAACAGCAATGTCTCTGCTGTCGCCTGACGATACGTGTCCCGCCTAGCTTATCTCCCTACGGCAGCCTTACCGGGAGATTCTCCAGCGGGTCCGAAGTCACCGCCGACGATGGGAAGGAGGGGCAGGTGGCGTGCAGAACAGCACGATGCGAGATCTGCTATCCGACTATGGCATCTGGAAATAAAAGCCATTTAACTAATTATTAGATAACCATTTATTAACTGTTTGTTTACTTAATTATAATTATCAGATAAACTTCCTGTAGCTTGTCAGGGTGGGTGCCCACCAGACCCTTCCTGTGTCCCCATTTGGCCCACTGGTGTTGCTTGTTATTTGCCCCTAGTGTGCTGCCCCTACCCCCCAGACTGCCACATTGCTCAGTGGCCTGAGTGTGAGGCCCTGTATTACTGTTCCCTAGTGTTCGGTTTTCCCTTTTGAGATTTCGGTTCTAGGTTTTCCCTCATGGTTTTTGGTTGCTTTGCTCCGTTTTATTATTCCTAGTGTTGGTTGCTGGTTTCAGTGTCTGTAGCGTTCCATAGTTCTATGAGTTAAGTTGTTCCACCTGGTGCTTTTTCCTGTGCCCCCTCCCCCCTTGATTGGTTAATTGAGTTGCACCTGTTCCTTGTTTGCCCTGGTGCTTCTGTGTATTTAAGTGCCTGCACTAGCCTCACTCCCTAGCTTTGTGTATTTGTGGTTTCCTTAGGTAACACTGATAAATTTTCTTTTGGTTTTCTTTTGACCCCTAGTGGTCTGATTGTTTTATAGTTTCCCCAGTTCCGTTTCGTCTTCTAATAAACCCTCTGTTTGTTCCTGAGCCGCAAGTGGGTCGTCACCCTCATGTTTGTGGCTACACCATGCCACGCCGCCATCGGAACCGTGACAGTAGCTTATCTATTTGATGTCACACATCATCCTCTGTGTACTATTATATGAAAACATTATTTACCGTATTGTATTATTTTGTCACGTTTCCTTACATAATCATCAGTTGCGTATACAATTCCGTGGCTTTTGTTTATTATTAATTGCACAATATGTCTGTTTTTTATGCAAAGCAAATAAAACCTTATCTACAGGGTAAGGAGTTTTCTTTTTTTTTTGATACATCCAGCACTGGTTTAAATTTTTATTTCAGTTCAAACAGTCGTGTGTTTGAGCAAATCATAATCACCTTAAGGAGGAAACGTTCAAGCAGAGAGCGGACTGCAGGCGTTTAAGAAATGACTTCATCCATAAAGGCTTATCTGTTGGAGGGCGATGAGGCAGCGGCCGATGCCAGGAAGCACGCCCATGCAAAAGGGCGATCTGGAGACGCCGGTCCCCTGCCTTTGGACTGTGGCCCCAAACTGCAGCCCACGGGCCACCGCACCATCCAGCTTCGGGTCAGATAAGATTAAAACAAGGTGTCGATCCCGACAAGCGGCCGCAGGTCGCAGTAAAAAAGCAGCAATGATTAACGACACTTAAAGCAGACGAGGGCCAAATCTGCCGCAAATATGCCGGCGAGCTGTTTACGGCCTCGTTATTGTTGTATTTATTGCGCACTGAATTATTCAAGCTCAGCGATCATTTCTGCAGGAAATCGCAGAGTGACTGCCAGAGGTTGGGTGCGCACCGCCCACCCCAGTCTGACCTAATGGGCAGGGAGGGGCATTTAGCGCAGATCCAGGGAGCAGCGGGCGGCCCGTCCTGGGGATTACGGATAATCACCTAGCAAACCTCGCATAGCTTCCCCCGGTTTTGTTTCACCACGTGTGACCTTCCGTGCTTCCTGGGAAATGTGACCTAATTAAGCAGCTAACGCGCTGCAGAATAATCATGGTTTCATAAATGTCTTGGCGGAGCAGCTACTCGGGAATTGTGCCAAGAATGCACTATTGTGGAGAAACCGTAGACTGCCTCGGATTCTCAAAATACAATTGCAATTATGCACACGAATTGTGCAATTACAGAACTGCGAATGAATTCGTGGAAAATGCAGTAACACGGCGTTACACTTTGGTACGGTTATGGAATAATGTGCAAGAATGACGATGACGAAAGTGTTGCTGTTAAATAATCTTATGCATCCCCTGCCCTCTGCCATATGCAGCCTCACGTAGGCTGTATGCCCCCCAACACCTTGTGCAGGATAAGCAGTCAGAAAATGGATGGACAGAAGTGGCAATTCATCAAGTGGACACTAGGGGTCAGGAGAAAGCCACCGGCGATGCTGTCCTGCTCATCTTGAACAGGTGTTATGCCGAAAAGATTGCCTCCCTGTCTCGGGAGCGCGCCCCACTAAAAACGGCGATACGGAAGATCTTTTTTTTTTTTGTAACGCGTGAAAACGATCGTTTCTGTTTATGTAAATGCATAAACTTGTGTAACAGATCATATAGCATTGTGTTTTGTTAAGATAGTGATATACAATATAAAAATATATAAAACAGG
>JAODKM010000078.1:251700-262721 GCA_026780845.1 Petrocephalus sullivani
GTGGCTCCCATGTCCACCAAGAACGGCAGTTCTTTGTCCATGACCACAAGGGACAGCACAGGCTTTATAGGCCCCTCCCCCACCTAGGATGGCATCCAAATGACCTTCGCTATCAACAGCGATGCCTATCTGCAGATCTCTCCTGCTTCTGAATATCTGCCACGACTCGCAGCCGAGCACTAATTCACCGGCAAGGTCTCTGCGAGATGGTATCAAGGAGGGCACGCCGATGTGCTGGTGCGTCACTGCCCCATGCAGCCAGCACACCCACGACCCAGAACAACAGGCCTGACGAAAACATCCTCAAGCCCCCGTAGGTCCGATTTACCTCCAATAATCTGGACCATCTGGGGCCAGACGCTGTGAAAGTCAACAGTGTGAACCCCCTGCGCCCCCAGACAATTAAATCCCCCTAAATGCATTGGTTCCAGAACATTCTTACCGATACGGAGTTAAAAAAAACACGGGGAATTACAGGATTCAGAAACGGATAGGAGAGGGTGTCCGGGAACATGGAGTTCCCTGGCAAGCCTCAGACCGCAATCCGACGCTACTGCCATTTTAATTTATAATGGTGACCGCAGGTTACGGTCGAATCCGGTGACTGGAGAGATGGAGGGGGATCAAACAGCTCTCTGCCACAAGCGGTGACCCGGGAAAGGGCCGCTTTTCACCAGCGGCCGGTGGAAGGCCGGAACACGCACCAAGGCCACACAGTCTCAGAGCAGACCTGGTAAGGTGTCTAATGACTAAGCTAAGGCACGTGCCTTCCGGGCTTGAACCCGGGACTGGAGGGCCAGCTTTTATTTGGAGGTCCTGATGGGTACATCTCCATTACATCTTGACTCGGGTGTGTAGCCCCTCTTTGCTGAGACATGATGGCAATGGGGTGTCTCGATGAAGCTAATTGATATATTAGGGAACTAAGCTTGCAAATCAGTGATCCTAATTTATCATGCCCCTCCCATAACTATTACTGCCTCCTAACAACAAATGGGGGAAAGCCTGCATGGTCACCAGGAGCCAACACCGACTTCATGGCACCCAGAGATATTATTATTAATATCATTATCAGGGATGCAAAGCACACAGTGCTGTTTTTATTTTAATTATTCTTTATCATCCTGTATCGACAATGATTTTGGTTAAAGATGAATCATTTTTCTTAATACTGGTTACCATTGGGTTAATCCAGTCACTGGCATGGTAATTTCACCTGTGTTTCCTGTAATTTTATTTATTATATGGTAACCATCACGGTAATCAGATTTCCGCATCTGACAGCATAAAAGCTGCAGTTATTTTCCCCAATTCCCCTGTGCCATAAAATACCTTGTTTATTATTAAAAAAGGATTTCAGACGTGGTTCCCTCTGGATTGCACTTCGTTTAATACTGCTGTTACTTATTAATCAGCTGGTGAAAGGATATGGACACGGACCAAAGCGTTTCACAGAGAAACGGGAAAGAGCAGAGAAACAGGCTGGACAGCACAATGGCGCTGCTCCATTCTCACTGACTGATGTCCTCGTTACATTACACCTCTGTAAATCATACCCTCTGGCCGCCACCAGGGCGGCGACAGCAGGCACCGCAGGCCTCTGTGGTATAGCTGCTTTGAATCGAGCAATGCAGGTAACGAGACAGCAGGCTTACCGTCGACCCAATGCTGACCTGGGCATCAGCCTGGGACACGGGCCTGCTAGGCGTGTATACAAACATGGGGACCGTACCATGTTCTGCATGTGGCATAGGGGGGCCGGGATGTACCAATGCTAACTGCTACTGTTCGGGTGCATGTCAAATAAATAGGTTAAAAATTTTTTTAAAAAGTCATATACGCTTTTGTTCAGTTTCTCCTCCGGGATGTTTGGAAATTCCTTTAAAAGGTCCAGTCATTCAACACCGAACACGGAAAATTCACGAAACGGGCAACCGCTCCCATAACGGGTGCAACTACCAACGCAGTGATGGACCAGTCTCCCCTCTCAGGACGGAATATGCTAATATCCGCACACTCCGTCCATCACGGGCGTCCCAGGAGCGTGGCTCTGTGGACGCCGGGGCCGCATGAGGATCTGGCCTTTTACGCCGAGTGCCATAATTAGGCCGGGGTGCTGTAATCTGTCCCCACGCGGGTCGTCATGCATGCCTAATGGCTTAGGGGAGCCGGCCGCGCCTCGACCCGAGACACTTCACCCCGTTCTCTTATTTCCATTTAACAGCTGGACCCGAGGCTCAAATAAAACTCAGCTTACCGTTTAAAAAAAAAAAAAAGAGAAACAATGCTGCCCCCATGTCTTTAAAGGGAATTAGTGTGAGGGTCTTCCCAGCGCGGATTCCGGCGGGAGATGCGGCAGCGGGGCCGCAGGACCGCGACGGGACCCGGCGCCATGCCGGCGCGTCAAGCCGAGCACACCGTGCACCCCCCGCAGAGAGCCCTGGCAGAACATGCGTCGAGGGCTGCCACCCCACCCCTGCCCTCGCACCCCCCTGGCGTGCTAAAAAACAAGCCCTGTGTGAAAGGCTCGACCTGTGTAGCACGGGGGGGGCCTTAGGGAGGGAGGGGGGAAAGAAAAAACAGACGAGCGGATGGTCGGGTCACGGGGACCGCGAAGAGAAACAGCTTGCGAGAGACAGCAGGAGGACGTGCCGAAAAGGGAGGGGGGGCGGGCGTCTCAGTGTGCCACGCAGAGCCTGCGTGGGTGTGCTGGAGGGGGCCGAGGCGGGGGGGGGGGCACGCGTTTGCCAGCTCTCTGAAATGTTAAATCGCGATGCGTAGCGGGAACAGCTCTGCCGGTTCTCGGCAAATTCCCGGGCACGTGAATCGGGAACGCTCCAGTGGTCCCATTCCGAGCCTCCAAATTAAGCTCCCACCGATTCGCCTTCTAATTTAATTAGAACAAACCCCCGCCCCCCCATTTTTGATCCGTGCATCCCACAGATATTCCACGGTATTCCGCGCCTAGCCGGAGTATGACTCTCCCGACGTAGCTAAAATAGCGCAATTAACGGCGTATTTATCCGAAATCTCGTTTTTAAATCTAAACTTCAAATTGCTCATTAGGGGAAGGCCAAAATTCAATCAGCTTGGCACGAGGTGGCGACGTTCCGGATCTGTTTGTTATTCCCACACGTTGCCAGGAGGCCATTTTTCTTTCTCCCCCCGTTAAAGACAAAAGGCATCGAGTGGGGGGGTGGGGGGAGACGGGGGATAGCGTGAAGCATGAGGTATGGCTGAAACCAGCGACTTAACGCATTGTTTAATATGTATCGAGCATTTCCATATCTGAGAGGCGGATACGCTGCTCCCTCAGGCGTTACGGCGGTTCACTCAGCTGTTGAGGATTTTTAAGTCGCGAAAAAAAAATAATAATAAAAAAAAATTATAAAATCGGCAGTATGCGTCTTCCTGCAGAAAGGTCCCAGCTCTGAGAAAGACACAAAGGCAGGCCCGGCGCGTGCATGCAGGCATGCTACATGCATTTTTCAGAGCCTGAGGGCCTGGAGCTGCATTGTGGTTACTCGGTGGGATACCGCAGAAGCGCCCGCGTCCGGATAGGATGGCAGCTCCGCCATTAGGAGACCGCGCGTGGCGGTACTGTTTCAGGCCAGACGCGGCCTGCCCATCACTTAAGATTTGTAAACAGCCAAGAGCTACTCTGCAAAGGTAATTACATATGAATTGCCAGCTATCTCGGCTAAAATGCTAAAGGCTTCCAAAGGCTGGAATGACCTCAATTAATTGACTTTAATTTACAGTTTTTTGGGGAGTTCTGTGGTTTGCTAAATAGACACAGTTGGGCAAAACATGGTATAGAAACATGTTGTTGGATTGGGTCACATGACTTGCTCCCCTAAATTAATCACCTAACTAAACCAAGCCAGCTGGACATACATGTGTGGGACGCACACTGTCCCAGCTGGACTTAAATCTCCCTGAATTCTGAGACACCTATACTGGGCTTTAAAGCTGTCCTCGCATCTGAAAGTTAATAGAAGTACTTAGCCACCTAAAACTGATAATCCCTTTATTAATTTCCACATTATTAATATAAATGTGCAGCACTCAGGCAGATTCTTAGTGGCCTTATAAGCTGGTTGGTGGATGTCAGTGTCAAGCATTTCCAGCTCCTTCTTCTGACTACAGGATACCATGTTTCAGTTGCATATTGTTGCATAAGGGAATCACAATTTGGGGCTAAACTGCTCAGTGGTGACACTGGTGCATAGAAAAACGTCTTATTAGAGCCGCATGAATGTGAACAGGCTGATTTGCTCGCATCCACTCTGCCAGCTTCCGCTGCCGCCCGCTATGAGAATCTGCGCCTTCCCCGAGTCTCTTCCCAGCTTAAAGTCACAATGAGGCTTTCATTTTATTAATTTGTTTAATTGCCCTTGATTAGCGGATCTCATCATCTCCGGGTCAGCGGTCTGGCAATAGGATACAGCCCGCAATCTGGTGGATTCCGGAATCCAAAACACTATTCATATCCCAGGAATTCTCAGCCGGTGAAAGTCTCAGTCCTACCAACAAATCGTGCTGCGCCATCGGATGCGTGCTAACCTGCTGCACTCAGAAGATTATCTGGAAGGCAGCATTTTGGCAAGGCTGCCATCTCTGAGCTCACGGGCACTTTAAACGGAATGTGGGACACAATACCACCAGTTCTGAACCAGAAATTAACAAAAAAAGGGAAAGCCTTCTGTGACACATAGGAGCAGTCATTAAGGTCAGACACAGGCTAACACGCTATTAATTTGGCTCATAACTACACACGTCCCATGACATTTGGTAGTGAGGTGTGCTCTGTGCCATGACAGCACTGTTACCAGCGCGATATTTATAAATATGGCCAAACGGACCGGACGCGTTCTTCCCTCTGCAACCGGGACGGTCGGCAGTTTGGACATCCCGCTGAAAGGTAATTTTAAGGAGATGTTGTGTCTAATAGGCTGTCGTGAAATTAGATTTCTTAATCTCTCAGCAGAGAATGATACTTATAATTACAGCACGTGAGGCCGAGAGCCGGACGGAGTGCCTTCGTGCAATCAGCGCAGCCGACCGTTAAAAACAGCGCCAACGTGACCGGACTGCCTCCCGCTTATCCTTCACCCCCCCTCGCCTGAACCGAATGGCTGGTAACAAACAAGGTGTGTTCAACCCCTCTATAAACCAAAACTAACTAAGGGGAAAAGGTTTAGCTAGCCAAAATAATAACCTGTAATGCCGCTAAAGACTCCGCTCTCCAATTCGCTAATTTCAAGGTTAAACAATGCAACAAAAAAACAATTGAGACATGTCAAAGAAGACCCTGAGAGAGACCCTTAGCGGTACGCTAACGAGTGACGTAACTGAGGGATAAATGACGCAATGCTAACACGGGTGCCACGTTAGTGCTCGGTAACAGTCAGCAACCGAGTCCCACGTAACTGTGAAGGCACAGGGAGGTGGCAGAAAGTCCCTGGACACATGTCATGAGACACGTCAAAACTGCACGTCGCGCCATTATTGTGTGCTTAAAAAAATGAAATTTTGATTATTAGCGCCAAATGGAATTTAAAAATACCATCAGGTTTTGCTGGGAATGTAGGTATGCTGCAGAGCTGTACCGCTGAAGATGCGCGCGGCCTTTCTGGGTTTTTCGTTAAACGGCCTCTCTGTAATAAAGAGATACCTTTTAGCTTCCCAGCCAGAGCAACCATTAATAATTTACCTTCGCCTATTTAAAATTTAACGCGCCACACATTAACGTCCTCTGCACCTGCACTTTCACGCCGTGTGCCCCCCCTCGCCCCCCGCTGGCCGCCCATCTCATATCCTCCGCATTATGGCCGACGGCGCTGCGTTGCTCCCCTGCGCTTGGCAGCCATGCGGGACGTTAAATCAAAACGGGGGCAAGGGGAGAGGAGGCGAGGCGAGGCGAGGCGCGGGGGTGGGTGGGGGCACGGCTTCCCCCGCGCGCCTCCGATTACGGTCGCCCGTTTAATTGGCATCGGCGGCTATAAATTCTTCAGCGTGGGGGGAAGGAGGAAGGGGGGGCAGAGCTGGGCCGGGCCGGGCCTGGCCGGGCAGGAAACCTATCTGCGCAAATGGGAGCTGACAGGAAATCCAGGAGCAGCGGAAAATAAATAAATAAAATGAATTAAAACGGAGCAGTGGGGGAGGGGGGGCTGCCGCACGTGGCCGCGGGAACGGCGCTGCGAGACGTGTATAATTAAGCGGTCGGCGTGCGGCTCGCCTGGCCAAATCCCATTGTCTTGACAGGGGCTTAAGCTTGCCCTTTAGGCCGAGACGCCGCACGCAGCCGAGGCCCCCGTCCTCACACCCAGGCAAATTAATCTGCACTTTTAAAGCCGGAATAAACCCCGGTAACTCAGAGATCCGAACATCTAAAGGCTGCCCGTCCCTCAGGCTTCCTCAGCCCTGCCCGCAACCACCCCCCCACCGCCACCGTCACCCCGCCCCTCGGAGATTGGCTGGGAGCACTCAGCCTTATCTCCAGGGAAGCAAAGGTTGGGGGGGGTGTAGAGGGAGGGAGAGGGAGGTGGAAGGAGAGGGCCACCAAATCATCCTTATCTATTCCGAGCACACCGAAAACAAATTAGACCGAGCTGGTGTCATTCATTCGGCTCTTCGGCTCTCATTAACGAATCGCTCCCACCGTTTCTTCAAGGTCTGGATCTCTATGCCTTTTTTCCACCCTCCCTCCCCCCCAAAAAAATAGGTTTCCTGTGACATTACTGCAATTTTATCGCGACTCCGTTTGATCTGGCAATTTAAAATAAAAAAAAAAGGAAAAAGACCCTCGGCCTGTCTGGGAACAGCCCCCCGAGGTCTGGCGTGTGCCCGGCACACTGACCTGCCACATGTTAATTAGGATTCGGTTAATTAGATTTTGCGGAGATACGTTCCTTTTTACCGCGCCGCTGCTCGGCTGCATCATGTGACACGTCACGTCGTCTCTGGCTTCTGGGTCACAACTTGTCAGGACAGTGAAATCAGGTCATTTTCATATCACTAGCTAGTATGTTCATATATGTATATAGATTTTTTTTTATCAAACACCTTGAAAGAAATAACCATCACATATAAAACTGATGCCTTAGCCTCTTTAAGAGGAAACTTACTAAAGACTATTACTGCTTTAATTACTGCACCTCCACTACCAACAGAGCACCACAAATAATTAAAACCATTTTCTATCAACGGCTAGTTTCTCATACCTGGTCAGACTCTATACCTAATCCATCAATTGTAAAATAAATATAGGTGATTTCTTGGTAATTCACTACCCATTAAGAAATGACAAGACCCTGCAGAGGATATTCCCAATGACCTGGAAGACTCCACGCCACCAACTATATGTCTCCCTATAGCTTCCTATTTACCATCTGGATACATTTTTGATTCCTCTTACTTCACACATCAGATGTGCATTTTTTTTCCCTGGTGCAGAATATTCTGCATAGTGCCTCTGTAGATGGGGAACGTAGCGTCCTACAGAAGAGCCTCAAGCCAGGCGTCAATAATTTATACCAGATTTGAGCTGCGTTTCCCGATTTTAAACTGTCCACCCATTACACCTGTCACCCGGCAGGATAAAAAGCCCACAATTCACACTGAGCCCCCCCCCCCTCGATATAGCCTGTTTACCGCATTAGTGAACTTCCTATATCAGAAAAGACAGTAATAATCTTCATTAGGAAGGACTGGCACTGCAAACATGCTTTGTAAAAATGACGTTCAATACAGAAATTCTCCGGCTGCATCATGGCGGAGAATAGAACACCATTATATAGTAAGAATACCCTCATACAAAGAATACACCAGCTCAAACTCCGGTGTTGCATCAAATATTTACCACTGGATAAAGAATGTCAACATAAAAAGAATTTACCATGACGTCAAGAATATACCACCTCAAATTCAAGTATTGCATAATTAAAGACTGTACCACCATACAAAAAATATACCATTATGTCAGGAATATAACATCACAAATTTATGTGACGCATTATCATAGACCATACTACTAAACAAAGGAAATATCACCATGTTACGAATATACCACCACAAATTCAAGTATTGCATAATTAAAGACTGTACCACCCTACAAAGAATATACCATTGTGCAAGGAATATAACATCACAATTTTAAGTTATGCATTATCATAGACCATACTACTAAACAAAGGAAATGTCACCATGTTAGGAATATACCACCACAAATTCAAGTATCGCATCATTAATGACTAACTGCCATGCAAAAAATATACCACTATTTAAGGAATATACTATCACAAATTTACATGACACATCATTGAAGATCATGCCACTAAACAAAGGAAATATCACCATGTCAGGAATATACCACCACAAATTCTTGGATTTGTCAGTTTCATTAAAAAAGCAAAGCAGGAAAGGATTATGGGAATTTTGGGAATTGTCAATTGTCAAGCTTCCATATAACCAATGCGTTTATCCAAATCATGTGTATCTCTAACCTATTTGTTTGAGAAGCAGAGGGGGGGTGGACTCTTCCAGAAGATACCATCTCTCCATCAGGGCCACAGAGGGCCCGTTTTAACGCTGTGCTTAGAAAAAAACGGCCCCTACGCAGCTAAATCTCAGAGCGGGCAGCAACTGGCGGATTAGGACATGTTAGGTCAGAGACACCCCCGCCACCAGACTAATCCATTGTGGTTTGGGCACGAGAGCGACGGCCGGGGGCAACGGAGCCGAGCGCGGCGGTAACACGGGGGCAGCTCTCTGGGGCCGCGCATTAGCGCGCCAAATTAAAGGGGGTATTAGATTAAATTGGCTCTCCGATTTCAGGGGTGTGAGTAAAATTCTGATTTGCATTTTCCACTGCTGCTTAGGATATAATTAGTTCGGGGGGGATTCCCAAGTGGAAATCCAACTTGCCGGCAGTAGCTTAGTGGTACGCGTTGGGTAAGTGAGGGGGGGGGGGTTGTGCTAACATTTGTAGCCGAGTATCTGCACGCGCCCCGATGACAAATTGGACAGCTAATGTTTAATGGAGACACTGGGGGGCGCAGCAGAGCACACGTTAAGATTCAGACGTCCCTCCTTTCCTAGGCCTACGTAAACAGGCAACTGGGTGTTTTTGCTTAATGTGCGGATCCAACCATTATACATACACAGAAATGTATCAGTTCTAAAATTACCAAAGCAGAGGCTCCTCTGTATCCGAAAGCCAAACAAGAATCATAATTACAAGACGAAGAAGCTGTAATATAAATTATAGGATGTTGTCAAGACCCTTTCGCTTTAACGCGAGTTTTCCGGTAATTTTTCGAGAGCCTCCGAGAAATTAACGCCCTCGCGGAGCGCGGCCGGACGATTATTGGTGAGCCAGAGGGCTGCCTTCCGGGACACCTGTTTCAGACACCTGTTAGCACGAGATTCGTGGGTAACATCCGCCCCACGCCCCCTTCAAGCAAAAAAACAAGCCCTTGCATGAAGGGACATGGGGCAAGTCGCAGCAGGTATGATTATGAGAGGCATTCAGGCATGGGAGGTGCCGCTCTTGATGTTGGAGTCTTGTAGGCTTCCAAAGCGTCCATGCACGCTAAGGAACTGTAAAACTCCATTGTTTTGGCAAAGGCCGAACTCTACACTCGCGATCGATCCCCCAGCCGCACAAGGCTTCTATCTAGATTTTTCAACACAAAAATGAAGGTCTGCAGCCTTAGCACGCAGGCTAACATCGTGATGCACATTCCCCGCCATGCACAGAGCCTTCCTTGTTCAGAAATGCGGGGGGAAATGGTCCGTTTTCGTCCTCCAAACAATCATTTTTATTAACACTGAGAAAAGCAGCTGATTTCTCAAGGCTGTTATTCCTCCGTTTAAATACGGTCTCCCAGTCAATAACTGTCCTCACCCAGTTTCGCCAAAGAAGACAATACGCATATCTTTTTGTTGACTTTGGTAGGGTCCCACAATAAATCTACAGGCAATCAAGTTAGTGAATTTATTGTTCGAAAATAAAATTTCCCATCTTGCAAATGAAACTTTTCTTTTTTCATTGTTTTCATAGGTTTTTGGCATCACCTTGGCTACCCATCTCTGCCCACCGTTTAACGTAGGTATTGGAACAGAGCCAAATCGCCGCACAAAGTCGCAGCAGTGAGGCCTTACGAAGATGGACGAGTGACAAGCAACACATGCGACGGGCAACGATATGGTAAACACAAGAAGAATCAATTTCCACGGGGCGTAAATACTCCTCTTTGCAGAATTCCAGCACAAGCTGAGAAACTTGACGTGAACAGGTACGTTTAACCCCCACCCCCCAGAAAACAAAGGCCAATGCTCTTTGTTGGAGACGCTCGCGAAACACTTTTGGAAAGCGCTGGGCAAAACGGAGACGTGGGTGTCTTTGTGAGTCTCCTCACAGCGTCTGTGTATAATCAGGAGGACCGTGGGACAGGCGTTTATCTGCAAGCCTCGAGAATAGTGCAGACCCGGCCACACAGTGAACGCACACACATATTTTACACGGACACTATTCATGGCGAGCGTGTTCACGACAGACAGCCTTGTGTACATGTGGCTTTTTTGGCAAAAAACTTTCACTTACTATGCATTTGTCCTGGAAAAAAGCCCAGTAGTGTATGTTTACATCAGACATTAATGGTACCCTTTTGGATGGTACAGACCGGGAACAGGATGAGGAGGGGGTGTGTGGGATAAATAATGTGTGACCAGGTCTCTGTGACCCCCCCGTCCTCATTACCCCATATCAGGTTAAAGAAAATCATTTTAAACAACAGGCCCACTGCTATTCAATCCAGATACAATCAGGAGCAGTGAGACGGCCTGCTTTTTTTCTAGGACTCGGCGAGGTTGGGGGTTGGTCGGGCGGGGGGGTTCCTTTATTTTGGGGAGAGGGGTGGGCGAGCACCACCTCTGCGTGCATGCGTTGCTCGACATCTCGTGGGGGGGCGGTATTGATTCACTGCCCGGGGCCGGCTCGCTTAATTGGTTAAAAT
>JAODKM010000078.1:294439-309206 GCA_026780845.1 Petrocephalus sullivani
GGGGCGGAGGCTGGGTGAGGGTGGGGGGGGTTACCGGGCATGAACTGGGAGACCTCACCTTAATCACACCCATGGTGTGACATGGTGTGTCTCTAGATGCCTTCAGCACCAGCTCTGCATCTTCAGTAAGTCACCCACGGCCTCGAATGTTTGATTCACCCGTAGGGCCGCCGCTCTGCAGGCCAGTGAGCGGAAGTGGTGTAGAAGGTCCCGGGTTACACATCTATCTGCCGTCCGAAGCGATAATCAGTCGCCGTATCTCTCCGCTGACCCTTGAGCCCGAAGGCTAATCTCCCTGCTCCAACAGAGGAGTTCACCAGAGTTTGAACATGCTGAGGAGCTCAGGATGAAAAGCAAAGTCCGATTTTGGGCAAGATTTTGAGAGGGGGACTTTCTCCTAGAAACAGTTTTTAAGTATGTGAGCAGCTGCTGATCTGTTCTGCATGAAAAATATTTAAATATTGTTAATGCCACCAGAATAGACGAGAGTAGTTAAGACCTAACTCAAAACGACAGAGGCCCCAGAGGAAGTCAACAAAACAAGATCCCCTTTTAAAGACTGAATCCCTCCTGATCTGCGTATCAAAACAACCTGAGTCTGCCCAGATACGCCAGGGACCGAGGACGAGGATGTGTGTGCCATGGAAACAGGAGAATACGAGGAGAGCATCTTTCTGAACGCGGGGAAAGAAGAGATAGCATAATGCTGGGACATTCACCAAAGTGTCAACAGGGGGTTTGTTCGGTTGCTCAGAGAGCCAGGGGCTGTCGGAGTTGGCACTGGCCAGTGGTACAGTAGATTGTATCATGGATGCAATGGGGAGTCATTTTGTAATCTACGCATACAAAACACCTATTCTGGATTTCACCAGTGATGCAATCTGTATAAGCAGGTGAAGGCAGATAAAAACTCCAGCTCGGCAGCTAAACGCAAACATAGGTTGCTGCATCTCCTGCCAAAATGACAGCCACGGCCCTCGCATGCAGATGGGCGAGTCCCACTGCATTCCCGCCCAACAGGTTATGTGGCGACAGGACGAGACGAGGACCTGCCCCAGGAACAAAAGGCTCAGCGCGTTGGGGGGGGGGGGGCATTATCGTTGTCTGGGTGGATCGCAATCTGCTCACGGATTTGGCTGTGCATGGCTCAGTCAAAAAAAAGCCATTATGGAGTGTCAGAAAATGCGAGAAAACGGGTGCGAGGCTATGCAGAATGGGGCACGGGTGCGAGGCTATGCAGAATGGGGCACGGGTGCGAGGCTATGCAGAATGGGGCACGGGTGCGAGGCTATGCAGAATGGGGCACGGGTGCGAGGCTATGCAGTATGGGGCACGGGTGCGAGGCTATGCAGAATGGGGCACGGGTGCGAGGCTATGCAGAATGGGGCACGGGTGCGTGGCTATGCAGAATGGGGCACGGGTGCGAGGCTATGCAGAATGGGGCACGGGTGCGTGGCTATGCAGAATGAGGCTCTTTAAATACATGTGGGGCAAGAACCCATCTGTGTTTCATTAGACGTATAGAACAATGCAGACTGTAGTGGACCCTTCTTTTTTTTGAGGAGGGGGGTCTCTTAGGATAAAATTGCAACCAGCGGTAGGGGTGATCTAGTTTATTCCTTTATTCCTAAAAGAAAAAAAACACGCAAGCGGAATGAAAAATGTTGTTTTTATCGAAGACAGCATCTAGAAGAAGACAGTTTCCCTTTCTGTCATTGTAGCTCACTGGTTGGAGAAGCTGGTCTCATGCCAGGGGGGGTTGGTTACTGTGTTTGCAGTAATCATGGGGGGGGGGGGGTTGTGAACAAAAACTGTTAAAATCATTTTACAAATGGCTTGACTGAAAATAATATTTATACTGTTGGCACACAGGGAAAAAAAAAATGAATAACACAACAGTTAAAGAAAATAAGGCCCCAAACTGGATTCCACACCCAGCTGACAAGGTCGGCGTAGCCGTGACTGGCTGGGGGGGGGAATTCTGTGCCCCGGGCCATTCACGTGACCTGGGCCATCGCCGTGTTCCAACCTAGCACTAGACTCTTGCAGTGAGTATCAGCAGGAAGCCCTAGCGGAATTTTCCGGAAGCAGCGGGTCTTGAAATGAAGAACCTGGTAGGGAAGTGCCAGTCAGACCGCAGAGTGCTGACTGCTGCTAATCGTGGAAGTGTCGCATTAAAGAAATGCGACCTGGAGACCAGAAGGACACAAAACACACAAAAGGACAATTTTCAACCCATTTTAGGAGGAATTTGTTGTTTTCTTATTTCCACCACAAGGTGCCTCGCGGTATCTGAGTTTTAAAGTTGCGCTACTGAAAGTTAGACTTTTGATTCAGACTCATCTGAGGACACTTTCTGTGTGACCTCAGTAAATGAGCCCGTCACTACAGAAAGCAACACATATGGGGCACATTTCCTGGGGCGTCCTGCAGTAAATATATCAGTTGTCTCTCTGCAGAACAAAAACACATGTCCCACTTGTCTTAAGTACAGCTAGCGTCTCCGGCCATGGTGAACGGTAGGAATCAGTCTTTGATGTACAGCTATTTCTAAAAATCAAAAAGGTAAAGTACATTTCACTATATCACAATCAGATTGCAGTAAAGTCAAAATATATTTGAAAAGTTATACAGCTCTTGCATCGAAACTGTTTACACTTGTACCTGAGCATTTATCGGAAGCTCAGAGTAGCTGCACTTATGCAGTGTTGACTCCTTGACAGCTGTGTGTTTGTAATGTGCCATTTGCCTCTCTAGTACATCACGTTAGACAAAAGTGTCAGCTAAATAAAATAAATGTAGGCATAAAGAAAGACGAGAGATCAGACAAGGCAGCAGACACTAGAGTGAGGTGACGATGTCCTGGTATAGGGGTGGCTCTCTCATACTCCAGCTAAAAGCAAAGAACTGGGACATGAAGTAACACGTGGTGAGGGCAGACGGACAAACACTGTGTCTCAGAGACCACACCTCCATTGTGGTTGGAGACAAACGCCAATTAGTCCCTTTGTGCTGACCAGGGGGAACTTTCTCCAGTGTCCGCTTCATATGTAAATCGGGACTTGGGTCCCGTCAGAAAGGTAGAAGCTTCGAGGACTTCTGTGGTAATTATGTGATAACTAAGGGCATGGTACTGTGACAGCCAGGGTAGCTAATGCAGCGGCCGGAGCTCAGCACTCTGTAGGCAGGGTCCCACACAGACGCTCCCAGGTATTTACTATCTGGCATAAATGAAATTCCCAGAAGCGCCCTGCACACTGCCCAGGAGTAAGGAAGCAGTAAAGCAAAGTGTGCTGCCCTGTATCCTTTCAGAGAAGCGCCCATTTTCAGCAGGATTCCGCAGCCACTCACCTACTACACACATTACATCATTTGAATTGCGTAATTCGCTTTAAGTTATGCATCCCTGCCAAGAAATTTATGGTGGTGCAGTCATGTGCTGAGCCAGAAGGTGGTGGGGGGTAAAGAATCCTCTATGTAGGGTTTATAAAGGGACAGGAAGAGCAGAGTCACAGATGACTCTGGAATGCTTACATGCATCAACCAGGCTTTGTCATCTGTTAGCCTCTACAGTCCAACAAACAGTGGCAGAGCCTCTGATGAAGGACTGGCCTATCAGAATCTTCCTCATGCTGGTGCACCGGGGGATGGGGGCGGTAAGAAATTCCACACAAGGTCTCTTAATAGCATAATGCTGCTTGGCAACAAAACGAGAGATTTCTGTCTTATAACAAACCCCTTATGTACTATAGGCTTTTGCTTTTGGTTGGTGAAATGCTGATTTAGAGCAGCCAGAAAAAAACAAACAAACACAAACAGTTAAAGAGACACCTACTGTTTGCCGTATCTCTCAGTACCATCATTACAAAGCAGAGTCACTAATGGGGACCTTAAAATTCATCTTGAAGGAATATTTCTAGTTTCCTCTGTTTGAATGAACAGCCCCTTTGGTGTCTATAAAAACAAAATTGCCTTCAGGTCTAAGAGGAGAAGGAAATCTAACATTTTTGAAATATTTCCGCAGAGGTTTTTTCGAATGTCTGGGGACAATCTGGGCCAAGGTTTGTTTTTTATTTTGTTTTTCTTTTGGATGCTGAAATGGCTTTTCACTCCAATCACAATCTGTTCTGCTGGTCATAGCTGCACTTAATAAAGTGTTGTGAGGAATCCCTCTGCGTTTCATTCATAATGATGCAAATGCCAACATTACTCTCCAGGCGGCAGTGCGGGCAATTTGTTTTTATGTGGATACCCTTCGGTATGCACAAAGCCCCAACGCTGTTCCACTCGAATAACTGCCAGTGGCACGAAGGCTCGCTATCCTAGAGCTAACATCAAGCTGACAACAACACAAAGCGACACAACACACACACCTACTCACCGCAGTATTTGGCCCATGCTGGAAGCACCATGCCACTGCTAACTTTTGCTCATTCTTTTATGCTGAGCTGACAATTTTACCTTAAGCAACTTACGAATTTTCTCCCCAGGATCGTTTACTAGCTTATTTCAAGTTAAGTGCCTTGCACAAAGGCAGTCTAAAGCAGGGTATTTCCTGGGACAATAACCCATAACAAAGTCCATGTCCTTAAATTGTACCCAAGTGTGAATTTCTACTGCACAGTACGTGTGCAAGTAATAGCTGAAAACATCTTGTAACATGGGTAAATAAATGTTTCTTAGAGTATATTATTAATTCTCATCTACGTATTTGGTACTGCTGGTTTTTCGCTTTGATATTATACCAGGTAAAAATATTTTAATCTAACTGGCCTCGAAGGAAGATAAAATTTTAGTTGGTATTCGCAATTTCTTCTCTTTTATAGCAGAAGGTTGCTTAGTGGTTAAGGACAAAGACTTGCATTGCCAGGAAGGACCCAGCTACTGTTTCCTTCACTGGAGTGCTTAACCATTCTGAGATAGATAGTAACTATCAATCTGTTCCTCATAGCGTGTTTGTCTAATGAGGTTTTACATCAGAAACATAGTCTTTCTTTTCCCAGGAGGGTATTTATTGCCCACGGTGCTGTAGAACATCCTCTGTTTTAATTTAGGGCAGGAACATATTAACATGGCCATTTGGAGTCAGAAGGGGAAGCATACATTCCAGATAAGGGCAAACTCGGAGGCATTGTAGGGGCACCTTGCAGGAGCTGATTTATAGTTCACTCGTGCCTCCTGTCCCAGGCCGATTTCACTGGGCAGCAGTTAACTCAGTGATTAAGCAGTCAGACCTGCAAGTTTAAGTCGCACAAATGGCCGGGGAGTTGCTCTATATATCATGTAATATACGACAGAGTGGGTAGTTCACCACGCGGTGTGGCCCCTCTGTTTAGGCTGGTGACACGTGGCTTCCAGCAGCTGTCCCTATCAGTGTAGGTCACATGACCGAGCTCTCCGCCTTGACCTCGTTCACCCAAGTGCTAGTATTTATGGATAAACACTCAGCGATTACTCACATGGCATCACATGACTACACAAGCAGATTCTGCAACCGTAAATGGTGCCAATGGAAAATTAGGATGTGTCCCAGAGTTACTTGACCACCGTTTAACTGTTTAACATATTTAAGCTCTGATATTTAAAGATCTGTTGGGAAAAAAACAAATAATAATCACGCCCATCATAACAACAGGTGTAATAAACAGAGAAATATTAATATGAATTAAATAGCGAGTGTGTTTGCTAACATGGACTTGATCCAAATCAACGGGGTCAAAAATGAATTCCTGAAATCCTGTCATCACCCACTGAGATTCCAGAAACAAAGAGAGCAACTGACAGTTGAACTATCGCCCCGTGAACCCGTGAACTTTATTTAACACTCTGACACAGGTTAACTACGTACAGTGAGCCCCACTTAGGGACTATAAGTACCAAGAAGCCTGTGCTAATCGGGCTCATCCCTTTGTGATCGCCTCCATGCACAATCAAGTTTATGGGTGCTAGATTTACAGCTGTGTTTGGGGGGGCAAATCGCTGACTAAGAACAGACCCTGGTGCCCAGCAGGCTAAGATTAACAAGGGGGTCCGGTGATGAACACACTGCCTCAGGAGGACCTGAAGTGCACCGACAAAGCGGCGCCACTTGCAGCTACAACAGAAAACTTCCCCAAACAAACATAATGTTTCATTAAATTTTAACGCATCTCTGAATTGACAGTGGACCTCCACTCTATTTCTCAAACAACTATTTGTGTTTATTTCCCACGTCGATTCAAAGCCCTAGACAGAAAGCAGAGGTGGATCACGTGATCAGTCTAAGTCAGCCTGGATGCAAGGGGTGGGTCTGGAGCAATCCGAGTCAATGTGGGCGTTTCCTTTACGCTGTGCTCAGCTGGGATCTCTGGCCTCTGGCTTTATTGTGCTCTGTTCTTGGGACTGTTTTTTTGGTGTGGGTGTATCCAGTAGTGACGAGCTCCTGGGCTTGACTCTACTCCACTGTGCTTGCACTAAACTCCGGAGTGGACTGTCACGCAGACCGGACTGGACTGGGGCTCTGCCAGACTCAGGGAGGACAGCTCCACAGCAGTCTCCTTTCCTATGCATGCATTCATTTGCCCGCAATGTCCCTATTTCATTGCTGCTGTTAAATGCACTAAATGCTCCAAAGTACAAGGGGTGATTTTTTTTTCCTTTCCAATGGTTTCCTGCAAAAGACAAGCAGCAAACCGGCATAAGAAAGGAAAACCCAACAGAGTATTCGAGGGAACGTGAACATCAGCCTTGTTAACTTCGAGTTACACAAAGGCAGTCTGCAGGCCTATCAAACCATCCATGCTGATCTTCATGAGAACCCCTCCCCCAATCTCTGGAGCTAAGAGGACATGAAGCTCAGCACTGCGACTGCGGAGCTCATAAATCTTCACTGTTGTTGTTGTTGCCGTCGAGAGATGACCTCCATGCTGTCATTGAGCTTTGATCAGCGTGAGCATTTGCAGGAGAGACGGGAGTCAGATGGGAGTAAGCTCCAGCAGAACTGCTCTGGCTCTCCTCGTTAGCAGCAGATTTAGCGCCTTAATACCCAGAGCATGAGCCATAAACGTTCCACGGGGCGATGCCATCAATATCAACTGCCGCTGGGTCCGACTGCACTGATTTACAGGGTGCGAGCCTGCGGTAAATTTACTGATTCCTCCTGTGTGCGGATAGCTTCCCAGCAGAAAAAGCCCAGCATTTACCAGACGTGCCTTCCGTGACCTTTATGAGACCAAAATCTCTCCTAGGCACATAGCGCCGGCTCTGATTAATGCTACAGTTCCTTAATTTTGATGCTCCTCCACTTCAGGGAAAAGATTTGATCCCTACATTTGCCTTCTGACCCCAGTCTTAAAGGTATTTCCCTCGATATGAGCTCGGCGAGTGAAAAACAGATGTATTTTGAAGGTGATGGCTGGTCTCCTGTGATCACGAGCGATGATAATGGGCTCCATACGTGATAATCGGCTTCAATGAGGGAAGGATCTTTCCTGGGCCAAGTGACACACAACCATGCACCTTGGCCAGTCTCTCAGCGCTCTGCACAGAGCATAATTTCTCTCCCGCAGGCTGTGCCCCGACGGCGAGCCCCTCGCATGCAGCCGCAGCTGGTTCTAATTATATTTCAAAGCTCCGAAACCAGGCCTTTTTTTATCTTGCCATCGCACTTCTACCGTTCCGCCCTCCGCCAGCACTGAGGCCGGAAGGGCTACGAACGTAAAGAAATGAAACGCGCTCTGATTTGGGTGGGAGTCGGCATGTTATGAGAAGCTGAAGCCGTCCGTATTAGGGGCTGAAAATATGTGAGAATGATGGGTGGCCATTAATCAGAACTGGAGATATCTGCTAATGTCAGGACTGTGCAGAATGACAGTCTAGCAGTAACCATTTCAATTAGGCAGTTTTCACAGCAGTTTGCAGATTAGCTAGTGCATGGAAAAATTACACTTTTTATGCTTTAAACAGAAAGCACAAAAAAAAGGTTAGGACTAAAATCATACTACTTATTGCTTATATAATACTGTTCCTACAAAAAATTATGATATTGGTGAATTTTGGTGAATATTCGTAGTTCAGGGAATAATTTGTGTTAATGTGTAATAATGTGTTACGCAACTTCCGATGCAGACTTTTGAGTTTGTAAGCGGATCGAGCGAAACGTGTTTTCCTGCCGTCTTGCGTCATCAGTTTTATTTTCGTGGCTCGCTAGTGGCGCATGTGGGACGGCGAGCCCGCCGCCTCCGCCTGCGACGTCGCATCAATCCGTGTCAGGGTGACGGCGTGCTGCCGACCCGGTGGCTCTGTCGACAAGCATTAGCGGCCCCGTGAGCCAAGGTGCAGCGAGCAGGTGTGACACTCCTATGGTGAATCTGCTCCTCTGCCAGCCGGCCCCCGCCCCCCCATCCTTACCGCCGCTGAATCTGCAGCAGGGAAGAGGCTCATAATTATGATGGATTAGACTGCGGCGCCCTGGCCCTGCCGCGCGGTAATTGCCTCGCAGATGCCGCGGATGTGACACGCATTAATGGCCGCTCGCACAGCAGTCCAAAATCGGCGCTGCTGGCGAGATCTATATTTGCTCCCGGGGAGATGCCGTGATGTCGCTGGAAGCATGCTTCCCGTCCTCGCCTCTGCCTGCGGGGGTTCCTCGCTGTGCCACGGGCAATGCTCTCCCTGCAGAAACACACGGCGTAGGCGCAGGGACCGAGCACGCCGGGGATATATGTCAAACTGTGGTGCTGATGAGGTCATTGCGTGTAAAATGTGCCACAGGTGAAAGCTTCGGTTATTGGATTTCAGTGCCACCTTCTGAATCTTTAAGCGCATAGGACTCGTAGCACGTATACGTCAGGTGTCAGTCTGAACGAGCTGTTCTAAAATGATACTTTCCGGATTTGGCATGTTGCTTTAAACAGCCCGGAAATGCTTGACCACTTCTGAGCTGCTAATTGTGTAAACCCCCCCTCCCCCCGACAGGCATCACACAGCAAGCGGCGGAAAGGGATTGTAGAACTTGCGCAATGTGAAAAGAGAAGATAGGGCTTGCTTTCTGCTGTGTTGGCTTTCTTTAGCACTGGGCTTGTGAGTCACATGCCTCAATGTCCTTCAGTCCACATTAGAGTGAAGACAAGAGGAATCATAGCTAGCTAGGGCAACGGGGATCATTCAGTCATACACTTGCATTGGACCAAGGTTTGACCATACTAGGATAGTCCAAGGATTTCTTGCAAGAATGTTTAGTTAATAGCAAGATTATATTTCAGTATCACTGGAAGGTGTCTTGATTTTGTTGCTGATCAACAATATCTTTGCTCCTATATACTTAGTTATCCAGATATATAAACCTTTTTAGGTATCCTTGGACAGCCACTGTTTAAGAAAACACACAAGTGCTGCTCTGAGCTTACAATACAACAAGTACCCATAAAGTCTGTTTAATAGAAATCACCAAACCAGCAGCCAGACTGACTAGCTGTGCAGTAACTGTACGTCGCACTGTACGTCTTTGTGATCCCTGAGTAATGCATTAGCTATTCTTTGTCAAGCATCTCATGCAGTCTATGCATCCTGCTATTGTTAATCTCGCTATTGAGCAGCTGGTAGGATTCTGCTAACGAGCATCGAGTAGGGTTTCGTTAACAAGCAGCTGGTTGGGCTTCACTAACGAGCAGTTCCTTGAGATAAAAGGTGAAGAGCTCCCTGGCACAGCCGATGACATGCTTCGCTATTCCAAAGGAGCCAACAGCGGCATGAAACCTCGCTGATCTGCAGCAGCTGAATGTCGCCATGGCGACCCTCATCAATAAGCTGCCAGGATTCAATGCCAGACGTTCGGGAGGACCTGCGGGAAGTGAATCGACATCATTCTAAGTGCGGGAAGAGTTGGTGAAACATCAAAATAAACACACCAAAGTCCTTCTTATTTTTAAGTGTGCGAGGCTACAGGATACAGCAGCATGGGAAGCATTACCAACAAGTGATAATGCGAAGGACTACATCCAGACAATAGAAAACAAGATATGACAGCTGCGTGCTCCACTGAAAATGACTTAATAGTTTTCCTGGGAATCTTGCAGGCATACAGAAGTCAGCTTTGCTGTTTGAGTGTTTAGCTTGCTATGCTAAGATGCCTTTCAGTGTGTCAGCCATTTCAATGGAAGGCTTCTTAGCTATTGCATCAAATGCCAAAGCTATACTCTGGACATACTATACTTAGGGCAAGGTGTTGAGGAGTCCAATCTAAAAAAATGCAAATAATTCCCTGCAAAACCATGACCTTCAATACACGTGACCATTTCATATGTCCAAGAAGCTATAACAAAATTATGTCTTTATTTTATCTTGTTCTATGCTTGTACAATATAATCTCTGTAGGGGCCTACGTTCTGCTGCTGGATGATGCACGGATCTCCTGGGCAGGTTCATCCTCCCAGTGGCTGAGCAGACATGCATTGTGCCTTTAGCTTTCCAGAGACACATTTTTTTAGCCAGTCAATCTATTTTGAGGTGGTCAACGAGGGACATTGCGTGAGTGTTGGGCGGCTGTAAGGAAACACTATTCAAATCCATGTCAGGATGCCATGAATGTTTTGGCAGTTTTTGAACTGTCGCTGGAGTCTGAGTTACCGAAAATTGCCATGCACGCTTACTGCTGTGGAACATGATAGACATTTAGGTCTGTAGAGTGATCATGTGGTCACCCACTATCCTACAATGACCTCTGTTGCTTTCATATGCCACACAGTTGTACAACCTCCAAGCACATTTTGGGAAGGGATTCTAACTTTAGACCAGCCGTAATCTGTCACTTGTCCACTATCCATGTAGGATTCATTCATAAGTTTCATATGCCTGTTAATATTCATCACTGATTAGCCGAGGGTGTTTTCCCCCCATATTACTGCCCAGGGGTGCTCAAATTAAGTCCGTAGCAGCTAAATCTCAATCAAGTTGGTCATCTCTGATGTGCTGAACCAAATGTTGTGCTATAGGGTTTCTCTTTACTGTTGATGTTGAAAAACAAACATTAAATCCCAAAAGAAACATTTATTCCTCCACAATCAGATATAACTGCAACTTGTACTAGTCACCAAACCTCACGTCATGTTTCTCCCTTTATCTCTTCCTGCCAGGACGCAGAAGGGGGCAGCGTTGTGGATGGACCCAGAGTAGGCCAGATGGAAACAGAAAAGGCCAGCCATGAGACGGAAGAAACTCTACAGCTAGTGCAATTCAATGCTGTTCATCAGCCAGAGAGCCTGGTCGCCAAACTGCAGAATGGCGGCCAGTCGGAGATGCCGTCCCGTCAGCTCAACGGGAACGCCGACTGTCGCCACTTCAAGCGTGGCACTGGGATCAACCAGATGAAGAGGCTTCACGATAGCTGTGCCAGTCCTGCTGGTGTGATGGACCTTTCCGATCAAGGCTCCTGCCTGACGAACGGAGAGCTGAAGCACGCGCTCGGCGAGCCGGGCCTGCAGGAGCTTCGTCAGGTTAAGAGATTAAAAGCAGACTCCGAGACTAACGGGGAGGACAGTGCACCAGCAGAGGGCGCCGTTCTGGCCTCGTGGGACGAAAAAGAGCAGGCGGATATAGAGAGCGAAGCGATTTTGCCTGCAGAGTTTACCTGTGACGTTCTTCTGACGGAGAAGAAGAACTGCAGCTTCTCCAAAGGGAACATTTTCTCACTTTCAAAGAATAAACAGGTGCCAATTCCCAATGGTGCTACAGCAAACTCCTCCTCCATGGGGGACACGCCTGGTGATCTTTTAGAGAAGACACTGTCTCAGTATTACCCAGATCATGTGTCCATAACACCGCAGAGCATCACAGCTCAAGAAAATGACATCGGGAGATCACTGGCAAGTGACATGCCCAAACAGGAAACCCCATCACCACCACTTACCTCAGGTGTGCCCATTCCATCCCAGATGTCCGCATCAGGACAACAGAACAAGGTGTCACTGGACATGTGCAACAGCAATGTTTATACTGCACCCTTTTCTGTCAATGGGTACACCAGTCAGTTTGGTGAAGGACACCACCAGCAGCAGGACCAGCCCTACCCTGTCACCCCTGGCTCAGAGGAACCAGACTTACGGGTTTCTGAGGGAACTGGCATTGTTCCACCATCAGGAGCTGGCGATGGCTCACAGGATCAAAGTAGTGAGGGCTGCTTCCAGCCGGCAGACCAAAAGGAGTACCTGAAGTCTATTCATGTGTCTTTGCCTCTGACAATAGCGCTCAACTCTACAGCTCCGACGGAGGCGGCTGGGAGATTCAGCCCCTTTTCCAGTGGCACTGGGGGAATGATTCCAGAAGCAGAGGACTCAGAGCCTAGCCACCAGTTCCAGGGTCCGCAGATGAGTCAGTGGCATGGGCAATACGCAGCAACACAAGTGGGTAGACCCAAATCATCCGAGACCAGCAGTCATCAGGAGCCCCAGACTTCCATGGTGCTAAATCAGCCTGATCTACCAAAGTCCACTGATATATCTCTTAGCTCCACAGAGAGGTCATCACCTCAGTCTTCTCTGATAGCTAGTCAAATGCCGGGCCCTGAGACAGAGCGCAAAATGCCTTTTAATGGGGAGGCAGGGGAGACCATACCACGAGAAGGGGGCACTTACCGTGAGGTGAACTGGATTGATTTGAATTCTTCGCCAGCTCCACGCCCTCCGGGCCCGCCATGGTTGTCATGGGAACGCCACCGCGCGTGTTCGCAACACGAGCCGGGGAGAAGCACGCCAAACCAAGGTCAATCTCCGGGAGCCGGCTCAATGATGAGGTTTCCTGTCGGGTTCTCCACTCAGCAGCAGGGTAAGCAGATGCCAGATGCCTGCAGCCCTGGCCTGGCACAGCCTGAAACACAGTACAATACCCCCTACACCCGTCCTGGCCAGCCACCGCAATCTCGAATTCCGGGCAATCAACAGCACGTTCCTTTGGGGCACAGCAGTTCCCCGGAGTCAGTCGAAAATCCCTTTGGCATCCAAACACAGCAAGAGCACTTAGATGAGCACAACCAGGATATAGAGGACATCCTGTCCCCAAACTTTCTGCGGAAGCAACCATCACCACCACATGGCTCGCCACAGACAGCCACTAACCAGGATGCCTCACATCAAGAAGCATCCCAACCTCAGGACTCCATGAAGAGGCAAGCTGAGACTCACCTCTTGGATAGGTTCAAGCTAGAGGAGTTTATGGAAAATCAGCTTAAACCTGATTACCGACCTCAGAATCAGGCAGAACAACCCCAGTTAACTAGACCGATCCCATCTGATGGGAGCAACCCGGCATTTTTTGGGCCCAGGTCAACCTGCATGCAGCCTCCTCTAAATGAATCACTTTACTGCAGCGCAGACGGTGGTGCGGCTCAAGACTCAACACAACAGCAGATGCACTATCCACGGCAGCTAAGCCGAGCAGAGTTCCAAGAGTCACCAATGCAACCTCGATCTCAGTTATCACAAGGTGCTTTAAACCCCCAACTGTCAGGGCAGTCAGCCCGCCCGATGCAGCCCAAGGTGGAGGTGCGGGAGTTTTGCTCTCAGTTCCCACGAGGGCTGCCCCCAAGCTATCCACATGGGGACTCGCAAAGTCATGCTGCCCTACGGATGCATCTTCTTCAGAGGCAGGGCCCTACTGATGGCCGGCCTCCGCCAAGGGGCATCAAAATCGAGGATGGCCCAAGGTATGCAGTCCCTCTGCCACATCAGGCCCAGGAACCAGAGAAGCCCACTATGAAATCTGTGAAACAAGAGCCCACACAGGTACCATGCGGACAGGGGCAGAGGGGCAGCATAATCGCCACCATGGAGCAGCAGCTGAAACAGTATCAACCTTCACTGCACTTTGAGAGGAAGCCCATGGTGATGAAGGACTTCAGCAAGATCAAAGTAGAGTCATCGGGGGCAGTCACTGTCCTCTCGAGCAATGCAAACCTGAGTCAGGCAGAAATAACTGCAGCTCTGAAGACTCCAGCCGACGGGACATCAACAAAGAAGGAGCCGAACCTCAACCTTTTCCTTGAATCTCCCGTGAAATTGCTGAACACTCCCATCAAAAATTTGTTGGACACCCATATGAAAACCCAATATGACATTCCATCATGCCATTGTGTCGGTAAGATCCCTAGAGATATAATTTGACGAGCCGTCAATGTAGAGTTGTGTGTTCCCCCCTGCCCTGAGCCTCTTTAATTTTCGATTTAGCTTTTGATTCATGTATTAAATGCTGATCCGGGATTAAAGCAGAAAGTTTACACAACTGTGGGGAACATGGCCGCTTTTTAAGGGAATGAGCTGGGTGTAACATGTTTGTTTGCTTTGACCAGAGCAACTCAGCGAGAAAGATGAAGGTCCCTACTACACACACCTCGGGACCGCGCCGAATATCGCCAGCATTCGGGAGCTCATGGAAGCAAGGTGGGAACTGGATCCTTATTTGCTTTCGCCCAGCGTGTAGCCCACTGTCGCTAAACTTGTTTCTGCTGCTGTGTTGTTCTTCTGCAGGTTTGGAGAGAAGGGGAGCTGCATCAGGATTGAAAAAGTAGTGTACACAGGGAAGGAAGGGAAAAGCACGCAGGGGTGTCCTATAGCTAAATGGGTAAGCCTTGTTAGTGAAGTGCACAGTAGGCTTATATAATCATGCATTATCTCCGTGGTGCCCTAGTAAAAACAATTAGACCACACCCCTCCCCCCCCCCCCCCCCCCCCCCCCCCCCCCCCCCCCCCCTCTCTCTTTTTTTTTTTCTTTTTTCTCTTTTTTGTGTGTTCAAGTCCTG
>JAODKM010000078.1:309306-333170 GCA_026780845.1 Petrocephalus sullivani
GTGGGGGGGAAAGGAGGTTTGATAAATTCCTCCAGGTCTCCCTGGGTGCCTAAGAAAAAAAATTAGGCCCCCCCCCCCCCCCCCCCCCCCACTAGCTGACATCGCTCATTTTGAGTTAATTGTGTATGATGATGTCTGTCACAGTGTGCAGCAAAGTCACATCTCGGATTGTTAGCCTCCCCTAGAGAAGAGACAATGGCACAAATTTTAATCAGTAATCCCTAAATATTCATAGGATGTGAGTTTACATTTTTTTCAGTTCACTACTAATGTATTTTGTTGTTATCTAAGGTGTAGCCACCCAGAAAATATGAGGCACGTGCTTTTATTTCTTGGCCTGGTGCCTTTACTGGGGCTCTCGCTGTGTCACACCAGGTGATCCGTAGGTCCAGTGTGGAGGAGAAGCTTCTGGTGCTGGTGCGGGAGAGAGCGGGCCACTCGTGTGCGACGGCCTGTCTAGTGGTGGCTATTCTCATCTGGGAGGGCATTTCCGTCAGCCTGGCCGACCGTCTCTACGGCGAGCTGACTGAGACCCTGATGAAACACGGCGCCCTCACCAATCGCCGATGCGCCTTAAATGAGGAGTGAGTGCCACCATGGATCTGTCTGTCACAATAGATCTGCAGAGTCATGGGAGTCTGTCTGTCGCCATGAATCTGCCGAGTCGTGGGAGTCTGTCTGTCATAATGGATCCACAGAGTCAATGGAGTCTGTCTGTCCCCATGGATACGTAGAGTTATTGTAGTCTGTCTGTCCCAATGGATCTACAGAATCGTGGGAGTCTGCTGCAGCATGGATGGGTACCTTTAGCCTGACATGGAAGTTAAGCCTTGGTCTAGAAAAGGGGTTCCCAGGGGTTTTTGGCTTGCGAGCTATTATTAAAATGACCAGGTCAAAATGATCTACCTACATTAATATATATGTATATATATATTTGAGATACTTTATTGATCCCCGTGGGGAAATTCACTTCTCACCTCCCCCAACCTTGACAGGCTGTGAAGGATGTGTGCTCACATTTCTTTCAGTTCACTGCTAATGTATTTTGTTGTTATCTAAGGTGTAGCCACCCAGAAAATATGAGGCACGTGCTTTTATTTCTTGGCCTGGTGCCTTCGCTGTGTCACACCAGGTGATCCGTAGGTCCAGTGTGGAGGAGAACCTTGCTCTCCATGAGAATAAGCCTGGCTGTGAAGGGCAGCGCCCAGGGAGCTGGGGGGAGTTAAGGGCCTTGCTCAAGGGCCCACAGATGGCCGGAGGCTGGGCTTAAACCGGCGACCTTCCGATCACAGGCACAGAGCTTAACCTGCTGAGCCACACTGCCCCCACTTTATTCTTATGTACTCAGTATATATTATTATTATTATACACTATAGTGACATGTGTTGAGGTTCATGGCAGGTGAGGCACTGGCTCTTTCAGAACTAAAAAATAAATAAAACAAAGTACATAGTGCTATAGTGAACTTGATTTTTTGATTTTGAGCCAGCATGCCGGCAATAATAATCCCATGGGCTCACACACGCCCCCTTCAGTGAGGCAGAGGTACTGGCTGCCTCACCTCCTGCTTTTTCGGTGCGGTTTTATATCAGATCAGTAAGAATTTTTTATACACATACGTGAAACAGATGACCTATTCTATGTAAAGTGCAGACATAAAATATAGGTGCGTACAAACATGACATTGGTGACATGTAGTGAGAAGGCAGAAGGCACGCGCTCGCCACGTGCGGGAGTGCGTGCTGGGAGATGAGGCTCCGCTCCTCACGGCCTCACCTTAAAGAAAAATCATTACATTAATAGCACAGAGCAGTAGACAAATATTAATACAAATTTTATTTTATGATTATTTGTTTTTCCTTTGCTCCCCCACTAATTTTTTTATATCCCTTTTTTAGTAGATATAAATTGGAAGGCTAGCTGAGTCACTTTGCTCGCTGGGGTTTTGCATTAACTCACAATACCTTCGCGTTTTCTGCGTGGTGACTTGAGTGATGTTCAAGATACATTAGAAGAGGAAGGATCTACATAGTTGTTATAGTATCCTAATGTAACAAAGTTTTAAGCAGCGGCAGACTGGCCACCCTTTATGTCAATCATGTGGCGAATGCCAAAGGGAGGATAAATGATAGGATATGTTTTTGAATGTTGCACGATCTACCTGCACTACCTTTGTGATCTACTGGTTGATCGCGATCGACGTATTGGGCACCCCTGGTCTAGAGCTACTTAGACTACCAATTCATCGGGGGGGATTAACTTATCTGAGCTCCCTAGGCTGACATCAACATGGATACTCAGGCACTGCTGACCCATTTTTCTTGAGGTGGGGCAGCACCCTGATGTCTGCTGGGCTGCTAGGCTATGGCATATAATGGCATATATGGCATATAATGGCATATATGGCATAATTATAGCCAGTATGTATTTATTTGAAGCCTGAGAATCATCAAGCTCCAGCGGAAATTTGCAAACAAGGGGATGCATTCAGATCGCAGGCCAGGAGACCCATGGACAGAAAAATAAACAGTTTACTGTGGGGTGAAAGACGTCGGCAGAAGCCGGGCGCTGGTTTCCAGGGCAGCCGGGATTTGTGCTGGGGTGTGACGGATGGTGTGGTCGGGCGTCAGGGTCAACGGGCGCACCACATGAAGGGCCCCTTGTTTTGGAAATGTCAATGGTCTCCTTCATCCCCTCCTACGGTTGTCTCTCGGGGCTGGGGGGGGATGGGTTAGGGTTAGGGTTAGTCCTCGTCCAATCTGAATGCAATGTGTGAACAGCAAAAAAAAAAAAAAAACTGTTGAAAATTATGTGGCCATAATTGTAGTGTCTGATAAATGTTTTCAGCATATTGTCGCCTTCTCTGTGTAACTGGGAATTGTGGCCCATTCCATTTTTTTAGCGACATGCAATCTGGCTATAGGGCAGATTCCCAAACAGGACAGGCCCTCTTTCCTGGGAGTGGGTGCCTGCCCTGTCTGTTCGAGACACAGTCACTCTCATCTCGCCAAAACCACCGTCATATACTTCCACTCTTAATTACAGAGTAGCTGCTAAGTTAAAGACAGTTATTTATGTTTAACCTTTATTTTGTGCGACCAACACATCCTGAATAAAAAGAAGCCTCAGGGGGAAGGCATAGACTGTAATAACAAAGTTAACCTTAAGCCACCTGGCCATTAGGAAGCTCAGTGTCTAAATCAGAGACATAAAACTTCAGGTCACTCGTCATCAAACAGACGTAATACTTGGCAGTCACTGCTAGAGATGGTCACAGACAAAATTTTGAAGATTAAACATAAGACCCTTTCATTACCGGGAGAAACAAAAGTTATAAACACTACTGTGGGTGAGATTGTTGTGACTGTCTGTCACCAGTAACATAGTCAGTGGGCAGTGAGGTAACCCATTAGGTGAGCGATGGTGCAGACATTTCCCAAACTCCATGAGTCTTAAAGCCCAGTCTATTTCATTACTACTTCCACTGTGACAACATAATTTTTCTTCTTCTTCTTCTTCAGGAGGACGTGTGCTTGCCAGGGACTGGACCCAGATGTCTGCGGGGCATCCTTCTCCTTCGGCTGCTCCTGGAGCATGTACTACAACGGCTGCAAGTTTGCCAGGAGCAAATTTCCCAGGAAATTCAAACTCCTGGGAGATGACCTGAAAGAGGTGAGCCAGCGCAGCCCAACAAAAACTTGTTGTAGTTTTTTGTTTTTTTTGTTTTCCTTCCATAAATCAGGTTCTGTTAGTTTTGAGTTTTGTTGGTCATAGTCTACTGGATAGGAAAGTTCATATGCAAAACTTTTTTTCCTTTACAGGAGGAAAAACTGGAGCAGAACCTGCAGAATCTGGCAACCCTATTAGCGCCCACTTACAAAAAAATGGCCCCTGATGCCTATGGAAACCAGGTTAGGATGCTGGGCCCCGCCCCCATAACCATAGCCAATCTAACACTTCTGAGTGGCCACAAGGCAGGTTTATCAGAGTCGGGTGATAGTTCAACCGTTCTTACTCTGGTTGGCTTAGCCAACAGTAGATGTTATATGCAATAATAGTCAAAGATTGGGCTCACCTACCCATAGCAAGGTTTACTTGTACGATTCTCGACATTTTAGAATAAAGACAACAAAACTATAAAATGATATATGTGGAATTATACACTGACCAAAAAATTATAAAGCAAAAAAAAACATAAATTGTTGGGGAGTGGGCCAACTCTGTGGGTTGGGACTCAGAAGGTTACCAGTTCAAGTCCCTGGTTTGGCAGAGTGATCCCACAACTGGGGACTTAACCCCAGCTGCTCCAGGGACAGGCTGCCCCTCATTCCTCCTCTACGCCAGTTCCATGAGGTGGCCCCCTGGGATGCTTTTCCAGCTGTCCTAAAGGAGGTCCTTCATATATATATTCCTTCACTTTCTGGTGTTTAGGTCAGGTCATGTGATGTGACACTACCACTCTCCTTTGTAGGTGCCTTGTCGTGTTCAAACTTGATGGTGAATGTTAGGAATGGATGTAGAGCAGCTATAGTACAGCTTGTCATGATACTAGCTGGTTATGGTGGGTTGTTTGCCAGTCGCATTTAAAGACAATTCCCAGTAATGCCCTAATCTGTTTGTACCCCATTTGTCTCATTTGCTCGAGGCTGAATTTCTTGACCATGAGCCACAGCAGAATGGCAGTACTACGAGATTGGCAGAGAAGCAAAAGACCCCGGTCCGGTCTGTAGTCCCACCAGCCTGATCGCACTGTTCCTTTGCAGGTGGAGCATGAGCACCGGGCTATGGACTGCCGTCTGGGGCTGAAGGAGGGCCGCCCCTTCTCTGGGGTGACGGCCTGCCTGGACTTCTGTGCCCATGCTCACCGAGATCTCCACAACATGCACAGTGGAAGCACAGTGGTGAGTCTGGGGTGACCCCAAGATCCCGGGAAGGAGTTGCCTCTTTGCCAATGACAACATGGGAGGAAACACATACGTCCATGCATACGTGAGGGGCAGAACACCTTGACCAAGGCGACAGAAGCTCTTCTCCTCACTTCCAAACCCCGACTCCGCTGACTCTAGTCATTCACTTCATATGTTCCTCAATTTAACTCGAAAGCTTTACAAAAAAACACATTAAAATCTCATTGGAAATTAATTTTACTCTACATTGTTTAACCTTTATGTTTAAGTCTCGCAGACTTATTATTAAATTCTGGATAACGTGCCATAAGAACCTTCCACTCATTGATAATAAATATCACAAATCTTTTTAAGGAATTATGCAGGTGCTTAATATAATTTTGAGAGGATCACACTAAGTCTATAGAGAACAATGTAATTTTCTCAATTCAGGGTATGACAGTATTACTGGTGAAACTCAATTAAATTTCATATCACGCTAAATATTTTAAATTGCAGTGCATATGTTTTCTGTGCTGTGACATGAATTAAAGAAGAAAAGATGAAAATGAGACGTGTCATCTTGCAACATGACGTAAGGTATTACCTGGCCTCCTTCCTGCACTCGCAGGTATGCACTCTGACACGGGAAGAGAATCGGGAGATCGGGAAGATCGCAGACGACGAGCAGCTCCACGTGTTGCCCCTGTATACGGCCTCCCCCACTGACGAGTACGGCAGCGAGGAGGGCCAGCAGGCCAAGATAAAGTCGGGCGCCATCCAGGTGCTGAGCTCCTTCCGCCGGCAGGTGCGAATGCTCGCTGAGCCTGCCAAGTCCTGCCGGCAGAAGAAGCTGGATGCTCGGAGGACGGCAGCAAGCAAGCCGTCCAATCCCGACGCAGCAAACGCCAAGGCGGAAAAGGCCCTCCAAGCGAAGCTGAAGCAGAGCACTTACGAAAACTCTGGTCAAAGCACTCCTGTGTCAGGTAGGGATGAGGGTTAGCATTTAGCAAAAGCAAGTGGCTGACTGATTTGTTTGTTCTTCCTAGGATTCTCTCTCATCCAACCTCTCTCCTCAGGTTCTCTTCCGGGTCAGGGTCACATGGGACTGCCCCAGCCTGGTCATCAACCGCAGCAGCATCAACAGCAACAGCAGCCGCAGCAAAGCCTCCCCCAGCCCTACCCTGGCTCTCCCCATCCAGTCAGCTACCCAAGGTTTGCTAATAATGTAGATCCATTTCCAAGCACTTCTCAGACAGCAAACACAATATACCCACAATCCCCAGTGTCTAGTAGCCCTTACTCTAGTCCTTTGCCTGTACCAAACACTTACCTGAATGGCTCAAGTCCTGCAAACTCTTATCCTGGTAATCCTCAGAACCCCAGCAGCCTTTTTCCAGGATACTTGTGCAGAGGTAGCATGCCCATGGACAGATTCCACCCGTATTACGGCTCGAACCCAAAGCAACTTGACATGTACCAGCTTCCGAGGCCCCCGCTGTACACACAGCAGCAGTATGGTGCTCCTCAGGGCTATGGAGTTAGCTTCCCTGCCCGGTACAGTGAGTCAGGTTTACAGGCAAATGGTTACAGTGGCTCTGCCACAAAATCTGGCATCCATCCAATGGGTTACCCTACGTATAGCCCCAATGGAAGCCCCAATCCCCAGCTCCTGGAAGCCATCCCTCGACCTCCCCTGGAGCATCCAACCCTGGACTATACCAACACGGTGAACAAAGGCATGCAATATGGTGCATACCCTAATCCCTACCTTGCCCAGAACTCTAAGATCTTCTCCTCAGATCCACTTAATATGCAAAACAAACCCAATGCAAACTTGCATGGCATTAGTGGTGTCCCTCAGGTGCTTCCACCTCCGGGTATGGAATGCCCGACCCCCACACAGCCAGGGTATGGACTCCCCAATGGCAATACCCTAGATACCCCAATAAAACAAGAGCCTGGATCGCAAACTCCTGATCCCAAACAGAAAGAGGATGTGTGGTCAGACAACGAGCACAACTTCCTGGACCCAGAGATCGGGGGTGTGGCGGTAGCCCCCAGTCACGGCTCCATCCTCATTGAGTGCGCCAAGCGGGAACTGCATGCCACCACACCCGTGAAGAACCCCAACCGGAACCACCCAACCCGCATCTCGCTGGTCTTCTACCAGCATAAGAACATGAACGAGGCCAAGCATGGCTTGGCACTGTGGGAGGCCAAGATGGCCGAGAAGGCAAGAGAGAAGGAAGAGGAGGCCGAAAAGTATGGTGCCGAAGGCGCACCGAGCAAAGGCAAGAAGGTCAAACGAGAACATTCCGAAACGGTGGAACACAGAGAACCCCCGTACAAGCGCTTCATCCAGACTCTCAACCAGAGGTCCATGTCGTGCACCACAAATACATACGTCAGTACAGCTCCCTATGCTTACGCCAAGATCACTGGACCTTACAACTGCTTCATTTAACGGCTTACCCGGGTCTGCGGTAAATGGGCACAGGGCTGTCACTCCTGTACCACCGGTGCTATGTTACACTGAGGCCTCACGAGAGCGGCTGCATTTCGGTGTTCAGTACGGATCTGCGAAAAGGGTTTAACAAATTGCGAAATACTGTAGAATACACAGTGTGCTCAGCTAGAATCAGGTCTCTACAACCTCTGATGTTTGAGCGATACTAACAGATATTTATGGTAGTATTTATTTTGTTTTTTCATAATTTTACACAAAACATACTGTACCAAACTTCTGGTGCTCTGTGTCCTATACATCGGGACATATATTACTGGAAACAAAGTTTCAATTTGGTGGCTTTAATTTTCTAACTAAATAGATATCTTAAAGTACAATGGCATAAAGTTCTGATTTCATGGATTATCTGATTCATGGTGCTAAAAACTGAAGTGTGTCTTTAAAATTTGCCTTCATAATGTATGAACATCTGTTTGTATATTACTGTTTAAGACGAACAAGCAGTTCATTTGGGTGACGTTTTATACAATTTATAGATGTAACATATGTGTGTTTTAAAGCACTTTGGCTTTCGAAGGTAAAAATGTTTCAGACCTTCAAATTACAGAATTGCATTTTAATGTTGAAAGTGTGAGAGGGACTGTGGGCATCCATGTTTGCTTTAGACACCAACCAGTGAAATTGCAGGCGCATTGTCGCATTTGATCGCACGTTACAGCTGGGATGGCACTGGATGCAATTTTTACACAAGCGTTTATCATGGTGCTTCTTTGACATAAAAAAAAATAACATTTGTGTTTTCTTAAATACATTTTTGAGCCATTTTAAAGGTGCATTTTCAGAACAGTAATATTTTCAAGACATAGTGATCACCAGCGTATTTGCTCTGCAATTCTTTCACTTCTTTGCAAAACAATAAGGACAATAATAATAAAATATATATATATATATATAGTGGCAGCTCACAGGGAGATGATTGATTGCGGTACTACATTTCCCAGAATGCCACATGATTGACAGTTACGCACAGCTGTAGAACACCAGAGAACAAATCTGACCTCTGGCTTAACAGTTACACAAATAATGCGGTTATTAAAAAAAGATTTAATCTTTTTTTCTTTTTTTTGCTGCATAGTGAGGTCTGTGGAACAGGGTTTTCTGTATTTGTGATGATTTTATTGGCAGCTCTTGCTGTGGGGTCTTCTTAATCATTATAGGTTAGTTGTATAAAAATACTCTGTACAGTAAATTAAAACTATTGAATTTACGCTTTAGATTTTAGTACTGTAAAGAAAAGTAATATTTCATTGGATTTTAGCTAATTTTGTTTCAAATGGTGCTATCCAACCTGCTATAAACCATGTACAATGTGAGAATTTTTGTCAGAAAGATGGTTAATGAAAGGTATACCTACTTGTCATATACCTCAGAACTATTTTGGCAATAGGAGTAAGATAAAGGATTCTTAAGGGTTTTTTCCACCATTATTTTCATAAGACACAACAACGAAACTCTGTACGTTTATCACACACCTTCACAGGCAAATGTTCAGAAAGTGCAGTGAAATCTCAATTTTTAAGTGACATCAGGGATATTTCGGCACAGTCTTTGTCTACCGAGATCACTCGTGTACATCCCACCTTCTCTATTCATCCAGGGATATGACTTCTAACTTTTAAAACCCCACAACTGTAAATATTTCCGAGAAAAAAAAATAGTTGTTTTTTAAGACGGAAGTTAGTGGAAGTAGCCTTATCCTTGTGTTTTCGTGTATGTTTGCAAACTTTTAAGGTGTAATCTGAACGTACATGCACTGAGTTGGCTAAAGGGAACAACGTGGCTTTGACTAAACAGTGGTATGGTGACTTTTATTAATGAGGAAGGCCCAGGGCAGTGTGAACAGAAAATGCACATTGTGTACCTGTGGCAAAGCAGAAATTATTTATAACCACTAGACAACTATTTGACGCGTACTTCTCTCTTTACAGTTCATGGTGATATCGGAGGGATGGGGTGCTGTGTAACAAAAGTCCCATCTGGAAACATTTATATACAAAACTTTTTCTGAAAGCACTTCATTTATTTTCAGAAAGAATTTGAAATGAAAAACACTTTATTTAAAATAAAAAAGTAGGTTAATGTAAATGTGTGTTAAATAAATGCCACAGTGTGTATATATATCATGTATTTGTATTGCAGAACTTTAAATTTTAATTTTGAAACCTTTTGATTGTTATACATCAGCTTGGAGAGGTTTATATTGCTGACCTAAACCAAGGGCCTCGCTTTCAAAATACAACATAGGTCGATCCCTAAAATTATATTCATAAAAATCTTTTTTTTTTTTTTGCCTAACTTGTGAGACAATGAAATGTAACGCTGTGTGTACAGAAGTCTGGCGGCAGGTTTGTGGTGGACCAAGGACGGTTTAGGGGGGTGCAGTGGGTGTTAGACATTGCCATACTTGAAGTGACTGTCAACATTACTTGAATGTCTATGAGGCTGACTAATGTGGACAGGCTCTTACATTAAGCTAGCAGTCATTGTACACACGTGTCTGTACTTAGCAGTTAGACACTAAATGAGGGGAAAAAAAGATATAAAAATTTTGCATTATTTACGGTTTTCATCCCTTATTTTCAACTGTTTCTCTTTTCCCCCTGATGTTTGGTGTGACTCAATGGAATTACAGGCGGATATAAATACTGTAAGTATTGTAATGTACTGAATGCAGTCTATTTGAAAGCTGTCTATTATATCATTACTGATATTGCTGAGATGTGGGTGTTTTTAATAAAATTTATATTTATTTAAAGCACCCTCTTGGAGTGAAGCATGTCTTTTTCCTATGAATGTACATGCATGCATACATACATTTCTATATTATTGGACTGGTTAATAAAATCTTTTTTAAATGAAAAAAGGAGAGATAATATGATGGTTAGTCAATGAATTGTGTTCCAGTTCTTCGAATTCTGAACATATGCATTTGTAAAACCTTTAAGTGTTTACAAAACTGATTGATCAGACTTGAATATTTCCAAATCAGAAACTTTTCCCAGGTCCATTTATTTGCAAAATGAAGGGGAAATGCTAATGTTGGGTAAATTACAAAAACGAAAATATGCTTTTTAGCAGAGGAGCACTTTGACTTTCGAAGGCAAAGAAACATTCTGGGCACTTCCTTACAGGGAACGTTTTCGCATGTAAAGGTCATTCAAAAGCAACGGAAATATAGATAATCCATTTAAGGAATATGCATTACATTAATCAAAATTACAAATAAGACCTTAATCCCAGCTGGTGAAGTGCACATTTCAGGAAACCAAAAAGTTAATTTTTCCATTCTCTCCATGGTGCTGAAAGCCAGACCATCGGTTTCAGTTAAAAGACATTTGCCAAACTCTGCAGGAAAAATTTCATCTACTAGAAAGCAAATGATTTCGGATTGCCATTAAACTCACCTCGCCCACAAGTGATGAGAAAAGAAACATTAAAAATAACCACAGTAATGGACACGAGGCTTTTGAGGGAAAAGCTAACCTGCCCGTCAGCAGCTAGGAACGAGGCTGTGTTAAGCTTTCCTTTGGAAATAATTCCCATACAAAATGAGGCATTTCTTCTTTACAAAACAAAACAAAAACATAAATCAGTTCAGTTCTTCAGAACAAGAGAATTTAAATGCTCCTTGAGGGGGCGAATTCTCATACACAGCCTTTGGCTTTCATTACGACTTGTGGGTCACTTTGACAGAAAGTGCCATTTGTCCACTGCAAAAGAAAAAAAATTATTAAAGTACCTTGTGTATTTCACAAAAATAAAATTCTCCCGAGCACTGTGAAGATTCAAACCCATGTCCCATATTGAGCTCCTTAACCACTACCCCAGGCTATGAACATCTTTTAAACTTGTACTGTAGACGAGAGGGTTGAGGCACAGTAATAGGTAGTGATAGGTGTCAGTTCAAAGGCCGTTACCTTCACTTGGGATAGGGACAGGTTCTCCACACGCTGGAGCCTGGGGGGTGGGAAAGACACAGAAGTAAGGGGAGGGGGGCACATGCCTGTCTATAATTCCTGGAAACTGCCCCCCGAGCTCACAAGTGTGAATATAAAATAGCTGGGTCTCAAGATTCACTGGACGCCTGAAATAAACGTGACACGGCCCTGGTTACTGGTAAAGGACGCTGGGTCCATGTGATACTCACAGATGTCACCACGTCGCTGGCCTCGTTCTCCTTACAGCGGAAGGGGCTCTCGTACACGGACAGGTTTGTGCTGTCGGGAAGGAACCAGGCCACTCCGCCATTCAATCATATTTTTTTATTGGGATTGAAAAGTTGACCTCTGGAGGCCAAAGATTGGCTGAATGTATAGCCAATCAGAGCACCCTGTAAAAAGAACCTAACTCACCAGTTTATCTCTCCTCCATCTGTCTGTTTCTGTACCAGTGCCTTCCAGTACTCATGAGTGGACTTTATAACTTCGACGGCAAAATCCTGAAAGCCAACACCGTGTTTATTCACAGTGTTTATTAGTGTGAAATAAAACGGTAAAGTCATGACGGCATGCAGAACTTCAGGTACCTTGTCCCTGATTTGACCACTGAACGCAAACCGGTTCTCCGGCTTCCCGTCCGGAACCTTGTACTTCTTAAACCACTCGACCGTTGCTTCCAAATGTCCTGGCCGGCTCTTGCGGACATCTTCGATGCCTGCAGCAAAAAAAAGCAGCAGAACCGTGATCAAATGCAACGCTGACGCACGGACGAGAACACGGACGAGCAGACATCTAGTGAGGGGACGTTCATGATTCTGGAGCAGGAATACTGAGCTCACTGTTTAGCATGGCGGCATCTGGGTCCCCCACATTGATGGCGATGACTTTCCAGTCTGTCTCACCCTCGTCGATTAAGGCCAGTACTCCCAGGATTTTCACCTGGATCACTTCTCCTGCAGAACACACCTGGGGGCACATTTAACGTGGGCCGGTTCAGAAAACCAAATTGCAATTTTATTGCATCATTTCCTGTTGTCGTGTCTCACCTTCGAGCCGATATCGCAGACATCTATGGGGTCATTGTCGCCGGCACACTTGGTATCCTTGTCCGTGTGGTGTGGGTCTTCCCACGTCTGATGCAAAAAGAAGCCACGCTTTAATTAAAAACTGAATGGTTACAAAAGACAATCAAATCTTCACAGGCATTTCAACATCTGCTCTCCTCTACCCATTCTTTCAAAAAGAGGAACGGACTGGCGTGGGATGGTTTCGCCCATGACTTTTCCTGTGACTACCGCGGCTGTAAAGCTGCTCCCCACCTGCGGGAGTGCGCCGTAGTTCCAGATGTAGCCCTTGTGGGGAAAGACGTTGGCGACGTATCTTAGTTTCCCCTTTTTCACATCCTGCTTGATCGGGTTCAGTGGTTCCTTGGTGGCAATCTGGGGAGAGAACACCGGTAAACGCCACTGGCTCAGAAGTACAGCTCCGACACGGCCCCGCTCCCCCAAAACACACCACCGGAGATGTGTGCCGATTTTTTAATATGCGCTTAAAGAGGGGAAAAAAAATAACGCGATTAGACCATGCACTCCCACTTCTTTATTTGCAATTGTATTTATTAGATTCCCAGAACTTGCACGGCTCAAAATGAAATGAGTTCTTCAGACGCTCAAGCCCCTTGGTAACTATTTGCGAAGAATGCTTAAATATCATCGCAACCACTGACGGAAGGTATTTTTAGGAGCTTTATTACTACAAGTTAATCGATTCTCTCCTATTGTTTTCCAAAGGGGGTTATTAGCTAAACTGGATTCCATCCCTGCCGGATGATGCCAAGAAAGTGCTGGAGGGCACAAGAGATACTTCAGACCCGGTGGAGACATGATATGGCACCAATGAAATCTGACGTACGTCACAACTGTACAGAAAAATCAGGCCCCATGTAACCCGTGGTTACAGCACCGGTCATACCTTATCCCAGCCCCGAAAAAGAAACAACTTGCCTCCATTTTTGCATTTGACCAACGTGGCACCTCCACAACCATATTAAACAGCACCTGGAAGAAAGAGGGAATGCATGGGAAGCTCCTTCCGATGGGAAGGCAGAAGCCTGGCCAGTGGGAGGGTGGGAACTCAACATGAACCGCTCATGTAAAAAGATTGAAGGTATGTTATGCATACAGACTGTGCTATAAAGTCATTCTCAGCTGCATGCTTCCCGCAGACCACTGTGTCTGATAAATGCAAGGCAACAAAACGATAAAAAAAAAAAGAGCAGCCAACAATAAATAACAAATAACACAAAAGGCACCATCATTCAAAGGCAGTTAGGGTGTCCCTACAAGAGCGCTGCGTCGCAGGTACAATCTGGAAAATTGCATGGCTAACATTCGTCGCAGTTTTGACAAGCAGTGGTCGAGCTCGAGGGCCAGGGACCCACCTCATTCTCGCTCATCTTTACTTTCTTCAATGAAGGAATGTCATTTTCCTGCAGAAGTAAACCTAGTGTTAAACATGCGAACGCTGCAAGACGGATAGTGAGACCCAAGCCATTCAGAGCATTGGCTTAATGGTTGAGATACCACCACATGCCTTGCACACTTGATCACTAAAGCAGGACATGCCGATAACATCTAACGTCTAACAACCTCTCACGCCAATGGCCCAACGTCAAGAAGGCCAGCAGAGACCACTGTTATCCCGGAATCTGACTGGCTCCTATCTGGTTTGGAAACGGGTGGAAATGTAGGCCACATTGCTATTGACAGCAACCCAGGAAGAACACTTAACCTTTTCCTCTGTTCAATTAACATTTTCCCCCTGTCTATTTGAATTATCCCTTCCGAAAGGTTCTCGTGCTTTATGGTTGGAGACAGAGGAATCAATGCAGGAAAAAAATGTCTCCACCCCACATTTTTCTGCCTGGCATTTAGCCGACTTAAAAAAGGATAGTGGATTTTCTAATGTTCAGTCTTTCTTTGGATACATCACTCTAGAATAAGACTTATTTACAATATATTTAAATGGATAAACATATAGCATGGACCACATGGTTTCTGAGTGGGTGGAATCGCGCCCTTGCACCTACAGGGCTGGAGGTTCGAATCCTGCTTCCAATCTGTGTGTGGAATTTGCATATTCTCCTCATGTTGTGTGGGTTGTGTCCGGTACTCCTGCAGTCCAGAGAAGTGCGTTTAGGGGGAATAGTGTCTGTGCATGTGCCCTGCAATGGACTGGCATCCCATCCAGAGTGTGCCCCTGACGTGCACTCTTTGCTGATGGGGACAGCTTATAGGCCCAACATAACCCTAGCAGTTAGGAGGCGGATGGATTATATAACATACGCACAGCACAGTAATGGATCAAACAGGTTCATTCAATAATTCCCAGGACGAGATCAATGACATACATCCAAGATTTCGACACCACATAGAACTGACCAAACCACACAGCCATAATCAAAACAGTCTTTAGAAATGTATGACAAGTATTTACTTGCTCAGCTGCTGCGAACAGAGGAATGTCATGGAAGGGCGAGATGTACTTCCCGTCAGACGTCTCTGAAGAGAACAAGATTAAAATCAAATCATTATTGATTCATCACTGATTACAAATAGTTTAAAAGCCCTCAAACTTACAATCAAAATCATACTAAAATATTGTATATATGGGGGGTGGGGGGGGAGTTCGTGATTACCATTTAGTAGCACTAGCTGTTAACGACTGAACAGGAACATATTTCCAGAAATAAAAACATTTCTATAAATATTAGCCCATCAGTGATACATCAATTCTTTGTGCACAAAAGCATAGAGGGAGAAAAATAAGTCCAAGTGACCTCATGCAGAACCTCACAGTATGTATGCACAGTGTTCTGTATATATTAACAAAAAATGACACTATACAAAGGAAACCGCTTTTTATTGACCCACATCATTGCCCACATTGCTATCACCACAAGTTGTACGTCCTTACATTTTGCATAGACTTAACGCACGCCCAAAAAAAGTATTTCTAGAGTTACTTTTGCAGAGATTGTTTAAGGTTGCATTCTCACAAAACCACTAGAGCGACACAGCGTGCATGAACCGCATCTGATCAGCTCCAGCACGTGCGCTCACCGGGTGACATTGCCAGGTCACGTGGGGAGCGCGAGCCGCCGCTCGTGACGTCAAACGCAGCGCGCCGCGACTCGCGCGTCGCAGATTAGGCGTCTCGGGCGCTGCTCACGCGCTCGGGCGTAATAGCCTCGACCTGCATTTTTTATATAAGCGCGTAAATACTGGTGCGTTAGCCGCTGTAGCCCCCCAGCACCTAAATCACGAAGAAATCACTCTTCAGGGGCTTGTGCAGATGGATATTTATAAGTGGTTGAGACGTATCTACAAAAAAAGATATCCGCAGTTGACGTCGTGAGCCATACGAAATGGTGCATCTATCGACTTCAGTTAAAAGTAGTTTCTAAGCAAAGGTAGATTGCAGTTAAAGATGCATGCGACGCGGTCACTCGTAGGCGTCACGGTGGACATAAAAACCTCAAATGAATGAGCGCCACTAAACTGCCGCCACAACTTACTAAAATAAATCCTGTAGTCGGCTGTGTTCGGGCGTCCTCGCTCTTCCGTTAAGTAGTGCACCATTTTTCTTAAGTAACAGAGAGACCCTTTCGGAAGGAGCCCGCTCCCGAGGCGACGCCGCGCAGCGGAAAACAACGCGGAGCTTCTCCAGCATGAGCCCCAAAGCAGACGCATGCTGAGCCGCTTCTAATCGGCGCAGCCCCGGCGCGCTCCCCCTGGCCGCGCGGCGGCCGGTCTACGAGCGCCCCCTAGCAGGCGCTCGAGGGAACTGCCGCGTCCCGCCGAAAGAACATGGGCGACCTCTGTCAGAAAATGGCTGACATCCCACAGCCAGCGAGCGTAACCTGCGCCATCACCGCAGAGGCCAACCCAATAATCACCTAATTACACAGTGCCTTCTATTAATGTGACTAAATATGACCCATGTAGACACGGCGCTGCATAAATTACTGTAATAGTCTACAGTTAGGATAAATGGATTTTATTTTACTGCCCATAATCTGAATGGCTTGGGATCAGATAATACACATGCTGTAACTTCCTTTGTTCCCTATAGCCACATTAAATGTACATTGTAGGATCCGTGCGGCTTTGCGATCAAAGTCCGGCCCTCCGCCCCAAGTTGTGGGTGGGACTGTACACTCTTTCTTCAGTCAAGGTCATTACCATGAGTTTTACGAGCCTCGGTTTCCAGCGGACTGTTTACCTATAAATACAGGATTTCTGAATACAGTATGTGTCTGAGAGTTACGTCATTCTGGTTAGACAACAGTGCAGTGCTGTGGGACACAAAGACACCCCCACCCCAGTTTTAATCCCTCATCTATTGCTCAGTTTTGCTTATAATATTGGTGACATCGATGCCTGATGATCATTGATCTTTCTTGTGTAACTTTGCGTCGGGGGTGAGGCCAGGCTGGGTTAGGGTACTTATCCTTGCTGCTGGCTGACGTGACGCACGTTTCTGGAACCAATTCCCGCCGAGCGCCGCTCTCCACCGCCGCCGCTCGTCTCGGCGATGGTCACCATAGTAACAGGCTATCTGCTTTGTAATCCTTCCCCGGTGTGTCTTTCATTTCCACCTCATCACAGAGGAAGTCGTTTTGATGGGAAATAATTACGCTTGCGTTTAGGGGCTAAGTCGTTATCCGCTCTGTGGGCCGGCGCCGTGTTCAGAAAGTACACACGCGTGCGCGCACACACACACACACACACACACACATGCACACGCGTGCCGTCTCTGTTGCAAGCCGCCACTGTGTGCATTCTGTCTGCACTGCAGATGCTGTGCATCAGTGCTGCAAATTAAGTCGCTTGGTTGTACTTCTCCCCAGCCAGAGGATTGAGATGTTAGGCCTTCAAAAATTGTCACCGGTGAGCAGCACAGTAACCGTTGCCTTGGTCACAGGGCGACAGTCATTTCCCATCCAGCCCCCCTTCATTCGGCTCCTGTGCCTGTGGCCGTGACCGTTTCTCCTCTGTGGTCTCTTCTGTTCCCCGGTTACAGGTCGGGCAGCAGGCGGGTCATTTACTAGCAGGGAACATGTATTTGTGAAGGGTAAAAAAAAAAATTAAAAAAAAAGTTGACGGTTCCACTCCTAAGAGGATCTGTCTGCTGTACCTTGAGCGAGGTCCTGGCTGGTTTCGGAAAAAAAACTGAACTGATTATTTCAATTGGACGGGTAAAACTGTCATGTGCATTTCAGGTATAAATTCCTGCTGAGATTCTTAACAGTAATAATAATAATTAGGTTGCCAAAATGTAAATTATATGACTCAGTTTATCAGTTGTAGTCTGGTTATGAATGATTGTCAGTAGAGAGGGCAAATCCACTGGAACATCTGCCCACACACACATACGCCCACACAATAATTAATTGTAATATATGATTGGATTCCCTGTTTCCAATTAAAGAAATGCTCATGTATGTGTATATTAAAGCCACTTCTTGAATGCAGAAAGTCACCTAATTCTAAAAGCATTAAATTGGAACTAAATAATGCTTTAAAAATGATAATTTTATGATTTCTCATGCAGTGAGGCAGGCCGTCAATGCTGTATAAGGCTGTATCTGAACTATTTAGAGGGGAACAAGCCGGTGATCTGTGTGAGCTTCACACAGGACTGGGAACATAATCTGGTCCTTTATTGCCTAAACTTCAGAGGGGAGTGAAATGTATTCATTATTGTGACCAGGGCTACGGTGCCTGGCTGTCCGTCATTGTCTTTGCATGCTGCCAGTGACTATACCTGTCTGACCTGATCTGTGACCTGGCAGCCATGCGCATTCCTCTTCCTGCCTATGGGCCGCAAAGATAAAAATCACACACAGAGTTCTGCACCTCGCCGGCACGCATCTCCTTTCCCTGATTTTTCTTCTTCAAGGCAGCTTTGGACCCAGTTAAACAGGAATATTAATCATAAATATCTGGTTAGCCAGCTTGGTTAGTCACCAAGTGAGTTTTATTGCATATTTTACCTGTGAGCATGAATTCACACTGTCTTATAGAATTGCTGTTTGTCCTGTTCATTCCATGTTTGCCTTTTTTGGCAATGACTCAGTAGTTCCCAGCTAAGAATGTACCCTGATGTTTGAAAAAGCTAGAACTACAGAGTTAAAAATTATTTTGAATTATATTACATCCATCAATCCCATCCATCATCCGACAGCTTATCCGGGACTGTGTAACTTAACTGAATATCTTCATTACCTGCAGGAGGTTTGTGCATTATACACAAAAAAACAAACGCCACATTCACTCAGAGTGGGGATGCAGTTCAAGCCTCGAACCCTGGAAGCGTGGGGCAGTGCCATTACCTACTGAGCCACCCTGAGTAGTAAATTAATATCCCTTAATTATACATGGTCATAAAATATCAAACCTCAAGTCAATTTTACTGTTATAAAATAAACCTTTATCAATGTTATAAATCAGGCAATTAAATGGCGCGAAGCTGCTTTTTGTAGCTGCCGTTTCTCCGCCGCGAGGCAGTAGGTGACTAAGAGAGAGGACACATTTTATTTGCTGCATCTAGCAGCGAGATGTGCGGCAGCGCGGGTTTGTTCCGACCCTGTATGCTACATTATACTGCCTTCTTCTGCTCGTTTACTTTTCCTGGTTAGTATTACATTACTGACCCACCTCTTTGTTCAATATTTCCCGTGCAGGGCCGTAGGAACACACAGCGGCACCCAAATGACATGTGGCCACGCCATAGCAAAGGGAAGGTTAATTTCGGACCATTAGGTGAGAAACGTGCACGTGTTACGGACCGATAAGAACAAGTGTTTTGTTGGTGTGACTGAACCCCCCCAATAGAGTCTTCCTATTTGGGTACCTTGAAAGAGCATGAAAAATATTGGAATGGAAATTAAATCTAAATAATCTGGAGGCAACACATGGTCCAGGTTTCAGTCGCTGGCTGTCTCCAGGACGTCGGGGGAAGGATGGGAAGCAGGAAGTGGATGGTAGATGACAGATTTAGCCAAACGCTCGTCTTGTGTCCGCTCCAGCCGGCGTTGGCATCCAGCCTGAACCTCGGGAGAGCCTGACTGACGGGGGCCGACTCCTTCATATGCAAATGCGGCCCTCCGCAATTTACATCTGCCGTGCTTGCAGAGATACAGACGTTCATTTATAGCCCACCTCCAGGACTGTGGGAGGTCAGTCATTGCATTCGCCTGATGGCTCGTCTCTGTGTGCTAGCTGCACGTAAATTGTTTTCTTTTTTTCGTAACCCTGGGAAAATCCGCAGGCTGCAGCTACTCGCAGTTCCCCTTGTGCCTGTCTCCTTCCCCAAGCCCGCTGCCTCCCCCCCCCCCCACCATGCTGTGCTGTGAATGCCGGTCTCTCTGGTGGCAGGTAAGGTATGGCAGGAGGGGAGTGGGCGGAGCTTGGCAGGTCTCCTGCGACAGGTATGCTGGCAGGTGGGGCGGGGCCACCTGTATCAGAGTCAGTCAGCCTGTGTGCGCCGCACAGCCGCTGCTCCACGGGTAGCTCACTCCTCTCGGGCTGAGCGGGGTGAAGGGGGGCAGGGCTCCGGGAGGGGTCTGCCATGGAGCCAAAAGAGGCCGGGGACGGGCCTGGTACTGGCGAGAGAAAGGTCCGGAAAATAAAAAGAGGGAACGGGCTGTTTGTGAGATACCTAGAAAGGAGGAAGACCGACACCATCGTGGACGACGATGTGGCCAAAGCCGACATCAGCATCAGCACCCTGGTGCGGAGGAGCCAGTCCGACAAAACGGAGTACAGCGCCAAACTCAAAGGTAAACCCACCAGAGCCCGTGGCATCCGAGACGCCCGTCACGGTCCCGCGGCTCCGCGTGCACCAGCCCGATTGCTGGGCTGCCTGAGTCTGAGTGGCTGTCAGCGGGAGGTTTGGGAGCGACAAGGAGATTCCAGGACAGTGGCATTAAAACACAAACTAAAGAGAGAGCGAGCGAGAGGGGAACGAGGCCGTAGCAGGTGATGCTCAACACCTGTTGCGTTGTTATGTGCCAAACCTGGAGCGACTCCCGCGGGATGATGTCATACATGCAAACAGTGTTCTAGCCTCAACCAGGATGGAAACACAACAGGCCGGCAGTGGGAATTTTTAGCCACATATCTTAATGGCACAAATTCAGTTTTAGTGGTGAAATTCAGAACGCTGTTAAGGGAGTCCTTGGAAAGCAAGGTCAGATCCTGGGTTTTTAGGGGGAATAGGACAGGGGAACACAGTACAGGTGGCCCGTGAAGTGTGCCCCCCCCCCCCCCACCCCCAGAGGATGTTAATGTGCTGATTTTTCAAAACTGCACCTATCTGACCCAAAAGTGTGCGAAGGTCACATGTTACCTGCTTGTCAGTACCTGCTCAGCCATGTGGGGCTGTCTGGCAGTGTGCCAACAGGCTCCCCCGAAAACCTGTCTGTTCCCCATTATCAGCTGCTGTTGCAGTAAAAAATACACGCCAGGTCACTGTCCCGGTCTCTCCGAAGATAAGTGGTCATCATCAGTCCAGTTTGAGGGCCAGAAGTTTTATTAGTGTGTTTTGCAAGGTTAACGAAATACATGTAGTTCAGGGGACCTGTCAGCTGACACTGACATTGAGGAGTACAGAGGAGATAAAATTATATCTGAAGTTTACTTTCAAATCTTGGTTTCTTGGCACAGTTACTGTAGGTCTGTGTAACATGCTGTTATCGCCACCAGGTTTAGGACTGCAAAAAACAGCCGTGCATTGTACGCAAAAACGTTTATGATCGGGGAACGCAATCTGTTGGTAGAATTACCCTTGCTTTGGACTTAACACAGCTGACCGAGGGCTGTGTCATCACAAATATTGACACATCCCAGGCTACAGAAAAGGGAAACGGCTTAGCTGTTGCTCACGTCTGCGAAACAGGTCGGTCAAGTCTCACGCGGACACTTAAAACCTGCAAATTGATTGAGGCAGGTCAGCTGTTCATTTGTGTTGGTTTGGCGCCGCCTCCTTCCCAATGTACGGCCCAAGGACGAGGATGGAAGCAGAGCAGGATGACACCGCGCGCCGGCAGGGTGGATATTTACATGGAATACAAGGCAGCGCCTTCGCACCAGGCTGAAGGCATCCAGGCTTACGCAGGAGTTACATGAGTGATGCTTACGCTCATCCATCTGGCTTCCTGTCTAATACAGGGGCAGGCCTTTTGCTGACGGAGGCTCTCTGGGGCTCTGGCCGCACAGAACGAAAGAGGCTTGCGGAAATACGACTCGGTAGCCGGGCCAACACACGCCGCGGCTAGCTTAGCCTAGCGACGCACCGCCATTTTCCCACCACTGGGAGGACAGGCCTGTTATTGTCGCCTTCTGCGCTGAGGGCCCGCTCTAGGAGACTTTTCGGTGGTAGGGGATGGGGGGGGGGGACATGTGATCCAGCCGGTCTTGTCCCAAGGGCTTCCACTTCATCGTCTCAAAGGGCAGCTTGGTAAAAGACGTGTATCCTCTTTCATGGGAACTCCTGTGCATGGAATCGATCCCCCGAACACAAGTGGAGTTGCACTAAATGGTTTTGTTCACCGCCAAGTTATAATATTACCATATTCACTACAAGCTCGTCCCCAATATGCTCCCGCTCTGTAACCTAGAGGTTTAATTTTACCACCAGGCCAGTATGTAATGCACCAGATGGAGGCTGTCTCCAGCAGGGTCGGGGGGTGGTGGGGGCACTAGTGACACTTGTCATTACCCAGTGGAGGAAATGTGGAATACCATAGATGCAATGGTGTCACCAGTTACACAAGTGTCATCGCAAGCGATGACCTTGTTTCATCTGCGAGCAAACGTATTGAATGTAAGGTATTGATATCAGCTGTTTTTTGGAGAATATGGATGTTGTTTTTAAGGACCCTTGTAATCAAGGGTGAACAGCAGTCGTGGAAAACAGCTCATTTAAACTGGATTCCGTTATTGGACTCCTGTCTGCTTTCCAAAGCTCTGGGTCACGTTGCAGTTGATAGTCTTTGCCTCTGTTCCCCTAAGGGCTCCATGGACAGGAGGCCATGTGATCTATCGCACCGCATCACTTCCTGTCGGCTGCGACACACCTCCACAGCTCCATCAGAAACAAAAGCCTGCCCTTTATATCCGCAGTGCTTATCTGAGCAGCACTGAACTTCTGACAGGCCTACTTGTGCTGGATTTTAGGGAAACTCCCCTAGTTTGGTCCTCACTTGAAAAACCTGCCCTTAAGAAATGCGAAATACGAGTGAATGGCGGCTTACTGAGCCTGTTGCCGTGGTGACGCCGCCTGTGGCTGACGTCCAGGTGTCGAGGGGGGGCGGAGCCCCGGACGTGGCCGGGGGATACCACCCAAGCTGGAATGGGTGCAGAGTCCCAGCGAGCCAGAAAGCATTGCATCACTAATTCCTAATTGGTCCTGTAATGTGACACTGGAGAAAGAATTTGAGCCATATGCTAATGAGGCACGATGAGGTCATGTCTGTTCCCATATTCACATTCCATTTTGACTCCTTGTAGTTACACAATTGGTAAGATGTCAATTACCAAAGACAGAGTGATGCCCATGACTGTGATATTTAATTCAAAAGGTTTGAAGATATAATTTGACCTGTGTTCTGGTTGGGCATATGTCTGGTAGGACTATGTTACGTGTGCCTAAACATGTCTTCATTGACCAATATGCACACCCAGGCAGGATGCTGTGAACCGTGAACTGGGTTGAGCATTTGCAGTTAGTTCCATTTAATACCAGACAAAAGACCGTGTAAATGCTGGCCGCATTCTCAGTGGAGAATTCAGACCAAATTAGAGCGCATAATCCATGGATAAGTGCTGGAATTAAAGCAACCGAAAAAAAAGTTAATAGGCCAGACTGTAAGCCCAGAGAAGCAGATTTCAATTCCAGTGTCACCCGTTTTCAGAGAAAATGGCACTGCAGCCCATGTCCTCCACCTCGTCCACCACGTCCCTGGACTTGGACCCAGAAGAACAGCGAGAGCGGAAGATGAGCAGGAGGTCCAAGGTCATTCAGGAGCTGCTGCAGACTGAGAGCGACTACCTGAGCGACCTGCAGCTGTGCATCAGAGAAGTTCTGCAGCCGCTGAGAGACGCGCAGGTGCTCCTCCTATGCCCACAGCCCAAGGCGGCGTTCTGGCGCGAGTACTCGCACCGCTTAGCGCGTCCTCAGGGAGTTCTACGATTTCACAAAGAACACCCATGTGTCCTTCCTGGCAGCAGCCTGTGCATGTGGGGCTGAGCGCGGCCTTCTGCGGAAATGGATACGCCATCGGCAGGATGTGACCCTGTCCCCCCTCTTAAATATGCTATCGGCTAATTATAATTAATAAGTAACGGATCCTTTAATAGGCAGTGGATGGAGGAGCCAGACTGAGGATTAGCATTGACTCATCGGGGGGTGCTAACCATATGGCCCCTCCGCCCCCCCCCCCTT
>JAODKM010000078.1:364694-414541 GCA_026780845.1 Petrocephalus sullivani
TGACATGTGACCCGGGAGTCTAGCGCATGAGGACACGGCGATGGATAATGACATGTGACCCGGGAGTCTAGCGCTTGAGGACACGACGAGGAAGATCGTGGAGTTCCATGTCTGTAGCTCCCCCCCCGTCCCGAGCAGAGAAGGCGAGGATAATGTGTTTCTGATGTTCCTGCAGAGGCGATATCGCAGCGTGACATGGGCCAAAGAGGAGCACTCATCGCTCGTGATTTACGGCTCTGACGCGAAAATGGGCAGATGGCGGGTGGTGGGGAGCTTCTTTGCGGGGGCCGAGTTAATGGGGTGCCTCCTGGCCATCTCTCCCTGTCTGCAGGGCACTAGAGCAGGAAGCCGGGTCTCACGTTCAGGAAAGACCACATACCGAAACTAGTTTGGGGAGCAGTTAAGCTCAAAAGAAAACATTGGTTTTGGGGGTGGGTGGTAAGAATAAGGTGTGAAACAGAGGCATGAGGATCACATTCAGTGAAGCCTGCACCATGGAGAATTACTCAGAACAAAGCAGATAATGTCCTGCAAGCTCCCATGGAGCCTCGCTGGCCTTAGGTGCTGCTGCCGGGAATGCTGGGAACTTCTGGCGTAAAACTTCTTGTTTTTACAAATGTCTTCACAGTTTATAGAAGCACGGTGTCAACTGACTGTAACAGCAAAATAAAGCTGTCGGATATAAAATATTTCTTAAGCTCTTCATGTGCAGGGACTGGAGGCTGTCTGGGGGGGGGGGGTTTAAATGTGTTTATTGATTTATTCATTTACTGTTTGCAGGAAAAATGTCAGACATCCGAGCGATGAGGAAAAGGCAGCAGCTGGACAACCTGGTTGCCATGGTGACTAAGCTGGCACACCCGGGAGACCGGGTGGTGGACTTCTGTAGCGGGGGTGTAAGTGCTGGGGTTCTGCCCATGTCGGCCATGACAGTTATATGGTTACAGCCCACCTCTGTGGCAGATGCATGTGCAGCGTGCACGCGCTGAGCCTTGTTTTCTCCGCTGTTTGTGTTGCCAGGGACACGTCGGCATCGTTCTCGCCCACACACTTCCTGAGTGCCAGGTAAGACTTCGCCAAAAGTTGCCCTCATCGCCCCCCCTGCACCGGGTTGATCAACGGCCATCGATGGCGAATGGCTCAACCCAAGAAAACACTGAATCTGTCCTCAGTCTCCTGCCGGCATGAAGTTTTCCCAGCTCTCTTAATTTATGAGTCGCACGACCCTGAACCACCGGGGCATTGTGTACTTCAACCCTACTTTCCCCACTCCCCAAACATAATAGTCGGAGATCCTTACATTTGTCAGCTAGCAGAATTTAATTTGAAACAAGCACTGAATCTAGGGGCCCAGGAGAGCCTACTGCTGTTTGTTGATTGAGGATTTCATTTCCGGTACCTCCGCAGCAATCTAACCCTAATTGACGGCGGCCTTGGCTCTTGCTTGCTGCGAAGGCTCAGTGGATCGATCGAGAACTATGTCGAGGGTCACCGAGGTTACGCGGTGCGAACTAATGCTAATGTCCGCCCCCCTTGGCTTTTAGGTGGTTCTGATCGAGAACAAGGAGGAGTCCCTACTACGAGCGCAAGCTCGATGTGCCGAACTGAGCCTGGGGAATGTCTCCTTCATTCAGGCGAACCTAGACTACTTCACCGGACCCTTTCACTTAGGGGTGAGTACCACCAGAGCGAGGGCTGCCTCCGCCATGCATATGTATTTGCCTGCAACACATCTCTGCCGCCCCCAGGGTCAGACTCTTGTTGTTCTAATTTCCATTGGTTCCTTGCTGCTCTTATATGTACAGCACGCTCATTAGTTTCAGAGACTGGCAGCTGAATGCCATGAGTTTATTGTACATTTAGTTTCACAAACGTGTCTATTTTTTTTCTTTCTGTTCCTCCGTGCTCAGGAAGGACCAGAGCACCCGTTTTATTTTGAATGGCCGAGTTAATGAATTCCAAGAGCCCTGCTCTTCCTTCAAGAGTTTTTACCCTGCGGCTGCCCTTTAGCCCCCGTGGGAGTCAGAAATAAAACACGGTTTCTCCTTGACAGCCCGTCCTGCTCCCTCTCATCGCTGCAGGCCCGAGGTTAGCGATGTCTCTCACCAGTGTCAGCCATTTTTTTTTTTTTGCATTTAACTCCCTCAGATCTTTTGATGTTGAGTTCTGCTCCTACATTAGCTGTGTTCAGTTCGGGGTTTCCCTTTCGGACTCTCTGATCTTTTGGTATTGAGTTTTGTTCCTACATCAGCTGTGTTCAGTTCTAGGTTTCTGTCTCGGACTCTCTGATCTTTGCATGTTAAGTTCTGCTCCTAAATCAGCCGTGTTCAGTTTGAGGTGTCTCAGAAACTCATATTTCTGGATGCTGAGCTTTCCATAGAAATACTACATTTTCTCATCTGATAAATCTGGTGACCATGCTAGAAACGGGGCTCACAGAATTCTCCCCCAGAGTTTATCTCTGAGCATCTGGACTCCTCTCTCACTGCAGCAGTGTGTTTCTTCCAGAAGCTTCCACACTTGCAGATCCTGCACAGTTTGTGCAGGCAAGAGCGTCAGTGCCCAAGGGCAGACTCAAATCCTTGTCATATGATAAGACCTAGCAGCCTGATGTCTTGTTGGACATGTCTCATTTAATACTTTGTCTTCTCTGAATTCATTCAGTACCAGTTGTCACTTAATTACTCACAAATGTCCTGCGTAATTAAAGTCCTTATCAGTTGGTTTCAGTTTATGCCTATTATAATCTATTTAAGGAAAGCATGGTGATGGTACCGTGTTTAATAATCTCCCTGGCTACACTGGACTCCTGCCAGGTGTGAAATAAGGCCCTGTTTTTATGTATGGCCATCAGATGCAGAACTGGCCGGGGAGCTGAAATCTGCAGAGGAGGCTTCTTTTTTGAGTTTGTGTTGTTTTTGTGCCCAAGATCCTTAAGTGGGGAGCTATTTTCCCTTACTGCTGCAAGCATTCTTGTGTCCCTCTCCCACCTAACTGAAATTGGAATTGCGAGGGCGTTTTGGACACGACTTTGTGTCTGTCTCGCTTCCTTCTTGTCGGACGAGTCATCTTACAGTTTTATTTTTTAGGAAATGAAGGAAAGCAGACTCAGATGTTTACCAAGCAGGTTTAATACTTTGTTTCGGAGGCTGTATAAGGGTCGACCTGAACTCACATAATCCATTGCACAGGAGCTCACTTCACAAGCTAAACCAGCTACAGTCTGTGCAGGGAATGACACTGTACTGGCTCTTGAAGATTCACTCATAATCCACTGAAGATATTCTTAATTACAATTCCCCCATTTAGTGTGACCTTTCAGTGCTATCCTAAACAAAGCAGTAGTGTTGTGCTATATGTGTGTATGTATGTGTGTGTATGTATGTATGTGTGTATGTATGTATGTATGTATGTATGCGTGTGTGTGTCCTTGTGCATTAATGAAGAGTTAATCGCAAAAAAAAGCATTTTTGGGGGGGTTAAAGGCCTCACTTAAGGGCCCAGTAGAGTCATGATTACTCTGCCGAGCACAGGAATCGACGCGGCTGAGCCCCTCGCCATCCCTCAGAGGGACACCGCAGTGGCCGAAGTTCCGGACGTGTTGGGAACCCAGCTGCCTGACGTGTTCCTCTCCTTGCAGGATAAGGAACTCGAGCGCGCCATGGCGCTGAGCTGGACCTGGGCTCTGTCCGAGGCTCACGTTTCAGCCCAAAGTCTCCTCGGTGGTCTGGGGAGCTTATGCTGAGGAAAGTTCACAGTGTTTAAACAAGCATTTTCCTCCCCAGAAAGAATGTGAATAATGTCCAACAAGATTGGTGAGGCTAATAACAATTTTGCTAAGACAATTCAGCCCCTTAATATCTTTCTTTTATGTATTATTCACTGTGGCCGCGGCCAAGGCTTATTCATAAAGGCCTGAGGTTTTTCCCGATCTCTCTCCCTCTCTCAGCGCTAAGCGTGGCTTCCTGAGGCTTTCTTGACATGCAGGTTTCGCCACCGTGGGCTTGTAGCTAAACACGGAAGGGGCTGTGCGGTGCGTGTGCGCTCGTTTCCGAGGAACACGCCGTCCCTTTTTTCCCCTAGCTTATTAAGCCTCCTCTGCTATGAAAAACAAAATTCCTGCCGTCTCTTGCCAAACCTGCCCACCATCTTGCTTTCATTACCACTGCGAGCTCCTTTCCAAGGAGAAGATAAGGGAACCGTAGGGCTCCTGCCTGCCAAGGACCGCGTGGACTTTCTTTTTTGCATTTAAGTCGTATTTTCAGCACCCTTTATCACGTTCCTAGCCATGGTCTGTGAAATTCTCGTTTCATATTAGTCATATAACCGAGTCCCAGTTCCCTTCTCACTCTTTAATTCCTCCTGAATAGAATTAAATTATTGCGGTTCATTATCGAGATGCCGAAATCTTTCTCTCAGGATGCAAACGTCCTGAAGCAGCTTGCCTGTGGATATTATCAAATGGGTGCCTAATCCTAACCCTAATTCTATGCCTAACCGTGCTCCAGGACGATCGTTCTGAACGATTATGATGATCAGGGGGACGCCCTGACTGCTGAGGCTTCGTGCTAAGTCCTATGCTGATGCGAGTCGCAACCCGGAACCGTTTCGAGCTCCGCTGCAATCCCTTTTCATAGGGGTTCTGAAAGGGGGCCGCTCACCATTCCTCAGAAAGGTGGGGCTCCCCCCGTGGTGAGCTGAAGTGGGCACTGAGAAATATTCTGGTGACGAGTAGCATCTAGAAGGTCAACAACCACACGGACTACTCAACACCCCCCCCCCCCACCTTGATGCCCCGTGATGGCCTCAGCTGGAGGAGCTTGCAGCTCTATCCAGAAGGAGAGGGTCTGGTAGAAAGTAAAGGCTGCTCTTGTTGAACCATTAGTGGAAGAAGCCATTATTCATAATGGTGGGGTGATGCATTAATGGAAGAGCCCATGACTGAGCAGTGTGAGGCATCAGTGGAAGGGCCCATTACCCTTAATGGGGGTGAATCAGCAATGGAAGGGCCCATTAGCCATAATGGGGGTGAATCATCAACAGGAGAGCTCCTTATTCATTACAGGGGTGAAGTTCCCCATAAGAGCTGAAAGCCCTTCTACTTTCACTAAGTGCAAATGGGAAGCTGGCAGCTCCAGGTCCAGTTATGATCTTTCCCGCCATGTGCCTCTAGGTGGCGCTGCATGCCTGTGGCGTGGCCACAGACATGGTCCTGGAGCACTGCCTGGAAGCTGCCGCCGCCTTTGTCATCAGCCCCTGCTGCTACGGCTTCATCCAGAACACCACGAAGTTCACCTTCCCCCGGAGGTGGGTCACCTGGAACACACGGAAGGCACTCAAAAGGGCCCAACCGCTCAGACCATTGTCAAAAGCCCAGTAACACTATTGCTTAATTCCACAATACCTTTAAGAGCTACCCTTTCTGAGACTAAACTGTTCCATTCTCAGGAATGTGTGAATTTAATGCAAATATCGTAAATATCTAACGCGTTCACATCTGTTTGCAGCAAGCGGTTTTCGGATGTGCTGAGCTATAAGGTACGTTCCGCCTCGCCGTCAGAATGCGATCTGCAGCCGCCCGCAGGTTTGGTTCTGACCCAGCATTCAGCCTCAGTCACAGTGGTTTTGTTGTCGTCGGGGCAATTCTACGCTCGGGAGATGTAAACAGATTAACTTCTGCGATTCCTGGTGTTGGGGGAAGCAGAGTCATATGGGCTCCCCCCGAAAACGCGAGATCTCTCTGGGTTTATCTGGGCTTCCTGCCGCGCCGTTGAACATTCTGGAGATTAAGAGTCCCGCTCAGATTTGTGGATTTATTTGGATCTAATTAAACTGAACCTGAGACTCTGTGTTCCACTTTAAACACTTCATGACAATGCTGATATCACATAGAAAAAGGCATGACAAACTGCACCTTTTGTTGTGAAGTTAGTACCACGATTCTCTATAAGTTCTCTTTTTAATTCTAAGTACCTCATTTATTCATTGTCCTGCGCACAAGCTCTGGTGGGATTTAATCAATTTAGCACCACGCTGTGGAACAGCCTGCTCGTTGACGGGACCGTGCACTGAAATACGGAGGCAGTATTTAACTCCCCTGTGATGGATCAGCACTGAGCCCAAATGCATGGACCCGCTGCCGTCTGCAGGGTTTCTGGCACTGGGCTGGAACGCCAGGGGCTTAATGATGAATAGCACAGCACTGCGATGGACTATCAATGATTGGAAGTATCGATATTTAACGCTGAACCTTAATGGCGGCCTGTTGGCCCAAAGGGTCCCTTCTCATCGCGGAGTGAAGAATGGGATCAATTAGAGAGACGGGAATTCCGATGAGCACTTTTAGCCTGGGCAGGCTACTGCCCCCAGGGAAGGCTGGCGGGGTGGCTGCATTGCAGTTTGCTTTCACCAGCAAGCAGAATTTGGTTCCCTTTTGCCCAGCCGTGTTTGAACTCTGTGACAGTGCTATTGCTGCAGGGGGGTGTGCACCTCTAGGATATAGATTTTAGGAAGTTTCCAGGATGTCGCAATCAAAACAGGAATGCATAGGTCTCTGCCTCACGAGACGTTTTCTCTTGACTTTTCTCTACAGGAGCACATGATCCTCTGCAGGTTTGCGGACCAAACGGCTGGCCGGTTGCCTCCTGACCGACAGTTAATAGGTAACTAGGTTGCTCCATTAATAGACTCCAAGGTACCTCTCACAGCACTGTGGGCCAGTTTAAATGATCGGTATACAAGGAAGCGAGCGGTTAGCGGAGACAGCGTATGAAATATGAGCTTGCCAGCCTACACAGGAGTAAATCTTGTTCACAGATAGAATGTTGGTTTGAGCACGCATCTTTGAGGCTGAAGATGTTGGAGAGCTTTTGAGACGTGTCCTTCATCCCTGAATTTATGACCCACGTTCTGCCAGCTTCACCTGACCTGAAAACAAAGCCCTTCCTTCCCACGGTCCGTTCGGCTCGAGCCCCTATAAATCGCACCTCTGGCGACTGCTGCCCCGTTGGCTCTCTCTCATGTGCGGTAGGGTAGATCTTTCCCATCTGTTGCTGGACGTGACCTAACAAGCTCTAATCTCCGTTGTGATGGCCACCAATGGAAAGTTCCAATCGCATGCACTGTATTTCAACCAAGACTTCAAACATAAACATAGCGCTACACTCTGTAACAGGATTTGCCCCTTAGACATATCCTGTAATAAGATTCTTCGTTTTAATTAAACTTTGAGATGCTTGTAACATGTTATTGGTATTCCTGTTGGCATTTTTACTTCCAGATGTTAGTTAACATTTCAATTTTTTCTTTATACTGATGGGAAATGAAGATTAAGATGGATTTTATCGATCCCATTCTCTACTCGCTGTTTCTCCCTCTCCTTAGGCAAGCAGTGCATGGGTTTGGTGGATCTGGACCGAGCTTGGGCCGCCCAGAACCTGGGTTACTCTGTCATGGTTCTTACCATGGAGCCTGCAAGCTGCTCCCCCAAGAACAACATGCTGGTCGGTGTCCCCACTGCCCGGAGTCCCTGCTGAAGCTGGGTACAGGAACCCGGGGAACTTGGTTTCTCTCACAATCGAGAAGCGATCGTGTTTCGCTATGGCACGGTGTGCCATTATACCAAAAACTTGGAAAAACGGGGTTGTAATTCAAGTTTAAGGGCATTGTCGATATTTTATGGATAAAAATTTTACAGGCAAATAAACATGTTTTATTGAACCTGATTTTATACCAGGAACCTTTGCAGCAGACTCATGAGAGAGAAAGCTGAAGACCACCCCGATCTTAGGCAAAGAAAAAGTTGTGATATAAAATTAGATTATTAGAGTTATTAAAACGTCATACGGTGGGCTCAGGTGTGCCTGAAACCACCTGAGGTGATCATCTCCGTGATCCTGGGCTCGATCCAGAATCTTCACGACCCAGCGGACACTGCTGCTCCCCCATTGCTTCCAAAAAAACAAGCGAGGAACAATAGACGTAATTTACTACAGTCTCCCATGGCACATGTACAAGTTGCTGAAGGCAACTGTGTGGGGCTTTCAAACTGAATAAATATTTTCAAAATCCCATGAGCGTGATCTGTGTCCCAGCGCACCCCAGTGCACCCGTCACCCCTGCTAGAATTTGTCCATCACATTCCACCAGAGACAGGATAAACAAATCCGGTCAAGTAGGACTTGTTTATGTAGAGGTGGACACGCCTCTCGAAAGCACCTGGCTTGAAGAGGAGACGATAACCCTTGCTTACTATTTCGAGACATTCTACAAATTAGGAGAATGAGATCCCGTAATAGTCGACAACAGATTTTTACATCTGCTGCTTGGTGTCGTGGGTAAACCGCAAAGCTAGGCCATCTGCCTCTTAACGTCATTTTGAATGCAAAATTATTCATTGGAATGGGCTGTCGTTTGCCGGCAATCTATAAGAGTCCTCTTTATCTGCGGGTGCTGTGTTTTTAAATGCTCGACGATAAGAATTCCAATGGAGAATCGCAGACCACTGATCCCTCAGGACCGCTATTGATGTTTTGAAGAGCTGGGCAGTATGCCGATTATTTATGGAAGGCGACAGTCTCAAAGCTGGATTAGTACATCAACAAAGATCAGCGAGAGCGAAGGCGATACGGATTCAAGGTTGACGCGCACTTTGAGTGACGTGGCCGGTCGAGATGAAATGTTTTCCTTAATCAAAGCGAGGTGCGACGTGCTGTGCCTTTCCAGCATCCCCAGTGATGTACCCAGAACTCAGCAGGTAATACTTGCAAGTTGAGTATGCATGTTTTTATCTTTATTTGCTGCTGGTTCAACACCACCTTCCCTAAGCATAGCAACACATGCCAATTCTTCTGTATGCCTAATACCTTCATTTGTAAGACATAAGCTTCTCTGGCTCGCCACTTAATACTGTAAGGTTGCCAAAACTTTTTCAGAGGTCGATATAGGATGAGGGTACAGAAACTCTCCCTGTCTTTGGACGCGTGCCTGCAAGCCTCGGGACCCGGGTCAAGCTCCCAAGCCTTGGCTCTCGGGGAATGCCGGGTCCATCCTCCTCGGGCCAGAGGGACCACTTGCCGTCTTCGGGACTCATCTGAATTCTGCACTCGTAATCTGTCTCGGGGTGAGTGGCAAGGCGCATGACACCTTCTGGAGCCAGATTCATTTCAAAGGGATATTTTCTTGGCACCCCCACGCCCCGCCTCCCATTATGGTTACCCCTGACCTGGTACGTATGACAGACACATGGAGGCAGATGCCTACTGAATATGCAATGTAGAGGGCTCCCTGACATGCGCTACTCTGTGGGAAGCGCGACGTGGAGCTAAGGTTTACCTTGTTTGTGTATAAGCCACTGTGTTGTAGGTCACTCCTTAATCGGAGTTAATCCGTCCTGATTGCCCGGCTCACATTCCCTCATGTATCCTTCTGTATTAATTCCGTTTCCACCCACCGGGGAACATCAGCACGTCTTGAAGTTCATCAGTATTAGGTTCCCGTCTGGCTCAGCTGGGCTCGTCAAAGATTTCACTTTTCATTCTTTTTTTCCCTTCCCTCATTCTTAAGGACCCCCTCTGACGTCTGGAGACAGCCCCACGTCCATATCAGGAATTTCACATGTGAAATAAGTGGTCCGTTGACTACATTCCAGAATATATTGTTGCAATGTCCTTTCGTGTTTTGTTAATAAAAACAAAAGATTTTTTTATATAAAACACGTTTTGGTAGTAAAATGTTTCATTAATCATTAATTCATTAAAAATTACGAGGAATGAAATTATTTCCGTTTTTTTTCCCCCCAGCTTTTCATTTTAAGAGGGGTAAAAAGGACTTTGTTTAAAACCCTGGTACATGCCCCTGCACGCCCTGACAGAACAGAGTTAAAGGGGTTTGTTATCTAAAACTGATCTTGAGATTCAGGTATGGATTTAGTTGGCCGGGAAAAGCACGACTCCTCCAAGCTTCTGAAACGAATAGCAAAAGTAAACAAGCTGAATTGAATTCATTTGCGTTATCACTTAGTCACGGAGAGATAGCAGAATGTTTGCTGTAGAGTTCAATGAAAAGAAAATACAGGTTTCTGCAGATTCTCTAAATGCATGTGTATTATTATTTTTCAAATCTTGGCTTTTCCAAGAAATTATCAAAATGAGACGCCATGCATCACGTTGTAGATAGTGTTAAGACAACAGTGAGGGTGTTCACCTCTCAAATGACCTACCTAAATAATTGTTCACAACGTCACAGCCCAGTATGGCTGGGGTTGGGTTGGACATTGGGTCTTTGCTTTTCCGAAGCCCAGTTTGAGGGCTGTGCGAGTTCGTGAGATACACTGAAGTGAAAATGATTCAGAGGCCAAGCGAAACGTCTACTGAGAGACAAAGAATCAATGGCAAAATCATGGCAATTTGGACATCACAGCTATTTTGATAAAACCTTTCAGAGGGATTTGGTAAAGCTGAGCGAGCAAAATGTTTTGTGTGCCCGTTGTCTGTCAACAGCTGCTGGTGACCCATTTGTGTGTAGGGTACGCCCGTTCAAACCATTTACCAGATTACTTATTGTATAGTTTCAATTGCAATTTCATTCAGGTTGACTTTCTGTAACAGGGAAGGGGAGGATTTTACTGAGAAAATTTGTCTGGTTTTTTGATGCCTGTTTTAAATGACCAGAATAAGTGGCGTGTAAGCTACTGGTTGTACACAGCACTTTGCCTCGTTGTCCATCATGCAAATACAAAACAATTAACAAAGATGAGAGGACATGTTCTCCCCCACTCTCAAACAGGGCCATTTCGGTACCGGGTTTCGGTAATTTCTTGGACACAAGGATTTAAGTCATGAAACTTTCAACGAGGTGCCCCCGAGGCAAAGCACGTGGTGCATAACAATGGGGCGAAATCTGAAATGCAATAAGCCTGCAAAACTGCCATTCCCAAGATATACAGTTAACACGGCATCCTCCCCGTAATACGAGCGAGGTGACATGTAGTATGTACACGTCTGAAGTAAGGTGTGGCGGCCCTACTTAACTTACCTGCGTAAGTTCAACTTACTCTTATTCTATTTGCAGCAAGGCGCACGATTCCGCAAAACTGCTTTCGCCGAGCTGCACGCCGGCAGTCCGCAGGCGAGCCTAGGCGACAGGTATAGGTAGATGGGGGGGTATTTTTACCCGGCCCCATATGTGAAAGGTGCGGTGCGGGGCGCGCAAGGTGCGTCTGCGTTACATTGCGTTAATGCACAAGCACTGCGTTGTTAATTTTTTTTTTATAAGAGTGGTGCTAAAAGTGTAGGATCTGTGGTGTGGGGTGTGCAGACGGAGAGGGGGCTGTAAGGTGCGTGTCAGATGACTCTGTGGCCGTGCTGAGGAAACTCCACACTGCGCCGGTAGAGTGCACTCCGCTCACCACAGATCCCGTCCCCCCCGTAAATGAAGCGTGTGCAGGGCAGCCGCACCGCACCGGCTCCAAGGTTGGGGAAGCTCCCTGCGCTCGTTTGCCTCGCCGGTGACGGGGTCTGAATGCGGGGATCCACTGCCTGAGCGCCGGGCTGGGTTTCGGGAAAAGCATCGGCGGACGCATTTGACTTAGGATGGAAGTATGGGCGAAGTTAGCGCTCCTGTGCGCCTGCGGCTTGGCGGCGATCGCCGACTTTGACGGCAGGTACGGACGGTGTTTATAATGTACAAAGTATCCGCGGCCAGCGTGTTTGCGAAAGCCGTGCGACACCGCTCCTAAAGCGGGCAGCATTTCTCACTATTGCTGGAGGAACGTGTTTCTGCAGATAAATTAAATAACTTGCATGTGGCATGTATAAATTAACTGCATTTGGCAGCAGCCACAGATATACGTGTCATGCTGCTTAAAATTTATTTAAGGTTTCAGGGTTGAGGTGTGTATTTTATTATTATTTTTTTATTATTATTATTATTATTCATTTCCAGCACTGACTACAGCTTTGCTTTGCACGGACTTCTGAGAACGTCTGTAAAGCATGGGACATTTCTCCCATTTTAAAACGTAATATCTGTTTAGAACTGCGATTTGCACTTGTGTTTTCACCGTTTATTATTGAATAAGATGTGAATGCTTATGTGAATCTTTATTTATGACCGGTTGAAGTTTTTGTTCTTTCTTTCTTTAAATCCGAGGCACAAAACGTGCGTCTGTAGTTCTTGTATTAGTCACAAGTGGGGGGGGGGGTGCTTACATATTTCCCCGCTGATCTATGGGAAGTGACAACCTTCACGTTGCCGGGTGCTTCAAGTCCGAACATGATTGGGGTGAAATATTTGAAGAAGCAGGACAGGAAGGTGCCAAAGCTGAGGAATGCGCTCTGATCCGGGACGGCCGACGCGCGCGCCGCCGCTCCTAGCCGCACCTATAATCTGCGGATGCCACCTCCTCTAATTATCCAATACCCGCACACATGGCATGGCAGGGAGTGTCAGTGATTTTACGCTCATTTTCCTTATCGTCCATTAGATTGCGTTGGGTTATCGCTACTGACTTCTTTTGTATCTCAATTCCCCAAGTTTCCATTTGCACCAAGCAAATAATAATCCACTTTACTTTAAGCTTGGAAGACATGTACCTCCAGAACACTAGAAAAGTCTGATCTCCTTTAATTATAACCTGAGGGTTAAAAAAAAGTTTAGTGTTGAGGCTTCAATCAAACCACAACTTGCTGTTTATTTTTCTAGACTGAGCTGACTTGTTCATCCGTGCTTAACTCAGTCAGTCCTGCATGCTGGCTGTTTTTCTTGACAACTTGATAGCAGCTTTCGATAACACCCCCGAGAGATCCCGCACTGATGTGAATTATCTCAGGAAGTGTACGAAACATCAGCATGCTACACAAAACCGCCATGGAAATCATTTGTCTTTTGATATCTCTGCCACGGGAGCCCCGGGTCTCAGAGCTGGGTTCGCGCGAGTTTGTCTCCGCTATTAGCGGAAGGCGATCCCCTGGGCATCGCACTAAGGCTGACGAATCACGCTCAGCCATCTCCGCCGTAATGAAAAGGCTGTTTTGTTACCACAGTGGGCAGGGGGGCTGCGATGTGGGCTTTGCAGCCAAGTGTGGCGAGAGCGAGTATCCTGTCTCTGTTCAAGGCGGACTCATGTGGGCACCCTGCCGTTGACGGGAGGTTTGTTTTGTCTGCTGGAGTAATACCGGACCGCTGGGTGAACAAGCGGGCGGGATACAGGTTGGTAATGGCTTTTGGTCTGAGGACCGGGCTGACTGTAATGAGTCTATGGATTAACCTGAAGGCATTGCTTATTAATGGCAGAGCTGATGGAGGCTCGTGTCAGAGGGCCCATTATTTGCCAATTTTCTCCATTAGGAACCTGCTCCAGCTCCTCACTCTAAATTCATGGAAAGAGCATGCCCAGTGAGTTTACAGCCAGGCCCCGCTTGCCGCGGGACGGGACGGGACGGGGCGGGGCGGGGCGGGGGGGGGGGCATGCCACCCAGGAAGCATGGCCTTCTGGGTACATGCTCACAGTGACCGATCTTCAGTGGCACTGCCAGGATGCTGGGACGGGCTTTAACACTGGTGTTAAAAGGGAAAGGTGTCATGGCAACTGTAGGAGTCGATAATGGGGGGGGGGCGTGTGGCTCACCTGAAGCCACAGCCCTGCCTCTTTTGCCACGGTAAATGGTTCAGTCGCCGCGGTAACAAATTGGTCTTCAGTCTAACGTCCAGACTTCCCTGAGCTGACTCAGGCTATTACTAGGCTAGCGGGTTATTAACACAGACCCATTTCTTCACGATCGCTACAGGTGCCTTCCATGTGCTGTCTCCTGCCCCGACTTTACGTGCATATTTTATTACTGCTGAATTAGAGGTGTTACAGAATTGTGACAGAGTGCTTCTCCCCCCGAGTTTGTGAAGCGATGCCAGCGGGTGGGTTCGCCACACTCATGCTTTTTAGACCAGAGGCCCGCTGTGCCGAGAATCCTGGGCCGAAAGCCATTACTGCAGCCGGATGCATTAATGCAGTATCTCGGCCGGAGTGTCTCGTCGGGGGGTGTGACCTGTGACCCCTGCTGTGTACCCATGGCAACCTATTACAGGTGTTCAGCCTCACAACTGGTGATTAGCACAAACCTGAATTCCTGAAGTTTTGTTTACATTTATTTAGCTTTTTTGGGGTTAGCTAATCCTTGGAGCTATTGGGGGTTAAGGACCTTGATCATGGGCCCAACAGTGACATCACTCTACTGATCCTGGGATTGGAACCTGGCAAACAGTGACATCACACAGGCACAGCTGATTGATGTGGTTTTAACATTAGCAGTAAGGACACAAAGAGCTTTCCAGGAGCAGGTAGTTAATTCATAACGAGTGCAGTGGAAATAGCAATGATAGGTCGCTGCGGTAAGTATAGCATATGAGTGGTTCTGTGCAGGATCGCGGCGACCCGACCCGGCTATTGCGGTCAGGGCAGGTGGAGGGGTTTCTTTCTAAGCATCGGGCATTCGCATGGGAGGAACAAATAGCTGGAGGTGGGTGGGGGGGGCGTTTCCACTATCAGACAGTACCCGCTGGCAGGTGATAAATGGCCCTCGGGTTTTTTGAAGATGCATTCAGGGACCGGTCGGATCACACAACCAGCCCACCTGGGTTCTGGCTGTGCAGCCGGGTTCACCATCTCTGTTGGCTGACAGCCGGGTGGCATCATGTTTGGCGCCGGGGGCCTTGGGGCTGTGAAAAAGATGGAGATAACACTCCTGACACTCCGTCGGCAGCCTGTCGACGTGATGCGTCCATCGCTGTTATTTCTGGGAATCATCTCTAGTTTTAATTAGACCTGGGATGATGGACGCTTTTAGGCGTGGAAGGTGCGACACATCATGGCGTGTAGAGGAGGAGTGATCTGTGCTTATAGTCTCTGTAGGGTTCTGTGCCTGTGTGTGCCTCCCTGAGGACACCGTGCCTGTCACCGGAAGGTCATCGGCTCAAATCCCAGGGCTGACAGAATGATGTCACTCACGAGCAAGCTCCTTAACTGGAAGGTCTGCTCGAGTTTCTGCCTGGCCCTGCATTCTCAAAAACATGTTGGATGCGTTAGATAAAAGCATCTGCTAAGCAAACAAACAGGTCGTGTAAATGTGTTGTGTGCTGGGCGTTAGATAAAAAAAGCATCTCCTAAGCAAACAAACCGGTCATGTAAATGTGTCGTGTGTTGGGTGAGGCACGGTCTGCTGGTCCTTGGTTATGCTTCCTCCGGCAGGGCTTGACTGAGGTCATCATGGACCCTTCTAGAAAGATGTCCTTTTTCGTTTGCTCTCGAGCTCCATGCAGCTTGGCAGGGAGGGGAGGCTGAGGCTAGGGCTTGGGGGGGGTGGCGGTCATTTTTGTTTTCTGAGACCTTACAGTGGTTTTCGGGACTGTTCCTGGCACACAGGGCTTTGTTTTTGATTAAAGCTAATCCTCGCAGCTCGGACAAAGAATTTATTTCTCTCGGGGGTTTCTGGGTTTTAAGCGAAGGAATATTGTGGGCAAGTCGATGAGATTTTTCTCTGGACGGCTCACCCGTTTAAGCGGGGAGCAAGATTTATGGAGTGTGCCATTTATAAAAACATGTTGGCACCATTTTCGTTTGCATCTTATTATTTTTATGGCTTTCGTTTCAAAGGTTTAGGACGGCGTTTGCTACAAAAATGAAACCTACAGGAAAGGAGAAGAAATGGCAGGAGGTGTCTGCGCTGGGCTGCTGCCTGGTTAGTTAGCAGTGCATCTGTGTTGGGTTGGCCATCCTTACGGTGACCTGCATAACCTGGTCATCGGTGAAGGTGACACTGATACAGAGGGTCATGCAGAAGGAGCCGTCACCGTACCTCGTCTTCTTACCGGCTGGGTGGCTCTGCCATCCTTACGGTGACCTGCATAACCTGGCCATCGGTGAAGGTGACGCTGATATAGAGGGTTATGCAGAAGGAGCCGTCACCGTACCTCGTCCTCTCACCGGCTGGGTGGCTCTGCCATCCTTATGGTGACCTACATAACCTGGCCATCGGTGAAGGTGACGCTGATACAGAGGGTCATGCAGAAGGAGCCGTCACCGTACCTCGTCCTCTCACCGGCTGGGTGACTCTGCCGCTTTTGTCACAGCCGTCTCCGGGAAAATGCTCCCACTCACATCGCGCCCAGCAGGCTGCAGCCAGCTGCAGCCGGCCTAGCAGTTTACTGACCGCTTGTTAACATGGTAATCATTCTTGTAACTACTTCAGTTACGGTGATGATGCCCTTTTCCCGGACAGGTGGCCCCGGCAAATGGCATCCTCCAATGGCCTGTGCCGCTACGGAGCCCGCATCGACTGCTGCTGGGGATGGACGCGGCGATCCTGGGGACACTGTCAGCGTGAGTCCTGCTGCTGCTCGGCTGGTTGGGTGTGCCTGGGGCTTCTACTCCTCACTCTGGCCTATCAGGAGGCTTCTTCTCGTCACAGTAACCTACTAGACAGCTTTTGCTCCTCATAGCGACGTATCAGGAGGCTTCTTTTCTTCCCAGTAACCTATTAGAAAGTTTCTGCTCCTCATAGCGGCCTATCAGGAGGCTTCTTCTCCTCATAGACACCTATCAGGAGGCTTCTAGGTGAATCTTTCACGTCTCGTTACAGCATAATAGAAGCTTCTAGATTTCAGCTTCTGTTTGTGGTCTTTGTGGATTTCAACAGCAGATCAGGGAACCCTTAATGGGACTGTGGAAAAGACACACACACACACACACATACAAACAGTGGATGGCAGCCATGTAACTCAACAATCTTTGGGGAAAGATTGATCCTCACACCATATGGGTGGGCAGGCAGGCAATTTAGCACAGTAGTGTGGCCCACTGGCAGAGCTCTCTGTTTACCACGAGGGTCTCACCGCCGAACCATAACACTGAGCTTCAAGCAGGGAAGAGAACCTGACGGGGATCTGAAGGAGTGAAAAAAAAGCAGCAGATCTGTAAGAAAAGCTGCAGCTCAGTAAAACGGTCCTGCCGTATAATACCTAATGTCAGACGTGTGATGGATGTGGGCAAGGACTATGAAAATGCCAGTGAGTATACTGCCATCAGCCGCCCAGCACTCTTTTGCTATATCCAATGCTGGTCAACCCCTTAGGTGATATTGGTGGCCACCTAGGGCGCCGTATTCTGTGCGGGCACCGACTTAGCAAGCCAGTTTCATTCTGTCTCAGATAGGGGGCGCCAGCGTTGAAGCTTGCCTAGAGTGCCACATGGACTTTGGCCAGTTCTGGCTATATATTTATATATCATAATGGGTGCACATTGACCCAACATCATTCGGTTGATGTTTGGTTGCTCTGCAAAGGTGTAAGCGCATGCCGAGTGCGCGGGGCGCTCGCTGGCTGCAGGGAAGTCGGATGCCGTGACTGCTGCATGTTGGTCCCATTAGTGTGTGTCAAGCCCGGCTGCATGGCACGCTAGCCCAGCTTCGCTTCGGCTCACGTTTAGGCTTCCACAGACGTCACCGGACGTGGTCACCGGACGTGGTCACCGGGCGTTTAACCCGTCACCTGTTTCATGTTTTGTCGAGTTTGATTCTTACTTTTTTTTCTCCTTTATTTTTCTCTTGACCTTAATCACCAAAGACTGAAACGGACAGCATCACCAGGCCCATCAAAAGTATTTAATTCTCTTCCATTCGGAGAAATCTCCAGGCAGAGAGTGAGATCTGGATGCTTGTGAGGTTGGTGCTTCTTGCCGACTGATCGAAGTCTACCTGTCAGTCAAGCTGCAGCATCAATGTTCCGCCTTAGACCGTGTTTACCAGGCTGCAGCTGAAGCTGAAGGGGCCTCGTCATAGGCGTCCATCACAGTTGCCTGGCACAATTTTTATTTTACTTTATTTTTCACAATTTTAACACTGATGCTGGAAAAGGTCCTTTTTAGACAGACCTCCTCTCCAACCAATGGCATAGACACATTTGGTTTTCTGCTCTCCGGTCAGAGGTTGTGGGCATGAGATGGCTCATCCTGCCCGTAATGGTCACTGACTGACCTCAGTGACCTCTACAGTCTTCTTGTCCTATATTCTAGCACTAGAATACCTTCTTCTATCCCTAACGTACCTTCATGTAGATCTAGCACATTCGTAGGCCTAACGTGCTCTCTTGGGGCCCTAGCTAAGCATGTCTCTTCCAGATCATTAAATACTTTTGATGGAATCTGTATCAGCTAATCCAAGTCTCTGTTTGCCTTTCTACGACATCACAAATAAACACAGCAAACCCCATTTGACCCCAAACGGAAATACCTTTGGAAGATGAGCCTCACCCACCACTCGCTTTTTGGACACAGTCTCAACAAGAGGTCAGATTTTTCCAGCTCACAAACCTTGGGCCCTCTGCCGCATCATCAGGGTTGTGCACAGCAGAGGAGTGAAAGGCATTGATTATAGCTTTAGGTTTGGCTCCAGATTAGATTGCCATTATCAGGTCTGCAGCTGCCTGGGGCGCTGAGCCTTCCAGCCAGCCTAAATAACTTCTCGCACAGCGTGTAAAACCTAATAAACCTTTCCCAAATTAAAAACTACAGGAAGTGAATTAGCCAAACTGTTATTACTCAGCTCTGGACTTACAGCCATGTCTTGCACCACATGGCAATTACAGTGAGAGATGCCATTTGCATAGCACACCGTGGATCAAAAGAGGCAGATATATCATCTGTGCCCTCTGACCACCCCAAACAGCATCCTTTGCAGATTCTGGCTCTGGTCCATAAGTTCTAGGCTAAGGAGTCAAAATCGGCCGTCTCTAATGTAGTATAGAGGCATCCCAGGACTCCCAGAATCGCAGTTTAGTCCCATAAATGCAGTGACCTGGAATGACGAGATGGATGTGACCACCATCACATGGGTACTCCTGAGTTTTCGACCAGAAATAATGAGATCGTGTGAGGTTTAAATCCTTTGATTGAATGGCTATTTATTTTCATTGACCGGCATTGGTGGAGACACGCAGGGGAAAAATGGCCGAAATGACAGCAGAGTTATCTCCGCTAGACTCTGGCTGACCTGAATTTTGCAACAAATGATAAAAATATTAAATGCTGATACTGTGTCTTTAAATTGTGGTGGCTGTGTTTTCTCATTCGATGGAATCTTCCTAATACTGTTGATTATTCTAACTTATAGCATGGGCATGAAGTTCCCACTTACTGAAAATGCAAGTCAGTTATAGCTAATTATAACATATTGTTAATTACTTGACTGGAAGTGTAATTTAGAGGCTGGGATTGTCTGAGTGTGCATGTCTCTTGGTTGTGGCTCTCGTTCGTTTCCCGTGACGACGCGGCCTGTTGTAATTTTTTTTTTAAAGAAATTGCAGTGTTTTTGTTTTGTTTTTTTTGGACATTTGTTTTTCAGCTCACTACGTCTTAGCTCACAGAATAGGCGGGATAAGGTGCCAGCCTCAAGGTCAGAGCAACACTTTAAATAATCAAGTCATGTCTTCCTTCGAACACTGGGTTCTCCTGCTTATGTATGTATGTGTGTAATATATATATATATATATATATATATATATAATATAGCTCCCCTCCCCGCCCCGCTCCGCTCCCATCATCACCCCTGGCCTGCCCCCATTTGTGCCCCAATCCCCACCTGACACGCCCTTGCACCCATTGGTGGCAGCAGCCATATTAAATTAGATTTTTTTTTTAATTAGCTGACCTGTCTCGCTGTCCACATGACCACTGACTACCCCCAAAGTTATATATCCAACACCATGACCAATGAGGTCAGGCACACATTGGGTTTCCATCATCCTTTATTCCTGAACCCGTAATGCACCCACACTGACAGCTATTTTTAAAAAAAGAGACGGCACTTATATCTGACAGCGACAATTAATTATCAGGACAGTAAAATACGAACACGTTAACAAATTACCACCCACTATTTTGGAGACATCTTCCCTGTCGTACTTTGGTGGGGGGGGCTTGAATTGTTCCCAGGTGCTCTTTTTCTGGTTTGCTGAGGCCCGTTAGGCGAGCAGAGTGGTCCTGCTGACACGCGCTGCACCACTGGGAGGGGGGGGTCTTAGGGCTGTGAGGTCACAGAGGGGGCGTGTCATGCCTGAATCACATGCTCCACAGGCACACAGGAGGGAGGGGCTGTTTTTAGGATGCTAATGAATACAGGGTATTTCCCCCCTGCCCTGCCAGGATTTTTATTAATAGATGTGGCCCCCCTCTTTGATCCATTAAAGGAAGGTTGCGCTTTTCCTGGGAGCTCCAGCCTTGCCACATCTAAATAAGTGCACTCTCTCTCTCTCTGTCTCGTGACGGCGTGAGTCATCGCCCTGGAAACAGAGGATGAGACTGCCCGGACCATGCGGGTTACCAGATTTGGGGTTCCACGGCGGCATGAGGTTAACCTTTTGACCGCCACACAAATTGTTACATCTTTAACATCTGACCTTAAAAGAAGTTTGTGATGTAATTACGGTCAGTTTTCTAAAAAGTCAAGAATGATTGTGTGGTCATTAAGGTGTGGCCATGTGGACCATGTTTAAGGTTTGATTGACAGCTAATTCCTTCAATTATAAGCGAGCCCAAAGTGTTGTCACTAGCCCCTCCACCTCCCTCCCTATCAGTGGATCCCATCCTATACCCTCTTAACAGTATGGGGACCCTGCAATGAGCACAGCTACACATGGGTGGCGCTGTGTCACCAATCTCCAGATGGGAATATAAATTGCAGGCCTCGTCTGGTACCACAGCAGACTTAATGAAGCTTTTAAAGGTAATTAGTGACACTTGGCTGGAAACCATAGATCAGTGAGGCTGAGCACGCAGCTGAGAGCTTGTCGGGGGGGGGGGGGGGTGTAGACCTACCCATACCCATATGTGCCAGCACAGGTAGACATCAGTTTGCAGCCTCACAGTGGTTGACCTCTGACCTCTCAGAGGTCAAAGGTCACGTTTCCACTCTTTGTTTGTCTGGCTGTTGCTAAATCCAGATACAGCCCAAATGGCGCGTAATACATTACACTGTACAGAAGCAGTCCTTTTTTGATACCTTTGCCTAAAGGTGAGTGGGGGGGGTTATGTCTTACAGGTGTCCCCTGACACCCCCACATATTCGACTACAAAGTAAAGCACCAAAGGCCCAACATAACATTGCTCAGTCCCGGATTTCTGCACTCTGTATTTGAAAATTAGACGTGTATTATTTTTATTAAATAAAACTGAATCAGGTGTCTGCCAGAGGTGTGAGGGAGACACCCTCCCAGGGCTGTTGACAGGCAGGTGGGTTTGCAGCAGACTGGGCCCCCGGGCGGGTCCGTCGCTCATGCTGCGCTCTCTCTCTCTCTCTCTCTCTCTCTCACTCTGACCCCCCCGCCCCCCACAGCCCTGTGTCCGCACGGCTGCAAGCACGGCGAGTGCGTCGGACCCGACAAGTGCAAGTGCTTCCCTGGCTACACTGGCAAGACCTGTAACCAAGGTAACGCCCTTCTTCACCATCATTTTCCCTGGGGGGGGTGTTGTTTGTAGCCATCACTGGGGTCGGATTCGGGCACAGGGCACAGAGATATAGGGTACAGAGGAGGTGCACAGAAATACCTGGTGACCCGGTGGGGTGTGGGGGGGTGGCTTTTCAGTATCATTTGAACGTCCAGTTTTCCAGCTTTGGATCCTGTGCATGAGATTCTCACGATGCAGGCATCTCTGTGGACAGCAGGGCTGACAGGCAGGGAGGTGAACGTCTCCGATTTTCAGAGGACCCGAGGTGTGATTTTTATTTTTTTTTTGAAATTCTAGCCCTGAGACAGGAACTGGATAAGGTGTAATTAAGGGAGAAAATCCTGCCAGGAATGTGCCCCTGGCCGTCTCCGCTTTCCCTGTTAAGGTGCCGTCCGAGCGCCCGGTTAGCCCCACAAATCACTGCTTTTTAGTGAGAGCTTTAGCTCTTCCTTACAGCCTGACAGACGGAAACAGGCTGTGTGCCCCCCCCCCAGGTCGGAGGTCAGTCAGGAACACGCTGCGCGTTTCAGGGTACAGCTCGGTGTCCACGTTATCGACCCCCGCTGACGCAGCAGCGGTACTGCAGCCCCTGTTTCGTATTCAGCAACACGCTTTGCAAACGCCGCTCATTAATCTTCTGTTTCCGAGAACATTTTGGATTTCGATGCTCCTCAGAGGGGAACACGTTTTTTTTTCTTGTTAAGATGGCACAGTATGCTTTGTCTGCTATGATACTAAAACAGTGCTGCACTTTTAATATGTATTACATTTTTGTAGAATGTGTCTATAGACAAAGTAATATCTTGCGACGAAACAAACTTCTTGAATCTCTTACCAAGGCGCCTGGCTGGAGAGTAAGCAGTGCTTTGGAATGGCGTAATTTCGGATGACGGGAGGCTTAAGCTATGCCCCCCCAAAACCCCCACGGGGGGCAGACAATATCTCATGTGACCTCATCTCACTCACTTCCACTCCAGCCTGATTTGGAAGCAATTTAAGAATAATAGTTTCCAAAGTAATAACATTATTTGTACGGGGGTGGGGGGGGGGGGTTGGCATATGTAATATTGCAAATATGCTCATCTAGCCTCAAGCAGTCGTGCAGAGGAGTGCACTCGCACACACGCAGACACACGCAGTCAAAACAGAAAAACAGTAGTGCCGTCGTATAGCCCAGGGGAACATTTATAAAGTGAAGAGTTTCAAACCCCCCCTTTAAAAAAGAAGCACAGGCGGGGTGTTGTGGGATTGTGTAGGAGAACATGCTGCTGATGTGGAAAGGGGTACATCAGAAGCCACCAGTGGAACTGAGGAAATGGGCTCCCGGTGCCCCACGCGCCGAGAGAGAGGAGGGGAAGCTGGCCAGGCGCAGAGAGCCTCGTCCCGCGGCGTCCCATTAACCAGCCGCCTTCCCGAATTGGAGGTGTGGCCTCCAAGCAGATGATCTCCCCTGCAGAATCGCAGGTGGACCCTATTAGATGGGATTTGATTTCCCCAGAACAAATATACTCAGGGGAGGCTGACCCGGTTAGGAGAGGCCCGGCGTGGGGGTACGCACCCCTCACCTACCCCCTGGCCAAATCATTTTAATAAGTTGGTTATTTTTGTGAACTGGTTTAATGAGTAATTGGATTCCTGCTCAGTCACTTCTCTAGTCACATGTTAATGAAGGCTAACCTGGGAACCGCAAGGCCAGAAAAATAAATGCTTAACTGAGAGCACTTCATGGGCAGTGATCCAACCACCACCCCCTCCATACCTCACTTCTCCTCCTTCCAGATGTTCTCCAGGCTCACCGCGACTCAGGTGCCTGCTCATGTTCGTTTTCGCCTGGCTCTTCTCACACATTAGCTGTCAGCTCTCCACTGGCCGTGGCCTCTGCCCATAACCTGTATGACGGCACTTAGAGTTCCTTCACCGGGAACCCTGCACCTGAAGCTACGGCATTTTCGGCTTGTTTTAGCCAATATTTCATGCCAGTCTTCTGCCGTGTTTATTTCCAGTGTCACGGTGTTTAACCTGCTTCACCTCAGGTGTGGTGTTTCACCGTTGTGGGTCAGATCCAGGCCATTCTTCTGACGCTTTCAAGGTCATCCTTCAGAAAGGTTCGGCGTCTGCATTTCCATGCTCCTCAGAGGAGTCGGATTTGGCACCAGTTGTAGCATTACAAAGGTCTGTTGTTGCAGCACTGACCCACGGCTTGAAGCTTCAGGGTAGCATAATTTTATTCATCACAGCCGCTAATCGATACCCAGTGGCGGCAGATTGCCACGTGATTTATTGTATAGATTAAAATTATGAACGTGCATTTTTAACCCATCAGACTGGGGTGAGCAGAAGAGACCTGAAATCTGTGAGACATTACAGGCTGCCATCTGGAGGATCTAACGTGCGACTGAAGATGGCAGAGGCCTCCATAGCTCTTCTGACCAGACAGGAAAGCAGCGTCTACGTTACTGTACTGGGAGCAGGATTTGCTGACAGCTGCTTCTTAATTCCCTCTTAGGCTGATGTTACTCTTCACTCCAGGAATGTTGTTTGGTCAGTCATCTGATTCATGGCCAGTGTTGTTCACTCCCCCTCCATTCTGTCTCCTCCCGTCTCCTCCGAGAAGATGAGCAGGAGTACGTAACTCCTCCAGTTTGGGACGGACATCCTCCCGTCTTTTTCCCCGTGGACCTCCCACCAGCAGGGGTCCTTCCTCCACAGGGTGAGCAGCTTCATTCGGCCAGCAGGCAAGCCAGCCCTCTTTCCTCCCCTGCCACCCCTCGCATGGCCCAAGCCGTCCACAGGCGAATGCGGAGCCCCGAGCCGAGCATGGCATCCCCGAGACCCACGCTGTGCCGAAGCTCCTGGAGAGCCGCCAGCTCCTCACCTTCTCCTCACCTTCTCCTCCTCTTCATGGCTGTCTCTCCCTTGCAGTGCTTCTCTTTGGCTCTCCTTCGCTCTTCTCCTGGCAGGGCTGCTGTGCTCCTCTTTGCCCGGTCCTTTGGCCAGCTGTTGTTCAGCATGTACTTCATCGGGCTGTGAACCGGACCAGTGCACTTGACGCGGTGGAGCTTCCACAGACGCTAGCGGATCTGCAGAAGAGGGCGGCTCGTGTTTTGCTCCCTTGCAGTCTCCTCGTTATTTTGTCATAAGCCAGGCAGAACACCAGATGGTTACATGCTTTACTGCTAAGAAATTTCAGGGTTTATTTAATTGTTACCAGCCTTCAGGAAGTATTTTCACATTTAGTGTTAACCTTAAACAACCTCGCTGTAAAGGTACGAGCGAAGTGACGTCTCCCACAAAATATATCTTTATTTGCAGTCATTTAATAAAAAAAAAAAAGAAAAGATGGATGACTTGAAAATGTGCTCAGAATCNNNCCCACCCACCCACCTTAGTAGTCCACAGGAACTGAGCTGGGGCACATTGAGGCCAAGTGGAAGCCACAATTATCCCCAAACACATTCAGAGGCTGATACATGCCTATTTTTGGGATCCCTGAGCTCCAGTGAAGCATCCGGCATCCCAAACCGGAACACATGGAGTTAGGTGCACTGTAGGCCTGTCCTCTCCCCTCCGTTTTTATTTGGCCACTTGCCAGTCTCTGCAGTGAAAATCCTTGACTGTGTACCTGGCCTGGTACTCTTGCCTGGAGAAATCTGCAGCGTGAGACTTGTGACCCTACCCTCGTTACCATCGCTCCCTTTCGGGGTGCTGCGGGCACGGCTTTGCCTTCTTCCTCCCGGTGGCGGCCCTCGCTGGCGGATTCCGCTGTGTGACGAAGCTGCCCATCTTCCTCCCGATTATTTTGGGCCCTTCTCAAGCGGCTGAGGAAAACCGTCAGATTAAAAGGAATTGGAACTACGTCAGGGGAGCAGGCTGAGAGGGGAGCCTTTCTTTTTTTAAAAGGAGTTGTCTTTTTACAGACATAAGAAAAATACTTTAAAAAAAATTAGCCAAGATACTCGACTGAACCACACTGAAAATGACCTTGAACAGCCAATTTAATATTAAAAACACAGAAATTTACATCAAAATCTCAGATTCTTTTGATTTTTAAGTGCAGCACAGGTGAACTGTTTTAAAAGCTTCACTTATGTTTTAAATAAATTCAGAACCGACTTTTTATTTAAAAAATGCTGAACTATTATCTTGGGAAGATGAAGTCGCCGCAAAGCATCGATTTCTCTTGGTCCCATCAAACGATCGTTAGTTCGTTCAACATCTCAAGGCTGGTTTTCAGGGCCTCGCGGTGGAGTTTTGGACGGCCTGTGCTCGCTTATGTGCCTGATAAATCACTGCTACACCCTTTTTTGCAGAATTACAGTCTGGTTGGTTTTCAGGGCCTCGCGGTGGAGTTTTGGACGGCCTCGGGGCTCTGTGCTCGCTTGTGTGCCTGATAAATCACCATTACACCCTTTTTGCCGATACCTTAAAGAGGGAAAGACAAAAAAAAAAAAACGCTGCAGTTTTGTGGATAAAAACCAGTAACGTATCTTCTCCATCATCTGCTCTGAAATAACAGGACGGCCAGCAACGAAAAAGTGGGATCCGAGTCGCTGGAGGACGTTCGAAACAAATTATCCAGAAGCAGAGCAGTATAATCCATTTTAAAAATTGAAGATATACTCAGACACTTTAATCTAGAAGGGAAGGTTATATGATCGCCTTCAGGGTTTTCCTGGGTCTGTGTTGTGGTTCACTCTTATCCCCAGCTTCAAAAGATGCAGCCACATCAGTGATGAACCTCGGATATGCCTGTGGGGGTGGGGGGGTCGCGCTCTGCCTACCCTGACCTCCAGCGGCAGCTGCTTGGTGGTTGGGGCTGCAGCTCAGCTTTTGTTTTGTATTTGAGGCAAACGATTATGACATATATCCGTATCCCAAATGTGAAAATCTGGAGCAGGATTACGCCGCAGAGGCTGTGTTAGGCACCCATTTCAGGCATGGCTTCCCCTCTCCACAGCCAAAGCCCGAGCTGGTGAGCCTTGGTCTCACGTTTGGCCTGAAGGGCAGCATCGTAACCAGCACAGCTCTGTGAGATATACCCACCCCCCACGTGATCTAGAGACCCTCAGGTTACACCTGGCGGTCCACGTGACACCCGGTCAGTCCCCCTTTTCGCCAGAGATGATGTGCTTTTTATTTAGGGGGGTGGTGGGGGGGGGGGTCATAACTGCAAGCATCCGCGACCCCTGCCGTCATCTCGGATGGTAAGTATGCCGCTCGTCATCTGGGGCGTGCGAAGTCTTGGCGTTCGTCTCCAGCAAAAATTTTGGATGCCCTCACAATAAACCCAGTGTTTTTTTTTTTATTATGATGTCATAGTCTGGTAATGGATGCATTTATTCCAGATTTATGGTTGCAACGATAAATCTGAAATAAATATTTCGGGAGTAATCGAGGGAGTAGATGCGTCAAAAACCGACCGTCTACAGTATGTCGGATCATTCATCTAGAACATCTTCCGCCCCTGAAAACCAGTGAAGTTTTTTTTTTGTTTTTTTTGGGGGGGTTAACCTCTGACCTTTGACCTCTGACCCTCTTCTGCAGACCTGAATGAGTGTGGCTTGAAACCTCGGCCCTGCAAGCATCGCTGCATGAATACCTATGGGAGCTACAAATGTTACTGCCTCAACGGCTACATGCTGCTGCCCGACGGCTCCTGCGCAAGTGAGTGCCCCCCCCCCGGAACACGGGAGCCGTCTGCCTTCCGGGCTTGCCAGAGCAGATCGAGAATGGGGCCGGTTTCCTTTGAGCAAAGATGTCATTGCAGGGTAGCAGGGTGTCATTGCAGGGTAGCAGGGGCGTACATAAAGGCCGGGGGCCTGCCCATAGAGCAGCATACGGGGGCCCAAAGAGAAGATGTCAGACTCGAGAGGAAGGTCACCCTGCTAGTGATGTGTGCGGCCCGCCACTAACCACCAAGCACAGCACTCCCTCGGTGGGGGCGCTGACTGAACTCTTCGCGCACGCCAACCGCCGTTTGAAGAACTTACAACACTCCCTCTGAGATGGGGGGTGGGCCGGTTTTCCAGTGCGCCTCTCAGAGAGGTGGGGTCCCATTGCCAGTCCTGTCACGGCGCGGGGCCCGAGCCACGTGATGAGACTGACAATGATGCACCAGACCGCCTCCTCTTCCGTTTGAGGTGGGGAGGGAAGCTTCTCGCCGATTTGGATCCAATCCCGACATCCCTCCCAGGCTCACTTTTAATTATTTACTGGCTACCTCTCGGAGATCCATCACGCCGAACCTTCTGTGAAGGTATCTGCGCCTTTATGAGCAGATTCATTATTTTCAGGGGGCGTAAAAACCTGCAAAGCATCGTGGGTAAACTAAAGCTAACAAGTAGTAACAGCATTTAAAAAAACAAAAGATCGGAACCAATGATTTTGAAGGGTGCTTGGTGTTTCCATGGTTACCTGTCATGTTGACAGCCAGTGGAGCAGTGTGAGAATGCCACTGAGCATTCAGGTGAGTGGGCTGGTCCACAAGGTCGCCGGCACCACTTTTGTACATGCTGGCGACAAACAGACTCCGTTTAACCATTCAGCGGCGATGGTGCAGTCACGAAGGGCCAGCTCCTCTGTGTTTCCATGACAAAGGCCACAGCAGCAAATCTTGGAGGGACGTGGGCATCTAATATTGCTGGATTACATTTCCTTCCTGACTTGTTATTTCTGTCACCGGCCTATGCTCAGTAGTGTCAGGATTTGAGCAATATTTATACCATGATCCAGAGAGATCACTGTTACACATATACTGTGTATATATATTTATTTGATTAAATGATTTGCATCCCAGGCGCCTGTAACAGATCCTGAGTGTATGTGCGTGCAAGCGTGTGGGGCTGACATGTACCCGCCGGTGCTCCATAACCCCCCCCCCTCCCCACCAGACGCACGCACCTGTGGCATGGCCAATTGCCAGTACGGCTGTGAGGTCATGAAGGGGGAGGTGAGATGCCAGTGCCCGTCGCCAGGGTTACAGCTGGGGCCTGACGGCAGGACCTGCATAGGTATGTACTGCAAGGGCACCTGTTTCCCAACGCCTTAAATCATGGTTTAGGTATGGGTGTTTCTGTCAGCTAGGTGGCGCCCCCGCTGGCCAAGCTGTGGCGTGACATCCCAGTCTACTACAATAAAAGCTGACATTCATTTTGAACAAAGACGTTGTATTTTTTCCCCTCCGTTTTCTGTTAATTTCCCCGCTGACAGACATTAAAGTCACCGCTCGGGTTCAAACAGGCACAAGGTGGTCGGTGTACAAAGTGTGGAAATTAACCCTCATTTACCTTCATTTAAACGCACCTCCCAAAGCGCCCCCCTCGTTCCCTGTAACCGGCTCTGCTCCGGGGTCGGGGGTGGGGAGGTAGCCCGTTGATGAGCTAAGACTTCAAAAACAGTTCAGTGCAAATCATCAGAAGGCTGATTTGGCCTCACAGGAGTTTTTCCTTTTGAAGTCAGTTTTGAATAGAAGGACTTGGGCAGGAAGAGGGAAAGGTCTAGGGGGAGGGCGCTGCTTCACTCAGGGGTTATCATGAACGGCCCGCTTCCTCCAGCCCATAGTGGCAGTGATGGACATTAAAACAGATGAGACTGAAATGGCAGAAAAAGCCGGTTCATTTTAAACAACTGGCTCAGCATTTTGATTAATGAAAAGCCGAGCAGTTTTCCTAATGTTTTTCTAATTGATAGCGGTAATCTGTCTTTTACAAACAACAAATAGTTAGAAGTAATGCTGTGTGTAGAAATGGGGTTTATTTGCGATTGGGGGCTGGCAATTGGCTAAAGAGTGGGGGGGGGGCTTATTTTGGCTTTTAAATCCACTCAAGCTGGGGGGGTGGACCTGGGGGGTAGGAAGGTGCTGAGGGCTCTCGGGGTACTCATGCACACAATACTGGGATTTAAGAGCACAGGGCTGGGAGTGGGAGGAGTCCAGTTTATAACGGGACAGAGAGAACATCACTACGACGGATGGGGGGGTCGGCTTGGGGAGTTCAGGCACCTGAGAAAGTGCTCAGACGTGGAATTGGAGGAGTAATAGCGAGACGAGCTAAATGGCCTCCTCTCGCTGGTAAAACTCGTTAACTCCTCGGCCCATCTCTTCCCAGACGTGGACGAGTGTGCCACGGGACGGGCGGTGTGTCCCCGATTCCGGAAGTGCGTCAACACCTTCGGGAGCTACATCTGCAAGTGTCACGAGGGCTTCGAGCTGCAGTACGTCAACGGAAAATACCAGTGCACGGGTAAGGGGGCGGGGCCGGCTTCTGTCGTGGTTACCATGGCTCCTAGAGACCCCCCCCCCCAGTGAGCCCAAGGAAGCAATTTAAGGGGCTGAAACTAAAGGGTGAACATGAGCTTATGAGGTTATTACTGCGGTAATACTGACGTATGATGGCTTTTTACCAGTGTGGCTCTATTTCAGCCCGCTGGCAGAAATGCACGCTGTGCGTTTTCTGTCTAAACATGACTCTGTGCAGAATTAAAGCTAAATTCCCTGCTTAAAATTCCTATAACTACCAGGAATTTCAGCTGAACGGCTCTGGCAATCGGGCCCGAGAACTTCAGACCAGAGTCTCAGTGTTGTCTGGGGATCACTGCTTCTTTTCAGCAGGTGAAAAATGAATGTAGGCCAGAACTGGAGGTGAATAGCCAGAGGGTCCCGGTTAATGATGCTGCTGGAATCCTGACGCCCCCCCGTTCTTCTTTGCCCCCCCCCCAGATCTGGATGAGTGTGCCGCAGGCCAGCACCAATGCTCCCGATCCTCCGTCTGCTACAACACACCCGGGTCCTACAAGTGCAAGTGCAAGGATGGCTTCCGCGGGATTGGCCACGACTGCAAGCGTAAGCAACGCAAGCCGCCGCCCCCTCCCACCCCGGGAGGGACTGTCGGGACGGGGAGGCTCAGTTCTCTTTTGGTCTTCCGATTCTCTTTCATCTTAAAGCCGGCTGCTTAATAATGTGCACTATAGGAGTTACGCGAGGATGGCCAGCCCGCCACTCACATTCCCCGGGCCGCCTGCCTGTTCCGAGCCGCCGCGGTGCCCCTCATGCTTTCCTGGCTGAATGTGCGTCAATGTCGGAGTCTTACGGCTGGATCGCCGTAATCTCGGAAGTCTGTGGGGGTGGGGATCGTATTACTTTTGCTGTCAAATTCATTTTCCTCCCAGACTCATTTGTTTACATCTACTGCTCGCCAACCGGAGTCTGATGGCGACGAGTGACAGACCGCTGACGGGTCGACGGGCCGTTCGGCTCTAAAGCGAGCCGCTTCTTTATTGGTTCTTTATTGACGGAGCGTTCCAATTCCAATTCTAATGCGTTCCGCTGAATTCCAGCCCGTTCCTCCACATTCCGCTATATTGCTAAAAGGATACTTGTATTGCGGACGAGACGGACATGCAGGCTCCATCGTCAGCTGTCGGCTGGGCACGCCGTAAAGCCCGCGGGGGGTTAAATTACGGCATCCCATTGGTGTTTAGAGTATCAAAGTCATGCTGTAATTGGAGATTCCGCACCAGCAGATGCCTCCACAACCAAATGCAAGCTGTCTGGGTTTTTGGGAAATAAGTTCTCACGCAAAGTGAATGTGGTGAGCTTGGTGTCGCTGCTTTAATCGAGGTGTGTTGTTGGCCCATTTTGTGAGCTTTTACAGAGCCCCTGCCATTCATGTCCGGTTCTTTCTCAGCTCCCCGGCTGTTAATTGTTTGTTTAATTGCATTGGGGGGGGGGGGGGGCGCGGGGATCTGATACGTGGGTGGTGGTGTGGCGGGATGTGGAGATCTTCTGAAGGAGCAGGGTGTAGGGTGGTGTTTGGGCTCCGGGGCGGGGGCCGCGCCGCGGGCGGGCGCGGGCCTTCTCTAGTTTAGTTTGAGAAGGTAGTTTTGCAAACTGTGTTGAACTAGCCATCTTGATAGACAGGAAGACGGATCGGCTTCCAAAATCAACATGTAGGGAGCTTGGTATGGGGGCTTGGGATATTTGCGAAAATGGGTAATGGTGGCAGCTAACTGTCGAGACCAAGGCACTAACATGCCATGCATGGGAGGACACGGGATTACCGAGTGGGCAAGACCGCATGTCTGTCATCACTTGAAAGTCTGACATCTTCAGATATGGAGGTGCTGGGCTCACCCCAATGGGAGATAACAGTAAAATATCCTGTGTGGTCCTTGAATTTAACACCCCATTCATTAGACAGTTTAATTAAACTTTAAAAAGTTCTGGGTTTCCTCCTTTTTGAAAGAGACATATATTTAAAAAAAAAACACTATTCAACAAGAGTTGATAGTGGTTGTTACCCTGCTGAGAGTCTATTAAACAGATTCCGGTCCCAACTGGTTTTCTCCCCACCTTACTGACCATTGGCTGCTTGATCTATAATGTTTAGGTTTTAAACGGTCAGTAAGAAAATCAGTCAGCCCTCGTCGGCATATACGGGCTGACCGGCTGCTCAGATTTACTCCTTCCGCATACTTCCTGCTCGAGGGTGAAATGCAGGTCTCGAGAATTTAAATGCCTGTTTGAGCTCAGTCATCCGTGGGAAGACGAGGTGAAGCCGACAGGGATTATTGCGCTGCTCCCTGCTGTGACGTCTGGTCGGCTGGGAAAGACGCGTGATCGCACCACCACGCTGATCATCTGGGGCCTTTAAATCCACAGATACTTTAAGAAATCTTATTGAAACTTGTTTTTAAACTGCACAATCTTGAGAAGCATTGGGCCGATGTTTTTTTGCCTGAGTGATGCTGGTTTGGGAAAGCAGTCTGGGATAAACTGTGTTTTTTCTGTTGCCTTTCCAGCCATCCCCAAGGTGAGCATTGACCCTCCCAGACCGGGGAAGAACCCAACAAACAACAAGATCCCAGAGTACAATGATAAGAAGCCCCCCAGCACCGTCCGTCCGCCCGCCACACCCAAACCCATAACCACCACAACCGCCAATGCTCCCAGTACCACCAAGAAGCGGCTCGTTTCCACCCCCAAGCCGCCCCTAGTCACGGTCAGACCAGCAGTTCCCACGCGGAAGCCAGTGGTTCCGACACGGCGCCCCCCCACCCCAACCCTGGCCCCCACACCCACGCCTCCCCGCAAGGTCCCAGTGACCCCCACTCGGCCGGCCCCAACTCCCAAGAGCACCACGGTGGACAACAGCATTCGCAAGGTCACCCCCAAGCCCAGAGGGGATGTTCACAGTAAGATTCTCTCCTGCTTTCTCCTGGTGGGGGGGTTTCCACGATGATGCATCGCTGAAGTGGCTTGCTGCCGCCCGCCATCCTGGCTGGGGAACAGTGTCACAGGGATCGCCGAACTGTGTCAAACGTGCTGACGCGTCTCCAAGCTCTGCCAGAATCTACGATTACGGCCGCGTTAAAACCTCCAGTGTGTGGACAGATTTAGCGGCCATGACGAATTCGCAGAGGAGTCAGGCATACGGCTGCAGACGGCTTCCCGGCTCCCTCTGGCGCTTTCCGCGGGACATGGCTGACATGCTCGGCGGCCGGCGGTTCCCTAGAGGCGCGAGGGGGAGGGAGGCGGGCGTTTCGGGAACCGGCAGTTTTAGGTTTTGGGTTTCCTAAGCCCAGCTTAAGGGTAAGGCCCTTTCTGTTATTTGGCGTCTAAGCCGGTGGATGACCAGGAGGGAGGAGCAGGAGGGGATGCGAGAGGCATTCCGGGGAATTTGGGCTCATCAGCTGTTCCCACGTAATGAAAATGAAACTTCCTGGACTCGCGCCATAAGTCGGCAAAGCTCTGAGCACCTGGGCTGCCGGCGACTGCTGTCTCTCTGAATGGCACCCTCGGTGATGTGACGGCTAGCGCGGACCACCAGGATGCCGGGAATGTTTCGGGTACGGACATCAACGGAGGCTTTAATTCGGGATTGAGGTCCGACTGACAGCTCGGCGCCAGATGGACCCTAATGATGTGAAAAGAGAAATTACACCCGTGATAAATGGCACCCCCCCCCCCCGACCTGCCGACGCAGTGATTAAAAACGAATTACAGCTAAATAAATTCGCTTCAGGGTTGGCGGGTTGTGTGAACGGGCCGACTCGCATCTCACTCGTATGTGGGATCTCACCCCCGCGACGTGGCGACGATGCCGGCGATCCTCCCCGACGGCCTCTTGGCTGTATACTGTGGCATTTTGCAATGAGAAACCTTGTGCCTTGGAATCACGGTACGGTTTAGCCTCGAATGCCGCCGTGGGTGGGATGCTTTCAGCCACTGATTGGTTTATAACGACTGGAACCCTCAAAGTAACCAATAGGAAGCAGAGAATCCATCTGTAATCGGCAGCACGTGGTAATTTCGCCCACCTCTAACTTTTAAAAAATTTCCTATTGCTGGCACCGCCCGCCCCCAAGGTCACCGGCAAGTCCTTGACCACCCAGGCATTTTCCATGAATGGAATAAAAGAAGGGCTTTTTATCAGATAAGTGCCTGTCAGTGAGTTTCCCTCTCCCTGTGGCTCAAAGGCAAGATGGTAGAGGCAGTAAAGTCATGTTTATTTCAACATGCCTGCTTGATAGATCCTGAACCTTGAGAAAGTACATGCAGTGAAATGTAGCGTATGGTAAATCTGCGTGGAGTCTGATGCATTAAGAGCCGGGTGAATTCATTAAATCTTTTTTTGGTCTTTGCTGCATAAATTGTGGTATAAAAATAGCCAGTGGGTAAAGGAAAAAAAAAAAAAGAAAAAATCCCGCTCGCTGCCTTTCGTTTTGCTGGAGCGCTCTCCGAGGAGATTTCCCCGTCTTCCCTGCCAGCACAGATAAGGGGACAAACGCGATTATCCTGCGGGCCGCTACAGGCCCAGCCGCTGTTGCGCTGGTGCGCTACGCTGATAACCCGACACCCGCTGGCAAGAGGCGATATGTCACCGATACCTTTGTGCTTAAATCAGGAACTGGCTAATTTAGCACCGTCAGGGGGGGCGGGGGGGTTCCCCTCAGCTCAACCTCCCTCGTTGGGTGAGTGCCCGACATTACACACGTTCCCCCGTCCCACCGGGGCCCCCTGCGCAAGGGAGAGCTTCTAGGTCATCTGCGTTCTCTGCTGGGGCCATGTCTGGGGGTGTCACGGATCAGGCATTTTATGCTTATGTTTGTGGAACGCTGCAGACCCCACTGCTCCCCCTACTGGAGACATTCTGCTATTGTGCAGCAAGGATTTACTCATTATTATATAAGGGCAGGCCCCAGCTGGCCACACAGGTGAAAAGCAGAAAAGGTAGGATCTAGGTTAGACTCGAGCTGTGGATCAGTGTAGGTTTAGGCTGGGCTCAAAGTCATCCAGTTCATTTTAGCATGTGACCTTATAAAGGTGCAAAACTGTAAAGTGTGGGATCACACAAGGACACCCTGTTTTATTTCAGTGAGGAGCAGGGGCTCATGGGTAGTATCTGTGGTTACCCACCACTTGCATCAGAATTCCTGTAACGCGAGTGCTTTCCTGTGCTCTTAGCTGGCCTAACTAGGAACTGAAATCCAGCACGAGGGATGACATCAAGTCCTCGAACAGCAGCACAAGGGAATCTTCTCCCTGTGTTACGTCAGTTGGTTGTAGGCTTTTAGTTAATTATACTGTGGATTAAATTTAGAAAGCGAATCTGGTTTGCTGTAGCGGAATCTTATCTGAATCATCAGCTGTGTCTCTGATTGTTTTACCGACATTGACGTGTTATGTGTGAGTGTGTGGTTTCTTTAGAAGTAAGTGTAGTAGTTTATTTAGGGCAATCAGAAATACACACTTCCCCCAAACAGGCTTAGTTGGACGTGAGTGGGAATCATAGGTAATATGTTTGGGATTGCCGTAAAGTCGACCCGAGTCTCGCCTGACGAGCTCGTATGCTCTCGGTACGACTGATGGTTCTTCTTGCCGCGCAGAACCAATGTGTCAGATACGCATACCCTATTCTCATACGCATACCCTAATACTCATACGCATAACCTATTCTCATACGCATACCCTAATACTCATACGCATACCCAAATCTCATAGACATACCCTAATACTCATACGCATACCCTATTCTCATACGCATACCCTAATACTCATACACATACCCTAATACTCATAGGCATACCCTACTCTCATACGCATACCCTAATACTCATAGGCATACCCTAATACTCATACCCTATTCTCATAGGCATACCCTAATACTCATACCCTATTCTCATAGGCATACCCTAATACTCATAGGCATACCCTAATACTCATACACATGCCCTAATACTCATAGGCATACCCTACTCTCATACGCATACCCTATTCTCACTCTCAGTAAGCGTTTGTGACCCAGCGACCCGACATCCGCGTTAGTTTACGCTTTACGGTGTAGCATTATTACCACTTGCATTTTCAACTTTTCAGATGTTAACTTTTTTTTTTTTTATTAATTATTGTTTTTTGTTTCAGATGTTATAAACAAGTGTTTATTAAACAAGTGTGTAATGCAGCTTTATAAATGCTCTAAGTAAAGTGTTTCCCAAAAGGTTATATCCGAGTAATTATTTTTTACTGTTTTTGTTTTTATAGTTCCTCGGAATGTGGGGCAAAACACCCTTCAGGTGTTTGACGTCGAGATGGGCAACACTACAGAAGAGGCAAACGATGACCCTGGTAAGCTGCCGGGTTTCACCTGTCAAAAATTGCACTCAGAATGTACATTTAAGATTGTGCCTAGATGACGTAGTCCTTGTTGTGGCCTCTGTATAGCGGTTTGGTTTCAGTGTTTCAGTAAAGCCACATCTCAGCTACATGATGCATTGAAAGACATGTACTGTAACATACAGGCCATTTTCAAATCCATTTTCAAATCCATTTCTGTTTGGAATCAGCCCCGAAAACCCCCAAACGCAGCACTCTCATGCCTAAGAGAGCAGGACGACCAGACGCAAAGCTTTCTCCAGTAGAAAGTTTGGCAGTTGATTCAGCAACAAAATCATATGACCTAACGGTGCAAAAACGCCAGGTGTTTGTTTTGGCAAGCGGGGCCCTCGTCTCATTGGCCGGGCTCAGCATTGAGAGGGTTTTCATTGGCCAGGAAGTGGTAGGAGAGCTGAGTGATGAACATGGGTCCCATCCAGAATCTAATTTGTACAGCCATGTGTGGAATAATGCCGGCTGTGTTTTAGGAGCTGCCAAGTGAACTGTGAACTGGGGCGCGCTTAGTTATTCAAAGCGCCTTCTGCATTCTCACAGTAATATATTTACTTTGGAGTGTAATGGCCGACTTGCAGGGTAAGAGAGATTGGCACGTAACAAGAGATTCCTCGGAATTAATTGAGTAAATCAAATACTGGATATCTTTCCCTCTTTCCCAGTTCAGTCCGCCCCTGCTCTCTTTGTTGTTTGGCTTATAATTACATTTTGCCTCGGGCAGCTCCAAAGTCACTCGCATGGCTGTGTCACCAAGTCCGCCTGTCTCCACATCCTTCACAGTCGCGTAGCCAGCACTGGTGCATACCACGCAATTGAGTGGGGTCCCTGAAGTTAGGAGGCCCCCTGTAGGCCACAAACCGTTACTACACTAGTAGAGGTGGAGTGTCCCAAAGTAGATCCAACAAACCCACCTCTACATGTAGCCCTAGCCCAGCCTAATCTAGCTTAAGTTAGCATGTCTTATCTTAGCCTAGCTGGAAGCATTGTGTGGTAAGCTGAGAACTTTCCAGACATCTGAGACGGGTCACATGTTTGTGTGCAGACGCTGGTTTCCTGAGCTGCACCTTTGACAATGGGCTCTGTGGCTGGATCAGCGACAGGGAAGGAGACCAGCACTGGGAGACCACAGAGGACCCCTCAGGTGACACGCACACCCCCCGTTTGCCACCTTCTTCCTCTCTGACTTATGCTGACTAGGGACGTATACAGGGGTGGTGCCACGGGGGCCCCAGCTAAAAGACAACTGGCCCCAGGATTTGAACAAAAATGTAATTGTTTTTGAAAAAATACTTTCTGTTAGTGGGGCCGTCATTTAGACACTCACTGAAATTGTACTTCGGCTTAAAGAAGTCATTGTTAAACCTGAGCCAAAGCCCCTCTGGCCTTTTTGCTGAGATTTTGCCCCCCACACCGGACTAAAGGTATTGGGCCGTGACATTTTGAACCAGGCAGCAGGAGGGCTTCTACCCCTTACGGGGTCCTGGAGCCTATCCCAAACTGCACATGGCTGGGGGACACCCTGAACAGCATGTCAGGCGCAGACACACATCATGCTCGATGGACAATTTAGAGACATTGATTCACCAAAGCGGGGGGCTCCGGGATACTCTGGGTTAAGCCACGTGACACAGGATGAACAGGCAAGCTACACACGCAGATCAGTGGGATTCGAACCTCCAACCCTAGAGTCGGGAGCCACTGTGGCGTCTATATTTTAAAACCAATTCCGTAATCTTTGGGTTAAAAATTTGAAATAATCTTCTGAGAAGCTACATGCTGCATTTAAATGAAAATGTAATGGTATTAAAAGCTGATGTTCATTTGCCCTCTGTTTCCTGACCGCGTGCCACGACCCACCTTCAGGGGGGAAGTACCTGACCATCCCCGAGGTGTGGGGCCGGCGCAGCGGCCGCGGGGCGCGGCTGGTCATCCCGCTGGCTGCGCCCTGGAATGCTGGCGACCTCTGCCTGTCGTTCCGGCACAAGCTGTCAGGGCATCACGTGGGCGTTCTGCAGGTCTTTTTGAGGAAGGCCCAGCAGCACAGCCCGGCCGTCTGGGGCCGCACGGGGGGCCACGGCTGGAGGCACACGCAGATCACCCTGTGGGGTGTTGGCTTGGAGAGTGTGAGTATCACAACGTGCTGCTGCTGGCGCTGGCCGGCCACCGGAGCAGGGGTGCAGTTGTTGGCTAGGAGTAACCTGTAGTGAAGGACAAAATGACACTTCATGAACCATTTGCTCTACTTCTTGACCCCACTAGGTGGAGCTCTAAATCGTGCCCCAAAGTAAGCCAAGAGCACCATCTAGTGGGGTCAAAAAATATAGCAAATGGTTCATAATATGGGTGAATGTTCCCTGGCTTGGTATGGGGTTTCTGCAGCCTTGCTATTCCTCACCTTCCCGCTGCTGGTTCCTCACGCTGTCCGCTTGCTGCAGGTGATCCTGAAGGGCGAGCGTGGCAGGAACCGAAGCGGTGAGATCGCGCTGGATGACATCAGCCTCTGGAGAGGTGCCTGCACGGAGGAGCATAGCCTGAGGAGACTGTAACAGGGGGGGGGGGGGCTGGACTCCAGAAAAAAACCGAAATAAAATAAAGGAATAATTGCAAATGCAACACTGCCCCCCGCACCTATACACCCTGAGACCCTGCTGGCCGAAGATGCTGCTTTCTGCCGAAAAGAAACCCCCCCCCCCGCCTCCCCCGCATTTCTGCTCCGTTGTGCTCGTGTCTCCTGACCTGCGGTTTTACAAGAAGAGTCCGAAAATCGCATCCCTGCGTCCGAAACATGTTAAAACCTCGCTCGTTTCCACGCTCTTCCACTGAAGTCTGCTAGCAGGCGGCGCCGCTGCTGCCGTCCCCGAGCGCGACCATGACCGAGGACAGACGGCCACGGAGTCGCGGCGCCGGGGATGTTTGACCGCGGCTGTCTGAATGCCGGGGTTAGGCATCTGACCGCAAAACTTCTGACTCGTTAAATCAACTGGATAACATTGCGGCAATAGGATTGCCATCTGAAACGCGCATTTGCTTTTCTCTGAGGCCTGTCCCAGAAGTTCTGGAAAGTACCCATTTTAATAGTAGTATTTTTCACTGGCATCAATAAAAGTTTTTGTGCTAATATCACGCAGGAAGGTTCCCAGCATGAATTTGAAATTCCTGGTCACTCAGACCCCATGCTTTGACCAAGTGCTTAACAAAAATAAAGAAAATGTAGCGTTTTGGGCACCTTTTCCGAAGCGTGATTGGCTGAGCAGCTCACGAAGCACGTTCAATTTATCTGCAGGATGTGGTGTGATTGCATGTTTTGTTTTTTTTTCATATCCAGAGTTGTTTCACTATTTTTTTAACATATTTCAATGACAGTCTGACTCAGACTGTACTGTACCATATTTGTAATTTCAGAATCGACCGTTTTTAGTGTTTAGTATTATGATAATATTGGTCTTGAATTATTTTCAAGTAACGAAAGGTATGTTATTGTAAATGTAGCCAAAATGTGTACGTTTCAATAGATTAATGCTTCTTTAACAAAATGTGGTGTGTTACTATTACATGAAGTATTGATCTGGAAGTATCGATTATCCTTGAAATGAAAGATGAGTGTGTTGAAGGTGGAAGCAGGCGTGGACTTTTCAGCCAAGCGCCGTTTTAATTGACCTTCGCACCCTGCATTAATTTCAAACCTCCTTCCATATTTGAATTTTATTTAACGGATAGCTATATAATTGTCATATGATTCGCTTTATGTTACGATTTTTTGGTTTGCCACCGATTCTTCGGTTTTTCTCGATCGCGTGACTTGTACATTTTGCGGGATTAGTGGTTTCAGTCTGATTCACTGGGATTTCAGGATCTCGTTCAGGAATATTCCACAGCACAACACAACGAAAAAGCCTGCGACTTCCTGTAGCTAAGGAAGGAACCGCCAGCCAGTGCTGTTTAAAACACCGGTAACCAGCCTTTATCCGTTCCTGACATCCGCAGAAAACCACCCTGAAAGGTATTCTACACTTTTCCTGCTGATTTTTAATCATTTATCATTTCAGTGGCTGTCAATTAAAGAATAATTATGCACCTGATTTTTTTGTGTTTTGTGCTATTGAAGCCAGTTCTCTGTTTGGATTTCAAAATTCTCTGCAGATTCATTATTTATGTGCATAAACTCCCAGGGAAAGAAAAGTACCTCTGCATGATTAATTAAAATGCATTATTTGTATGACTTTTATACTATAATATTCTGTAACACTCACGCTCACAATATGGGAAGGATTCCAAATATAAAAACTGAATCACAATTTGGTCTGTACTGTATTCTGTGTGTAAGCAAAAACTATACAATTTTTTCCAGATTAATGAATTTCGATTTGATATTAATTTTAGTTCACTTTTGCAAAAGTGTATGTAATGAATTAATTGGGCTGATGCAGCGAAACCATGAATCCACAGAATACATCAGAGCTCTGCAGAAAGACCTGGGAATTCTGGAACGTCACATTAATCATAAAGATATATGCTGATCAAGAACTTGGCCCACAAGCATGGCCCTAAACGGCTCATAAATGTTTGAGCTGTTTACTAATTACGACTGTTACATGCACAAAACCTGTAAGAAATATGAAATCCATCCATCCATCTTCCATAATGGTAACCCCGGAGCCTATCCCAGTTTGGGACACCTCACTGGTCAGGTTTTTTTTTATAGCAAAACCTATACACACACACACACACACACACACACGCGTTTGTATTCCTATTTTAGTAAGAACTGTCCATTCATTTCTACGGGGAAAAACCCTAATCCCAACACCCTGAACCCCTACCCAACCCTAAACTTAAACATAAGTAACCAAACAAAATACAAGACTTCTGGCATTTATACTCTTTTGATTGCATGCTCAGATTTTTATAAAATTTATAAAATCTGAAGCAGTGAGGATAAAAAAAAGACCTCACTAGTCACGTTTTTTGAGGGTTTGCTATATTTGTGAGGTCCATTGGTCCTGTACACACCTGTACACACACAGCCAGTGGCAGCATCTGAAGCCCTAACTCAGTGAGCCACCATGCCACACTAGCTATAAAATGTTTCCGCTAGTGTGGGCCAGTGCATGTCCCTCTGGATTAAGCCTCTGTGACTCTGATCAGAAGGTTGCTGCTTTAAACCTGTATGGTTGGCAGAAAATAAAGTACAACTATTCTGTTAGATATTAGTCAAGAACAAAAGCTAACATTCACAAATATACTATTTTTTCCCAAAAAGGAGGACATGTTGTATTTATACATTAAGAAAAAGAAGAACTGGAGCTGGATTTTTATTTTAGGCTATTAATAATGTTTCCATTACGTGCGGTACCCAAGATGGGTGGATGAATTGGGGATTACAGTCCTCCTGAAATTTACACCGCACCCTGCTTTCAAAGCCTCGACTTAAAAGCTGCCGAGCTTGGCTCCAGCGATATTATTTATACTAGATCAAGTTCTATATTTACGATAAAACGGGCAAACTTTGTGCATGTGCAGTTGCCGCTGGAGAGATGAAAGACGTGTGCCACACAGCTTAAGCAACAAGGTCAGCTAATGTGCCGTCCTCTGCTCTGTTACATAAAACACGGTGTTTATTCATCCAAGAATAGCATGGGGATGCAAACTTCAGTTATATGTGCGGCGTACTGCCAAAAGCACTAGCTAATTGAGTTTTGTTTCAGGATTTTTTTGTTTTTTTCTTGGCTCCTGTGTTAAGTACATGCAGAACTCAGCCTAGCTATGAGTAATGCTGACCTTTCTGTCAGCGAGACTGTTCCTGTGATTAATCACACTGGGTCACCACGGAGGGGGATACGAGACAATACTGATTAACTGGGTCTACTGTACAGAATCACGCGTGGACCACGCATGCAGACATATACCTACAGGAACCAAACAAACGTGCCACTCTTTACATTTGTCAACAGTAATTCCAAATTTGCATGTTACGTGTTATTTAACGTGATTTAACGTTAAAATTAGCTGATATTTTGATCCAGCGGGACTCGCCGATTTTTACTCATGCACACATCTGGAGCACCAATCCATCCATCCATAAACTCTGCTGGGTCACAAAGAAAGCAAAGGACAGAACGTATAACACCAAATCACATATGTGATCATCATTGGTTCGAATCCCCTGGCTGGCAGAGTGATGTCACCCCCAGCTGCTCCAGGGACTGGCTGACTCTGCTTTCTCAAAAAAAAGAAATATAATAATAATGTGTTGCTCCAGATTTAAGACTCTGCCAAATAAATGAAAATATAGTGTAAAATGAAAGATCTCAGCAAACGTTTGGGTGAGTTACTCTTGGATGTTTGGCAGCCCTGGGCTCGGAGGCATTACACAGATGCCTGTAAGCTCTCGACCCATAAATAGAAAGCCTGGCTCGGGCTGCCGCCTGAAGAATGAGACTCATGTCTCATGTGGGGGTCTGGGTCGTGTTCATCTGTTTCCACTCGCCCAGCAAGGCTCGTGCCGCTCCTGAACATAAATGGGCATGATATACTTTAGTTGAAGAAGAAAAAAAAAAAACACCATCTAAGCTGATAAACACTGTGCAAATCAGTGCGGCAGCTGTTGCCATAAAAAGGGCAAAGACGCCGTACAGCAAGGACCAAAACCAACACACGGCGCACATCACATGACACCTTACAGGAGGTGCTGCCGCTCCAGGCCGGTCTCCCATATGGTTCCCTTTGCTCTGTAACCCTCAACAAACCCCAGCTGGTCAGCCTGCCTACTGCCCTACCTGCCAGCCTGTCGGTCTGTCTGCCTGCCTGCCTATCTGTCTGTCTTCCTGCCTGCCTGTCTGTCTGTCTGCCTGCCTGCCTGCCTGCCTACCTGTCTATCTGACTGTCTGTCTGCCTGCCTGTCTGTCTGTCTGTGTCTGCCTACATGCCTGCCTGTCTGTCTGTCTGCCTACCTGTCTGTCTGACTGTTTGCCTGTCTGCCTGCCTGCCTGTCTGTCTGTGTCTGCCTACCTGCCTGCCTGTCTGTCTGTCTGTCTGCCTACCTGTCTGTCTGTGTCTGCCTACCTGTCTGCCTGTCTGTCTACCTGTCTGCCTGTCTGTCTGTCTACCTGTCTGTCTGTCTGTCTGCCTACCTGCCTGCCTGTCTGTCTGCCTACCTGCCTGCCTACAACCCAGGGGCATCAGAAGCATTTTGAATGTGGGGGGGTGAACTAACATTTTATGTTAAATGTGGGGGGGTCCAAACAAATAATTATGAAAAGTGAGGGGGACACGGCCCCCTCAGATTTAATGGCAGCGACGCCCATACTACAACCGCAAATTGAACATTTATAAAGCTGCACATCATTCTTTCTCCTCTCTCCATCCATCCATCCATCCACTGTCACTTATCCTGGAGAGGGTCACAGGCAGCATAGAGAACAAGACAGGGGATGCAAGGGCTCCAAACAGCATACACACTATGTGTCATGTACAGGCCTAAGCCTGAAGGTGTAACGCACCCTCTGCTTCCCACCACCAGCCCTCTAAAATTTTAATGATCTAATATTTTATACCTCTGGCAACAAAAAAAACTGCTGAATTCCTACTGGCTGGAATCGGTCATGTGGTCCAGAATGTGGCTGATTCATTAGGGCGGTTTCTTAGATCGAAAGCATCTCCATTTACAGAGTAAATCTGCTGTGAGGTGCAGAACGACCCCGTCTGGGAATTACTCACATGCCGAAGGCAGCCGGCGCTGCTCGGTCCGGCTGAGGCGCTCATTTGCCAGGTGAGTGATGGCACAGTAAAAACCAGCGGATGCCGTGGCCACCGTGGGATATAACCGCCTGACAGACCATCAACTCTATAAAACCGAATAAGCTAAATGCAAGAGCACAGACAGAGATGGTGTCAGGTCAAGATCTAAGATAAAAGTGTGCCGTGCTATCATAATGTAATAGTGGTATAGTGGTAATAGATGTTAGCAAACATGGAAAGTCCATTTATTGCAGGTGGACGAATTTCTACTTCCTGGTCAAATATGCATCTTGGTCTATTTGAAAATATGATTAAGGACTTCTTTAGTGTGTCCTGTGATGGACTGGCATCCTGTTGAGGATGACCCCTGCCATGTACCCTGTGCGATGGATGGATAGATGCGGACAGACAGACAGACAGATAGATATATGTGTGTATATACAATGTGAAACATCAAATAAATTGGAAAATTGAAGAGCATATAAAATTGCATGGAGTGGTTAATTTTTCTGTGCTGCACACATGAAAATCGTGCCAATTGTTCCTGGACAATGGGTTTCATAAAGCCTGTTTCTACAGAGAGCCCCCTATTGACAGGTGGTTGTAATTGCCGGTAGAGACAGAGGTGTCTGTCACACACGTAACGTAAGAAGAAAAGTATGTTAATGTCATGCAGGTTTTAGCAAAAGAAAGAAAAGGCACTGACAGGTTTCGGACGGGCCCTGTCTCACCTGTCCACAGCCGACAGCAGAATGTAGGCCTGACACCATGACGATCACCATGGTGACAAACTTAACACCCTCTGCTATTGTACTGTATGAGCCGACCGAGCAGTTCCCGGGGACAGATTAGAGCTCTGTGGGTTTGAATGACTGGATGAATATCACTTTGGCCCAGACGCTGGTGTTTAATTAAAAAGTGCCATCTCAGTGATAGTAATTGCACTGAAGTAATTACAGTAGTGTGTGGTAGTTGTACCAAACACAAAGAAGCAACAGAATATGGGTGGATTTTTTTACACATATGAATTCAGGGATAGTAGGAGTGTTGAATGACTGAAGGAAAGTCATTTATATTCCTGGTGAGAAAACATGTCTGCTGAAATTTAACACTGACTTTCCCTTCTGTCTGCTCGTTAAAAAACTCCGGAAGGTCCTTACCAGTCGTACTCGTGGGGGTGGTAACCTGTGCTGTCCGTGCAGAGAATTGAGGGTAAAATGTTCATCAAAGTGAAGTCATTGAATGACCACTTCCATCCAGCCTTCCAGCTGTTTCCCTTGTGGCGGGTGTGTAGGTTACTCCAGGAAGTAGAAAGCTATGGATGAAGACCTCCCCATGTGGAACTCAAAGGTGCTGGAATGGTGGTTCACCAGCCACTGGAAAGACCTGAAGATACTCCCAGGGAAGGCTTCCCTGGCAGGTTAGTTGGACAATCGCAGCACACTGACAACATCAGATCAAGCACAGAAGTCTCTCTTCCTGTTGGCAATGCTCCACATGAATCCTGCCTACATGTAATGAAGTCCCCCAGCAGATAGAGGGCAGTGCCCATGAGTGAGAAGAAAGCTTCCTTTACAAGTACTAGATACAAACTGCCCAAAAAAATCAGGGTAAAACTTATAATGCGTACTATAAATATAAAATATTAATTAGTGGAGTCCATGTTATAGTAAATGCTTCATCTTCTAACACAAGATGTTTTTGTCAGGAGACATCCTAAGAGTCCTCCAGGTTTGGAAAACCAACAGCTTCAATTTGCAAGGTATAAGAGGGTGTCGTACTCTGGACGACTAGACTGCTATGGAAACGATTCATTAGACTATGTGCAATGCCTTTCATGTTACCCACGAAAGTCAGCCTTTGCTATAAAAAGCTTGGGCTTTAACCTTGTAGAGGGGGTGCATGATGGGTTGTTCTCACCATACCGCCAGCAGGAAGGTCTCCAGCACAGGTGTGAGCACGGCAGGCGGCTTTGCAGCTGATGTTCGCCGAAATCCGCCATCCCCTCACAGACCCGAGCCAGCAGACTGTCATGTTTGGCTGCACCGGCCAAGAAGATGGCTTTCCCTAGTTACTTCTTCATCCACACCACTGGAGGAGATGATCTAGTTGTGACAGATCATCGGCAGCATCTGTTTTTTTTCTTAGTCATCATGCGACTTTGTTTACAACTGGAAGATGTTTTGCACAGCAGCAATGTTCCTGCTCGCCCAGGAAGCGCCTGACTCAGGCAGAGGATGCAAAGCGCGTGCATTCCTCCTGCACACAGTGCAGCCGGGCAGTGGTGGGCGACACAGTGTCACACAGGATTTGGACTCTGCCAGTGGTCGGTTGTAATAGGAATATTCAGCCGATTTCAGACTCCCAAACAAAACTGGCTCAGAATTTACACAATGCTGTCCTGAAATGTGCACAAGGAGCTGAGATTGAGAGCTTCTTTACCGTACCTGGATGGTCTTTAGGGGTTTACTGCAGGCACAAGAGAGAGGGCTCAGGCCTGGCACGGAATGGCACTCATTTTTAGCCCGGGAGGTTCATGCCCAAAACCAGCCCATTTTGTCTTCATTTCAGGAGAACTTTCACAGTTCAAGTCTTACAATCTGGATAACTCCTGACATTTTAAGAAGAAAATAAATGAGGAATAGCATATTGAACTGTTTCAGTCCTACCTGTTCTCTTTGTAAAATCCATCATTTGAAACTTCCAGTATTTAGCAATAGCAAGCAATTAGTTGTGGCCCCACTACAACCGTGTACTGCTCGTAATTACTCAGTTCTAATGACGGGCGATCACACTGACACATACATGTGAGAAAACTGGCAGGTTAACATTCTGAAGCGATACAGTACAGTTTTATACGTAAAAAAAAATATATTTTGTTTCTGACCAGCTCAACTTGCTTCTGAATGACAGAATTGCCGAGCAGCCCACCAGGAATCCTCCCGGGGCTCCCGGACGGCCACTCCGGGCCTGGTCCTGGCCCTCGTCATCAACCGGGGAACCATCGCCTTTCTGGAATAGTTAGTAAGACGTAATCCTCCATTAACTTCTACGCTAAAGCCTGAGGGTCCTGGATGGAAACACAAAGTAGTCAAAAAAAGAAGCTGGAATTTAAGATAGAACCCGCCAAAGTGGAACATGTACCGCATTCTACAATAAATGGCTTTAATGGTTAATGAGTATGAGTGTGCAATATGCGGAAGGGCATGAATATTTCTGAGGGGGGGGTAAGCAATTGTACTCACATAAGACTTACTGACATTCATATAAAGTCATATAAGTGTTTGGGAGCGAGACCAAGAGCCAGAGCTGGATTTGGGTTGCAATCCTGCCCTGTGGATCTGTTTACCATCTTCCATAAGTGATTATTCTTTTTTTTTTCTTTTTTCAGGGTCATTCACAAAGTGAGCAGAAGTCAGTTCCATGTTATTCACAGAATCTTATTCTCTCTGGTTTCAGGACAGAACTCAGCATGTAATGAGAGACGGGGAAAATCTATGGGCAGCCCGTAAGAGTGCCGGGTCACGCTGAGGTCACATGCATTCAGACGCTGGTCATGGAGACGGCCTGTGCAGAACGAGAGGATCTAACCTTTTTGCAAACTGAAATGTCAGTAGATGTTGTTATGACTAATGTCACACGGAAGAACATCTTTATATAACTGACCACAAAGATGAAATGGTATGTTCTCTGTCAGATACCTGGGCAGAGGCCAGATCTCCACTGAAATCTAACAAATAGCGAGCTGTTGCTGAGGCTGAAAAAAAACAGACATTCTGCCTGCATGGATTTTCCCTCCTGCGAATCCCACACAGGCCCCCCGAAGGCCTACCTGAGATGTCAGTCCTGGGGGGGTTCCAGGCCCCATTGATGTCCTCCAAGTGCATCTAGGGTTTCTGCCAGCGCGTCTACACCCCTCTAGAGACAAAAACGCAGGAGCCAATTCTGACACGAGTCAAGTTCTGTGAAACGTACAGACCTTACTTTCCATTATCACAGGAATAATGTGACACGGTACCGAGTTCACAATGCGGGCAGAATTACGGCATATTATTGGGGTATTAGACAGGCATTCACGGCTTCATCAAGACGCTTGTGAGGAAGGCCGGTGTAATCAAGTGACATATTTACAATCAGGGAAATGAAGGGTCCTCCTTTTGAATCAGAAAGAGACGACAACAGTCAGCCGAGGGCGAGGGGCCGGCAGAGGGTCCGGGCAAAAGAGCAAGGCGGCCAGGAGGAAGTTCGCTGGAGTTGTCCGTCTCCATTCCCTTCGGAAGTTCTTCCACAGACATGGCCGAGCTTAAGAGACATAATGAGTGAGCCAATGTGCCGTTCCAGAGCTCAGTAACCGCCCGTGCCCAAACCAACGTATCACGACTTGAAAGCACATTCTACATGCTAAACAATTTACAAGAAAATGCTAGTAACATAGCTTGATCCCTCCCTCATCTTAACATTTAACATTTGAGTCCTTCCTCAAACTATTAGAAGCAAGCAAGCAGCCCCCGGTTAAGAGAGGACTACATTTTGTTTGTAATTTCCTTTTCTTTTGCCATGCTGAGACTGTATCATTAGTAGTTTGTTCAGCTTTTGTGTTTCATACCTCAGGCCAACAATTCCGCTGGTTAAGCTGCCCGGTATTCTGCAGGTTGTCAAGGTGACCATAACTTTCTCCCATGGCATCGGTTACAGACCATTCATGGGCAATTGTTTGTTGAAAAGCGTTCTTTACTTTAAAAGCTAAGGACAGAAATGTTTGAAGGGTTAAGACGGTTAAGATGGTCAGACGCTCTGCTAGGCTTTTCTGGACAGACAGAACACCGCGGCCCAGTAGGGCTGCCTAGTCAAGCTCGAGCAGAAAAAGCCTTAGTTGCATTATAGCTGGGGCTATGGTACATGCCTCCTGAAAGGCTGATTCAGCTGCGGCATCCTGGCCAAGCCTGCACTTTCCGAGAACTCGCGAGTATGTCAGCCGAAAAAAGTTTCATTTCTAGGCTACTAAGACAAATCTCTAATTACATGCATTCAAAAAGGTACACGCCCGTCTACACAATCATATTGAGAGGTTGCATTTCCCGATGTGCATCAGTATTAAAGTCCTCTTTATCCGAAAGTGTCCCAATGTCCCATTTTTACGAAAGTGCTCTGTCTCTGCGACTATCATGGTACTATTTCTGTGGAATCAGTCAGGTAACAGGCAGAAGGCTGATTGCATGCCCAGCTCCATCAGCAGTGGGTCTCCAAGGAACGCTTCAAATATGTTAATCTTCTGGTGGGTTTGGGGGTGGGGGCAGCTTGGAGAGACCATCCAGCATGGAGAATCCCATATTAATAATCACGGTTAGGGTTCTTCTGAAAAAACCCAACCATCAGAATAGGGTGTAAAACAATAGGCAGTTAATAAGTAAAATAGGACATTAGCAATCAATTAACGGCCAGCTATCCTGGGAGTGGAGACCTCATCTCGTCCTTCACTTGTGTGACTTACCGCTTTCAACATAAGATCAGTGACCTTCATCAGGGGCGAGGATCTGGGGACTGCCACCATCACCTGAACAGGCCCCCTCCTCCCGCGCCCCGCGGTGTCAGAGTGACACCATCGGTCACACATGCCGGCAGTCCACCTCACGCCGTGCAGTCAGCTCCATAATTCGGCATGACGGTTCCCTGTGGCAAATCATTCTGCGGCCTTTTAAATATGAACATGGCTTCAGAAGACTCGGGAAATCGCTGACCATTTTTAATTAGAACAGTACAAAAAAAATAATACTGGCACCTTGACAGACATTTCTACTGGAAACATTCATCCCTGTTAAAAATAATATAAATGACTGAATATAAATGATTAACTCGCCCCCCCCCCCCCCCCCCCCCCCCCCCCCCCCCCCCCCCCCCCGGCCCCCCCCCCTCTTCTCCCCTCCTTGCCCCTCTTCGCACATGCCACGAATTCCT
>JAODKM010000078.1:446712-468811 GCA_026780845.1 Petrocephalus sullivani
TCTTACATGTACCCCTCTTGTGCACTGAGCATGATCATGACAAAAGAATTTCCCTCGGGATAAATAAAGTTCTTTCTGATCTTATCTTATCTTATCTTAGGAGACTGAATACAGAGATTCTCAGGCACATTATTTCACATATCAAATCCCTGGGTGCAATAAGGTGACGAGTGTCAAGACCAGGTCGCTATGGATACAGTATGTCACCGGTACATCTTTTTCTACCTGTCAATTTACTGTGTGCATGTTAATCAGGAGCAATGGGCAAATCCAAAATCTATGATTATAATGGGGGATTATATATGCTACTGCAGCACTAAGAATTTATTCTCCTTTTGCACATAAAATGTGCATGTTCAATTTCACATTCTTGTTCTCCAGATTCTTTTCATAATTCATAAGAAGAGCATGAGACCCTATTTTCATTAATAATAAATAAAAATCAATACAAACAATTTGCAGAACCAAAGAGTTGAGACAGACAAGCTCAAAATCTGACACACCATGTCCGGCAGCCATGCAGGATGCGATTACTGAAGAAAATGAGGAATGTCATTTTTTTTCTTGACAAGTTGTTTTGTTTACCTTACTGATTTTCCATGTTTCTGGAAATCTGCCAAGCTGCTCTCATAGTGCTCAGCCACAACAATCAGCCTCTCTAGAAGGAAGAAGGGCAGAATAAGACGTGCACATCCCTGAACTTCACCCACAGCCCCACAAGGAAAAAACAAAACAAAACAAAAAAAAAGAACTATAAAATGTGAATGGCTATTAAATACTAAGACCAGAGAATTGACCAAAAACAGGAAACCATAAAAAAGATTAAAAAAACCTTCAAATGCTTGTCACAATAAAATGTGTGTAAGTCCATCCTGCATAAACCTCAAATTCAAAAGAAACGCCCGGTTCCCCTCCTGTAAACAATGGCTCGTGTTCATATTAAGATTCCCCCTGGGGGAAAGCGGAAGCCTCATTACTCGGGAAACACCACATCAGCCTCACACATCAAAGGCACACAACCCTCAGCTTGTACACTTCATGTCAAAGATGGTAAAATATCCCATAAATTTCTACATGGGAACTAAACTCAGGGAAAACACAGACAGCAGAGAATGTGTAGATAAAGTTACACCTGTCCAACATTTCATGATTTGTCTAAGTTCATTTGCAGCCTATGTTTCTGTAATGATTACACTGCATGTTTAGGTGGCAGTTTAGGGGTGGTGTGTTGCTCCCTCAGGACACTGTGCCTCTGACCGGAAGGCTGTCGGTTCAAATCCCAGCGTCAACAGAATGATGTCACCATTGGGCCTCTGACCAAGGCCCATAACCCCAAATTCCTCCAGGAACTGCCTGACCCAGCTTGGTCTAAACCATCTTCCCCCAAACCGATGCCTACTGGCTGGGCGTACCATGCTTTCCTCTGGAAATATCGACGTACTGACAAAGCCTGGGGTGCGTTATGGTCTTCAGGATCTGGAAGCGGCCGAGGATCTTGATGGAGTTGGGAGTGAGGGGCAAGCCATTGCTCCCACACACATCGTGCGGGAGGGCTGAGGCAAAAAAGGTGAAAGCCCCCAGCTGGGCGTCCTTCAGGGGCAGCATGATGACGCCACAGATCTGCAAAGTCAACACTGTCGCTTTTAAAAAAGCGTACGCAGTCTAACACAGATGTTTGAAAGATCACTGTAAATACCTAGGGCGTTTCATTTATATTAGGATAACCAGATAATCAATGTCATCCAGGACACTTTGAGCTACTTCAGGTTTTATAAACTACTTTAAACCTGAAAGGCTCCTTTGCTTGGGCAAATAGTTAATTTCCTCTTGTGCTTTGATTGGTTTGTTTCCTTGATTGAAAAACTCATCCAGCTACTTCTCATTAACATCAGTAATACATGCAGGATTATAGGAGACTGACCGATCAGCACACAGCAAGAACGCAGTGCTTAAGTGAAATCCAGGTCCTTTTGATTGAAATGGTCGTTTACATATCCTGCCCTAGCTCAAAGTGTCCGGGATGACATGGATTATCTGGTCACCCTAATTTATATCCCATACAGGTTTTGTGGCTGCATCTGGTTTAACGATACATTGGAAACATTCACAGAAAGAAATGCTTAGAAAAAATACATACAGACCCCGTATCTACAGACTGCTTAGCTTTCTGATCTACTAAAAGAAAATTGCAGGAATACAAATATAAAGTAGTACCACCGTTTTATTACTGCATGATTTTATGACAATAGTATAAATTACGTCCAGGACCCACTGTATTGTTATTACCCCTCCTCTAAGCCGGTGGAATGCCATTCAAATTTGGTTAAGTTTATACTGCATATAACGGATTAGATTGGCAGTGTAAACATGGCAACAAAAAGGAACTAAAAAAGATAACACTTCACAGACCGCATAATGTAATTCCAATTACCTTTACAGAAAACCTTTCGTCATTAGCGGGTTATTTAATTGATTTATTCACTCATTCATGACTTCGCTATCGCCTGTAACCGTTTTCAGTTTTCGCTTCCTGATCTAACAGCTGCTGCGCATGCGCTGGCATGAATATTTGACGTCATCACTTTGCGCCAGTTACCTTGTCTCTGTTGGGATAAGAAGTGTTTTTAAATCACCAATAACACTACCATTTACTATTAAAGGTATTTCAGAAGTGGTTGTAACGACCAAAAGATTGCAAATATCTGGCGAAACAACTATTTATAGCTATAGCTACTTATAATGGCTGATGCAATTTGTGACAGTCTTACATTATGGTGTATATACTTCACATTATAAGACGAAATGAATACTTTATTTTAAATACTAAGAAATCACACCCACATTGCCAAACAACGATGGCATATAATAGATCATTGTACGGTTATTTGAATTAAGTATTCTAATTGAAAGTTCTCGCTCTAAATTTGAGACCACCCTTGATTTGCCTTAATTTAAATCTAGTGTTTTAGGCGTACATAACGGTTGCATACCACTTTAAATGTATGTTTTTTATAATGTATTATCGTAATAAATTATTTATTTTCTTTGTGTTAGAATTGATGAATGTATTCTAAGAACTGTGATGGAAAATGAACAATTTACTCAGGCAGGAGACGGGCAGCCCTGTTAAACCCTTTCGCGTCTTTCGCGTCTGGGTTCTCGGGAGCGTGTGTGTGCCGGTGCAGTTTAATGTAAGTAATACGTGAAATTAAATGTGTTAATGTCAACCTTCATGAGCAGACTAGATTACTCCTTGTTGTTTGTAGTGGTTACCATTTTAGTTTTCAAATCTCTCACGGTGTGTGTTTTTGAAGTTAAAGGTTTATTCTTTTCTTGAATTTGTGCCATCACCGTGCGGATTTTCTTGGAAAAAAATCTTGAACTCTATGCAATGGACGTTACTTAAGAAAATGTACATAAAGCCAGATTGCACATCACAGACATGTAAGCAACAACAGTAGTGGATTTATTCGAAAGTATTTCGGCTTGATGTTAGCGAGAGTCGCCTAAATAGCCACTGGGAATTATGTACAGATAATTGTTTTCCTTTTATGGTTTTTTATGTTAGTCCATTTTACGCATTGGGTTTTTTTTATTGATTTGCTTGAATAGATTTTTCCCCATAAAATTAACCTGCATAACTAGACTGGCATAATTTTTAGTTGTAATTCAGTCTAATCGCCATTTTTATATAAAATATGGCAGAATTAATAAAGACAAACGGCATTTAGATATGAGAAGTATTTTATTGGAACGCAAAACGATTATGGACTCTTTGCAGTACTCTACAGGATAAAAAAATATCATCTGAACTGCGGCGAACTTAATGCAGTGGTTTAGGATATCTAACAGTAACCTGAACCACTGTATCAGTTTTTAAAAATCTTTGGGGGTGCCTATTGTGGTGGCCCTGCGAGTAACCAACCCAGACTGCCCCAGGGAAAATACCCTCCCGCATTTCTAACCAGTACGATAGTAAAGATGGCAACAGTGCCAGAATGATCTAGATGTAATCCCTGGGGAGGGGGACAGACAAAAATAGAAGGTGGGTAGTGGGGTTTCAGCATGGCTGTGCCGGGGGAAGCCGAGTCCATGCGCCCTCGTCGCCAATTTGCTTCTTACAGAGTGGTTCGGGAAGGCTCATTAATATTCATAGAATAAGCGGCACCTGATTGGCCAGTGAATGCCTTAGACTTGGTCTGGAACCGCTTAATCTCATGAATATTAATGATTTGACCAATCATGTGGCGCTGTTCTTATGAATATTAATGAGCCCCCCACACCACCCTGAAAAAAAGAAATCTGCGCCCTAGCCCAGACGACAGCGGAACGATGGGTCGCCAGTCCCGCACACTGCTGCTTGGCTGTTTGTCGTTATTTTAATTAACGGCATTCTTTAATAAAAGCGAAAGAATTGCTTCGCTGTAATAGTTGCCATGCGCATCCGAAAGTGATTAATTTATAGGCCAGAAAGTTGCGTGTTATTGAAGGGGGTGTAAGAGCTGCTGACTCTGCTTAGGGTAAACACGATTATTACTGTATGGTTATTGGCAAAAGGGCTGGCAGTAACATGTGAAGCTAGTCTGAGAGTGTTATGCTGGATATATTAAGCAGTTACAAACTCCCTGCTTGTAATATTTTTTTAAAAGCTACAATAAGTACTGAAGCCTCTAAAGGGCCTGCTGCGTGAATGCTTTTATTGGCCACACTATCGACAAGTGGAAGCAGCCTACCCTCCTGTCCTGTTATTTATCTCCCCGGTGGAGTTTCTGGGCCTTGATGAATGTATGTAAACAGCTGTGGGCGGTCAGGACGTTTCAGGGCAATGTTAGATGATCATAGCTTTGGGAGGGGCTCCGCTGTCAGGGTCCCGCCCCTTTTCGTGGGGCTGCCGCCGGGTACGTGCTTGCGGGTCCATTTACCGCAGGCCTGTCGGAGAGGCTCCAGCGTTTCGAGAACGAGGGAAGGCTTTGATGGTCGATATTATCAGCCCCAGCTTTCGCATGTTTCCAATTTCCCCATCTGAACTTTGGACTTTTTCATCCCGTGCCAGTCCTCCTCCTCCGGCACCATGTGAGAGCCGTTCCCCTCGCCATCTCTTTCCCTCCCTGAATAAGCATCCCCTACCACCCAGGCTCCGTCCACCCCCGACCAATAGTAACTGGTGTGCAGCTGGTTGATGGGGGACTTTGCCCTTGGAGACGAGCTCCGGCAGAGGTGACTCGTTCCTTGGTACACGTGCGTTTTAACGTTCAGCAAAACATGCGGGGCCTGTTATTATTTCTTTTAATGATTATTTTGCTGTTTTCCTTCAACGTCAGTTCGGAATTTGTGTGCGGTGTTATTGATACAAGCTTGACAGCCAGCTTGGCTTTCTCTGTACCTTCACCACGTTTTTAAACAGCTTTATCCATTGTTGTCAGCTGCAGCTCTGCTTTTAAAGCAGAACCTTACCAGGTCAGTTCGAAGGGATATACAGTATGTCAAATATTCAATGCAAGGTTGCCAACTGTCACGCATCTGGCCTGACACTCACACTTTCAGACTCTCACGCACATGTGAGAAACCTTACAGCAAATCTGTATTATTCCATTATAAACCTAAAATTACCTACATCAAAAGCGTTGGGGCAGTTTCCAAACCCTACAGACTATTTACAAGGTAAAAAAAAACTCACATACATGTAGAAATGTGTGACGTGTCTTGATTTGAAAATCTCACTCCAGCCAGCTGACCAAAGTTGGCAACCCTGTCAATGTATTTCTGAAAAGTGGAACTTTAAAATAGTGGGATCGTGAATATTTGATGCAGGTTACACTGATCATTTCAGTGCCTTTTAATAAGCTACCTGATGTATCATTCAAGATCCTGATTCTGGGAGAGAGTTTGAGCCACTGAGACTGGGGCTGGAGCATATTCTGTGTTCTCGACTTTCTGCTGACGTGACCTTCCCTCTCTGTGTGTTAGGTTCTTGGCCCGCTCCCTCTTGAGGATGTCAGGCCACACCACGTCCCTATCCAGGCTGGAACAGAGGGCTGCAGAGGCCGACCAGATCATAGAGTACCTCAAACAGCAAGTCCAGCTGCTCAAAGACAAAGCTGGTGAGATACCATCACAGCGCTCAAGTAGTGCCCATCATCCTGGCCCAGGATGGCCTTGGTACAACCTGGAGTGGAAGACAGACCATGTGCTTTGAGTCTTAGAAATAGCCCCAGAGTACAAAGTATTGGGACACAGTTCTTCATCACTGAATTCAGGTGTCTCCTTCTGGCCCATTTCCACAGGTGTATAACGTCAAGCACCCAGCCATGCAGTCAGGTTCACAAACATTTGTAAAGAAATGGGTCGTTTTGAGGAGCTCAGTGAATTCAAGCATGGTGTTGTCATAAGAAGCCACCTTTGCAATAAGTCGGTTTGTGAAATTTCTTCCCTGCTAGATATTTCACGGTCAACTGTAAGTGGTGTTATTGCAAAGTGGAAACATTTAGAAACAACATAAACTCAGTCATGAAGTGGCAGACAACGTAAAGTAACAGCGGGGTCACCATGTGCAGAGGTGCATAGTGAATAAACTTGCCAACACTCTGTTGACTGAATAACTACAGAGTTCTAAACTTCTAAACTAACTCCTCTGGGATTAACCCCAGCATAAGACCTGTGTGCCGGGACCTTCGTGGAATGGGCTTGCGTGGTCGAGCAGCTGCACGCAAGCCTCACATCACCAAGCACAATTCCAAGTGTCGGCTGGTGTGATTTAACCACATTGTCACTGGACTCTGGAGCAGTGAAAACCTGTTCTGTGGAGTGACGTATCACACTTCTCTGTCTGCCAGTCTGATGGATGAGTCTGGGTTTGGCAGATACCAGGAGAACATTACCTGCCTGACTGCATTGTGCCAGCTGTATAGTTTGGTGGGGGGGAGATAATGGTGTGGGGCTGTTTTTCAGGGTTTGGGCTTGGCCCCTTACTTCCAGTGAAGGGAACTCTTAATGCTTCAGCATACCAAGACATTTTGGACATTCTATGCTTCCAACTTTGTGGGAACAGTTTGGGGAAGGCGCCTCTCTGTTCCGGCATGTCTGTGCCCCAGTGCACAAAGCAAGGTCCCTAAAGACGCGGTTGGGTGAATTTGATATGGAAGAATTTGACTGGCCCGCACAGAGCCTTGACCTCTACCCCATCAAACACCTTTGGGATGACCTAGAATGGAGATTGCGAGCCAGGCCTTCACGCCCAACATCAGTGCCTGACCTCACACATGCGCTTCTGGTTAAATGGGGCAAATGTTCCCGCAGACACATTCCAAAATCTTGTGGAAAGCCTTTCTGGAGGAATGGCAGCTGTTATAGCTGCAAAGGGGGGACCAGCTCCATATTGATGCCTATGGATTTAGAATGGGGTGTCATAAAATTCCTGTAGGTGTAATGGCCAGGTGTCCCAATACTTTTGTCCAGATTGCGTAGGTAGCCCAAGATGGTCACTAGCTGTTGTGCCTCCAAGAGGAAATTGTGAATTGTTCCTTTTAAAGTAAATTAATGAGGAAATGTTTTGAGTAGCAGAGGAGATTGGAGATGAGGGTTGGGGCTTAGGGCCAGGCGAGAGGGAAGATGCTGAAGGGAGTTTGTTATGCTCAGTCACACAGGCCACTCAACGTGAAGAGAAGAAGCTTCTGGTGGAGAATGCCAGGCTGAAGAAGGACATCGAGGAGCTTAAGAAGCAGCTTCTGGAGAAGGAGAGGCAGAGAGGAGGTAGGCCCCACGCCCCGTTGCTGATATGCTGAGCTCTACTCCCCCACGCGACTACAGCCTACACTAGCTTATATATTAGCCCCCCCCCCAGTTCCACCTGACCCACCTATCAGGTGAACCCGCCTTCTGATCCGGTTACAGGTAACTAGCAGCTATGGAGTGTTTCCAACGATATGCTCATAGGCGATGTTCCTCGGCTGGGTTTCTTTCCTTGCATGTATCGCTGGCTGTTTGGGACCAGGTTTAATGGCACTGCAGGGTGAGGTGAATAACAACCACGGGGGTTTCTGTGGGCTGAAGCTGGGGTGGGTCGGATGAGGACAGGCCCTCGGCAGGAATACGAGCACCCCCGCCAAACATGGGGTGTCATCCCACACTGGCTCTAAATGTTCCCGGTTCGAAGTAAGCGAATGCATACGCTCTGTCTTTTCCCGTAACGCTCTGTCTTTTCCCGTAACGCTCTGTCTTTTCCCGTAATGCTCTGTCTTTTCCCGTAATGCTCTGTCTTTTCCCGTAACGCTCTGTCTTTTCCCGTAATGCTCTGTCTTTTCCCGTAACGCTCTGTCTTTTGCCGTAAAGATGGCGTGTGATTTTCTCATCAGGCCCTTTATTGGTTCCTGTCAGTCAGTGGCAGCCATGGTGTTTGTGGAGGTTTGTGGAGGTGACGTTTCTGTTTATCACCTGACCCCCCCCAGTGCTGGATGTAGCAGTGCCCATGGAAGGCGGCCCTGCCCCGTGCACCCTGTCGGCCCCCACGCAGTCACCTGCCCCCAGCGCCCCCAAAGCTCCCGCCGCCCCCAGGGACTCCGAGGGCAAGAAGAAAAAGCAGCCAGAGAAAGCAGGTAGCGCAGGGCAAGCGCCCGCCGGCAGGCGGCCCCAAGCCGCACTCTGCAGTCCCGCTCCAGGAGTCTGTCTCAACATTCGGGCCCCGTTCTCATGTTTTAAAGGGGCTCCGGTGAAAAATAAAAGTTCTGCTTTAGCGCCATTTCAGATTAAATGAAAGGGGTTTCTGTTTTTTTCAGCTGAATAAATAAGAGTATTCAGACTGCTTAGAGACACCAACTCCGCTTCCCAGCTCACCTCAATTAAATCATTCCTGTTTTTTAAATTTTATTTTAAGCCCCCCGTGAGATTTTTGCCCTTAAGACACACCAAAAAGGTGCAGGCAAGTAATATTTGGATTTAGAGTCCTGTTCATCTCAGGCAGATGTGATTGACTCTGTATTGGTCATGTGATCATCTGTACCTTGGTCAGCATGGAACATCAATGCAGCATCGTGACACGTCGGACGCCTCCCCTTGTCAGCAGCTCCTGTCACCCGAAGCTTTCAGCCTGCTGTTAAATGCATGGATCAGGCTGTCCGTCCTTTATCTTTTTCTTATGGGTGTAACTTTATATAAAGCCCTTACTAGGGCAGTGCTCTCTGTTTTTGTTTAAAATTGAATTTGTCAGACTGATCAAAAGTCACCCGAGATTATTTTTTTAATCCCTACGTGACCTATTAGAAAATGAATCTGCTTTTTTTCAAAGCTTTAATGGGAAAAAAATGCTTTGAACGACAAAATCAAAAGCAACGCAGATCCTCAGCACATAAATCAGGCTTGGTGTATGTATATATATAAAAATACTGATTTGAACCATTGTATAAAAGTCATCTGATCTGCCAAAGTCAGCGTCGGAATGCGGTGACTAATTTTTCCTGATTGCTGGAGCACGTGAGGGGAGCAGATGTAATCGCAGTTACTGCGACTATTTGCGGCGCAGCAGAGAAGAAGGAGAAGAAGCAGACGCCGGAAGCGGACGCCCCTGTGGACGTGTCGCGCCTGGACCTGCGCGTGGGTCTCATCATCAGCGCGCAGAAGCACCCGGACGCCGACGCGCTCTACGTGGAGCAGGTGGACGTGGGCGAGGCCGCAACGCGCACTGTGGTCAGCGGGCTGGTGAAGCACGTGCCCCTGGAGCAGGTCTGTGACGCGTCTGTGATGTCACACCGGAGTGGGCGGGGCCGAGAGCTGCACTGAATCTGCACCCGCTGTGTTTTTTGACCGAAGTGTGTGTGCGTAGCTAATTACTCTGAGTCAATTTAATTAAAAAACAAAATCTTACAGTTTATAGAGGATAAAATTAGATAGAATGGCAAATACCAAAAAGTATTTGATGTTCTAAGGAAGAAAACAACTTTTAACTAATAACAGAAATATCCGCCCCCCTTGCGGACTAAGGTAGCGCTCCAGCACAGCGGCCAGCCTTGTACTAACACAGAAGGTTCCAGGCCCTGTTAGTGCATAGCGCTACAGCAACATTGCTGTATATAACTCCTCCTTATAACTCCTCCTCCTGTATATAACTCCTCCTCCTGTGGGTGGCGCCCTGCCCAGGTGGTTCCTCTTTCCCTGAGCTGTGTGGCACACTGCTCCTCCTTTGCACAAGAGGCCCTCCGCTCTGCGATCACGCTGCAGTCTTTATGCTCACAAGCTGCCTGCTCCCTCCATCAATGTGCCTCTAGTTTCTTTTTGTGTCTTTAAAAAAACCTCAGAACACAAAAGACCCCCCCCCCCGTTCATTTAACGCAGCAAACAACTGTGATAGTTCAGCATAGAACAATAAACCTTAAAATATTGTATTTCATTTTGAGACTGCACAGGAACAGAACTCTGACAGTACTGTGCCCCCCCGAATCTCCCAAGCAGGGTCCATAGACGCTCTTTTTAGAGACTTGCGCTGTAACCTTATGTGTGACCCTCCCCCAGTTCTTGGAGGGTGTGAAAAACAGGCTTGATTGTGACATTCCTTCCTCCCGCTGCAGGACATGTATTAGTCTTTGATTAGTGGAAACTCTCTTTCTGTGCGTCTCCTCAGTCGTTGCCATCTCGCCCACATGTTTACAGATGCGTCTTTTTGTTTTTTAGTTTTTTCTCGCGCGGGGGAGAATTGCTTTTGTGTGTGGGGGTTTACTGGCCAGAATGCCGCACAGCGCTCTTGATCACACTATAAAGACGTTAGTGGTGCTGGTTCTGATAAAGCCCGGCGTCACTAAAATGAGGTCGATTCCAAATTAAACTCCAAACCCCGCAGCTGTTTTTTGGCGATGGGTGTTAACCGACAGGTCAGTTGCTGAGGTCATGTCGTGGGGAATCCTCATCTTCCCATTTGGGGTGTCCCCTGCTCCATGCCCTAGATGTGTGATTGATTCAGTTGAGAGATCTGTCATGATGTCACTCATCTTCTTTTTTGTTTTTTGTCTTTTGGTAAAGATGCAAAACCGCATGGCGGTCCTATTATGCAACCTGAAGCCAGCCAAGATGAGAGGTGTGGTGTCCCAAGCCATGGTTATGTGCGCCAGCTCGCCGGACAAAGTGGAGATCCTGGACCCGCCTCCCGGCGCGTTGCCTGGAGACCGCATCACCTTCCAGGGTTTCCCCGGTAACAGCATGCCCCGGTCCCTATCGCCTACAGAACTGAGTGTGTTAACCCTGCGATGAGAAGAACGTGCCTGAAGTTTGGCCCATAAAATGAAATGGAGCTTAACTTATCCCCCAGGGTGTGATTTTTGTTGTCCAACAGCATTACAGAAATAAATCCCAGCACAATAATTCTGCTGCTCCAAAGGACTGAATGAATAAATAACTATGAAAAAACTAATAACTTGAGCTTTCTCAAGTCTTTTTTTAATTACTGGGGGAATAAATAGTTCCTTGAAAGTCACAGCTGGTTCATACTTTCCCACCTTTTTTTATTTTCATGCTTGCTTTTATTAGTTCTTCACACATCAGTGTGACTAAATTTCTGGGTCAGGATGTAGAGGTTTGAACCAGTCGCCGTCGAAGTAGTTAAGTGAAGTTTAAAGCGAATGTAACTGGACGTTCCTCCAAAAAACAGCACGTGGCTTTTGGCCTAAGCGACGTTTTTTTTTTGTTTTTTGTTTTTTATCACCGCTGCAGCTAGAGACTCATTTGCAGGTTGAGCTTGCCGGCATCTCGTTTTCATGTTTTGGCTGAACGGCATGCTCATTATACGCCCCGCGGTGACTTCTGAAGGCCGGGACATTTGCAGCAATGGGGGCGGAGAGTGTTCTTGTTTCTGTTTTTTCTATTTTTTAAATCCTGTCCGGTTGCGTCACCTGCCTCGTGACTGATGGATCAGTTATCACTCGCTCCATCAGCTTGTTCAAAGTAATCCTGGACCTTCCGTACTGACATCTTTGCTCGTCAGTGGGATTTCTCTCAGGCTTTTCTAGTAAGCAGCAGAACATCAGTCTTCCAAAGTGGTCACCAAATGCGTGGCTTTTTTACCTCCCCGAAAGCCCGTTTTGGTAATGATTCAAGCAGTGGAGAGGTGCAGATGACTGGTAACTCATCATTACATCCTCCTGCACACACTGCACACTTTTGGAATTGTCTGGAACTTTCTGAAGAGCTTGATCATATGTATCTGAGTAGCATTACAGCTCTGCTTTCATGAAGCTTTTGAGGGATCTCTTTATTTTTCAGCTGTTGTGTTAATTGACATGCAGCAGAAATTTAGCTGGTGATGTCATCTGCATAACATCTGGAGGTCTGACTGGTTCTCCTGCGTTTGTAGGGGAGCCTGACAAAGAGCTGAACCCCAAGAAGAAGGTTTGGGAGCAGGTGCAGCCTGAGCTGCAGACAGACGGCCAGTGCGTGGCCACCTACAAGGGCGCTGCCTTCGAGGTCTCGGGCAAAGGCGTCTGCCGGGCCCAGACCATGACCAACAGCGGCATCAAGTAGGCAGAACCCGGGAATCTGACATGGAAGGTGGCGGCATGCATGCCGACGGTGCAGATGAAGAGTTGCTGGGGATGAATAAAAGTTGTTAAAGTCAGGCTGCCTCGGACCTGGTTTTTGATGTTCTCCGTCGGAGATTGCTGAACATCATTACACGTGCAAAACTGTCCTCGTCTCACTGCTTATTCCTGTCAGGGTCATGGGGGTGGGGGTGGAGCACATGCTAATGTTACATTTTGATGTTTTAAGTTATTACCTGTAACTCTGTATTTTACTACAGTAAGTCTTGTGTTGGTACCCTGCTTTAAGCCATACCTGTCCTGGAACTGGATCATACAGCCTTAAGGTTACAAATATTGTACCTCACTTACTTCCTGTGACCAGATGACCTCATAACGAGGTCTTTGCACATTTCTTGGTCTGTGAGTATGAGTACTCCTCAATTTGCCAGATATCACGGCTTTGCGGTCGTGAATCTACACAGACTTCACAGTGACGGGGTTGGAGGCTGTGGCTCTGTGTGCTCTCATGGGGTCCGACCAGTCACGTCATCGCCTTCGCCCTTCTTGACAGTCCTCACAGTGTTGCATCTGTTTAATGCGTCGGGAAAAGCATACACGTTACTGCCGAGGTCGAACTCCTACAGTCTTGCAGGAGAGGTGTGGATTTACGATCACTTCAGAAACTCCTCTCTGGCAGCCTCACTTCTCCAAAGGAATAAGGCCGCAGAGACTTTTAGGTTCCCGGCTAGATGTTTAATAATCCCTTTTGAAAATATTGTTCTATCATGGTAGTTTAGTGATTTATTTTTGTCCAATATTAAAAACACATGTGATGATTCCGTGTTGGCTTATGTTCAGCCCTGTTTTCTGTTTGTCTTCTACCCTCCTGCTCTGCTTCGTAGTTTTTACTCCTGTTTCCCCCCCAGCAACATTTGGAAAATATGCTTCCATGGCGGCCTGAAGCCCCCAGATCATGAGCGGCTCATGCCGTAGCTGCGTCCAGCACCCAGATCCCGTGCCAGGCCGGAGCTCGGCCGTCCATGACCGCGGGACTCTGACGTGCGCTGTGTGTGACTGTGACAGATGGTGACAGGAAGCAGGACACACGATCGCTTTATGGTTTAGATTTCTGTTAGGACGGGACGAGGCGGCAAAAAGGAAACGTCGCCGTGAGGCGGTCGCCATGGCATCACGGCTGACCACGCAAATTCACGCGTCTTGTTTGAACTTTCGCTGGATCCCAGCGTGTTCGGTGGCCTCCTGAACACTCGCTCTGTTTTTCTTTCGGCGTTAATGGATGAACGTTAGCCGGGGGTCCGGCCCAGCAGAAAACCGAGGGACACAAAAGGAGCCGTCTGGAAAGCCTGAACTGACGGAGGATTCCAGCTCAGTCCAAAGCGGCTGGCTGCTCGGATGCCAGACAGAGTTATGGTCTGGGAAGGTTTTTTTTGGAAGCTTGGTGCATAATTTGCACCTCAGAGGGCTTTGAAAATCCTGCAGCTGGAAGTTCAGCCGTAGGCTTTCAGAACCTGATCCCCAGGGCTGTTTCTTTCCACTGACAGACCTGGCACTGCCCACTTGTCCCCTGGCATTTTGGGATAGAGCAAAACCAGAAGCCATAGCTTTGATGTCAGTTACTTATATTAATGTTGGACAGGCTTTTGTTATGGGTGAAATGTTGCCGCTTGCATCCCCATCTACAGTCAGCACACTCATGAAATATTATTCACTCAGGAGAAAAAAAAATGTTACGGTTCATTTATCTGAAAACTGCTCCATTAAAGCTAGTGAGTGTTTTGTAGTTCAGAATTTTATTGTATTATAAATAATTTACACGGAAATATCAGAAAGGTCTTGAATCAGAGCTGCAGTGCAGAATAAGGTTGTCATATAAACAGATGAATTCCCAGAGACAAAAAAAATAAGCAGGCATTTTCATTGGACAGTCTGGGTCCTTCAGTTTGGGTCTCTGAAGACACAACTTTTTTTAGATATTTTTTCATGACTCAGAGTGCTGTAAATTTGTTTGCCGCAGACCACCCATGGAATAAAGAGCGCATTGAGATGAGGTGCCTTTTCCATCAGGGATGTAGAGAGTGACTCTGCGTCACCAGCTGAGAGGACTCTGCAGGGTGACTGAAATACGACAACTCCCACCCCAGCCATGGTAATGTATCTGCTTCAAGGCAAGTCACACCTGCAGGAGCAGGTTGGGGGCCTTTTCTGAGGCTCTGCTGGAGACTGAGCAGGGAAGGACATTTCTGCTACCTCCTCCATCTTCTTTGTATGTTGTTGACTCTTAATTCTATTCAATGATAACCAATCCCGTGATCCTGACGATGGATGGATGGATGGATTGCAGTGACCAAATTGTCTGTAGGCATGTGTGCCCTGCAGTGGGTTGGCACCCCATCCTGGGTCATTCCCTGCCTTGCCCCTGCAGTTTCTGGGCTCGAAACCTTGAGACCCTGTGTGGAAAAATGGATGGACGACATCAGATCAAATGACCCGCAAAATAAAGTTTTTCTTGATTAATTAATTTTTTTTTTCAACGCGTTTAAAATGTCATCGAAGGGGAAACGGATATGTCTCATCTTCAGGACTACAATTATAAAATGATCATAACCAACCATCTATTCAGAAACTTGAACCGTGTGATTTCCTTTCCTTTTCTATCAATGTAAGTATGATACGGGAATGTTTTGAGGAATACGCCCGAGGCGCATTCGTTTCGTAGGCCCCGCACACCTCAGGGAAAATGTAGCACTGAGTTAGATGGGGGACACCTGAGTGTCCGTGCTGGAGGCAGCCTGCGGCTCTCTGACATGCGAATCCCACCTGGGGGACAGCTGTCAGAACCTTCTGGAAGCAGATTAAACAGCATTCATTGTGAGTAACAGTGCATGCCTCTCCAAAGTGCAATCTAACCCATGATTACTCGATTATGTTAATTTCTGGAAAATCATTAGCACCATAATGGCCCAAGACAGCCTTTTAAAACATTAATTGCAGAGAAATTCAAAACAATTCCTAGAAAACAGCTTCAACTGACACAATTCGTGCGGCTTTTCATGAAAACTTAAACAAATGATACTTCTGTTTAATTAGGGTCAGCTCATGCGGTTCTGCTTAACAGGCACAATAGTCCCAGGCACGTAACACGAGTTGTGCAGAACAATATCGTAACGGGAGTTCGGCTATAACTTAACCAGAAAACTACTCTGTAGAGAATTCCAGGAAAACGGTGCCATCTCAAACTCCATATAAGCTGAACACGAAGCCCCAGCACACAGCTTTAATTCAATGTCACACTTAAATGTTATTTGTTATAGCACAAAAAAAGACAAAATACATTCTCCAGATCCAAACTCCGAAAAGAGAGAGTGTATTCTTATGGAAAACTATGGAACAGAAAATAAACAACACAGAATAGAAACGGCGTGGTTGTATTCTTAAAAAACAGGCTTCTGCTAATCAGAGTGCTGACAGACTATGTGCAGGATCCTCCCGGCGTATAGGCGTGCGACCCCAGCAGGCTGGGCTGCGACGTTACTTCATGGTCACTATTTCCACCGCGATTCCAGCTAATGGTTGGCTTAAGGGAGAGCCGTGTCTCCGGTGCGCGTAATGGGAATGGCAGCGGCGCGCAAAGGCGCCCAGTACGCGCATCATCCATGCAGCGGCTTTCGGTGCATGTGGCTTTGGCGCAAACGTCGCCACGACATCCACATGGATCCATCTGTGCGTCCATTCCTGCGTGAAATCCGTAACGACAGACCAAACAATTCGTACAAAAACAGCAGAGGTACGCAAAACAAAGACTCCTTTTTAAGGCAGCACCACTCAGAACTGAATATTTTCTTTAATTGTTTTTTTTCTACCGAGATTACTTTTGGCTAAACGGGCTCTGGTACTAGTTATATCGGTGATTTCCTTTCCCTAAGGAGTCTGCGATCTAGAAAGCTCTGAATGATGTCTTGCATGGAAAGCCCTGAATCCAAAGCTATAAGATTGAAGAACAATGGCTTTAAGCTTTAAGGGGAGCATTCCACATAAAGGTCATGCACTGGCAGAAACACTGCGGGGACTGTTTCATTAGGTTTTATGGGAAACTTTCCTGCTCCTGTGATCTCCCCGCTTTCCCTCCCTGTTCCGATTACAGCAGGAATCACCTGAAAAGTGGCCAGGGTCCCCATCATCTATAGCCGCTTTTCCCTTCATTGAGATTCGACGGCGTTAATTTAGTGTCTCCAGGCCGGATCTCGTCGGCTTTTTTCGTGCCGGTGCGAGCAGCCTAATGGTGACCACATGGGGGCAGAGCGTGACCACAAAGCGCTCCCACGTGGGTCTGCCCCCAGCCCCCGGCCCCCGATCGGACGCGTCCCCGTCTCTCTGCAGCGTTCAAAGTTACGAAAAAGAGCACGATAATCCTAAAGGAATCAGGAACAGCTGGGAAAGCAGACAAATAACGAAAATTAACACATGCGGCTCAAGGCCTGATAATACACCCTATTCCCCTTAGATTTGTCCTTCATTACTGACACTATTTTGTAATATTATGTATTATTATACACAATATTCTTAATAGGTTGCATTATTATGTTGTCACATTGTAGATTTTTTTTCAAACTTTGGTTAGTGTGTGTATGAGTATAAAGTACTCATACACACACCTTTTTGTGAATACGCATAACAAAAAAAGTAATTATAATTCTGTTAGGTGAAATTTTTTCATGCAGTCTGCATAATTGACTAAATATGCTTTCCAGGCACTGCATGACCTGCCAGGTTTTAATTGACAGTGGAATGCATTTATGACTGTCAGAAAGATTAAGAAAAAAACCTTTGGGAATCGTAATAGGAATAAGGATGTGGTTACAACGGCTAATTACCGGATCCTTTTCTTGTCTGCAAGTTAGAGGAAGGGAAGTAAGGAAAAATGTTCATGTAAATTAGGTTCAACCCTTGTCTCTGTTAGCTAAGAGCTAGACGCTGGTTCCATTGGACCTGTGCTGGACCCGCTATCCCATAAGCTACCTTCACAGGCAAAGTTTTGTTGATGGGGGAAAACGAATTTTGGTGTTATTAATTCTATACATCTTGCAATGCTTATCAACATGGCACGGATGTTTATATAATGTGTATCATAATAACGCACATATTTAAGAATAGTTAGTTAGCAAAGATGTGATGGTTGACCGCAGTGAACAGTTATCCACTTTGACATGAAACTGTAAAACTGTAGGCCTACACTACACTAAACCTTCTTCCCACTATTTAATTCAACATGTTTACCTGAACACGATGATTAATTAATTACTGAGGGAGCTAACCAGCTTTGGGGTCCAGTGATGGGGTCCAGTTATGGATAATTGCAGGTGTTCATAGCTTGAAAAACTTTCATTTTAATGAAACCTGTATGAATTGTTTCATGATGTGGATTTTCGAGATTACCAGGCAAAATGCATTTTATAAAAAAAATAATCAACCAGTGGCTGAGCCAGGATCTTCCGACCTGCTTCGTCAGTGCGTCCGGTGCTGAAAACCAGGCTTGTACAGATAAATTTGCTCTCTTTTCTCTTCAAGCTGTTAGGTACATAGAGACATGCATCAAAATTCCCATCCCTAAACTACAATAAGGCGGAGCTTCTTTGGACACGCCCACCTGGAATGAACCCACCGCCCAGAACTCCTCAAATTCCCACGAGCAGTTCATTGTTGTCTTTGGCCCCACTGTAACCCCCCCAAGGACAATTTTGAGGTGAAGGACAGTATTATACAAGCAACCCGTCCTCTGCTGGTGAAATTTAAGGCGTGCTCAGAACAGAACTGCATGCATTGTTATACAGATTAAGGTTAATAGGCATTTATTGTTTGTTTTGCGTTACCAACACACAATGGTCTCTGAGAGTCAGGCCACGCTCTAATAATATGCTTGTTCTTGGCTATATGCTTCTCAGGGTTTGGTTAAAAACATCAGGGTTTTATTTACAGGGATATAAAGTACAGGATTTAATTTATCGCCCATGTGTTCTTCCTCAGCCGAGGAGGATGTACCTATTAACATATTACTCGATTTGAGCCCGTTTAAACTGACCGAGGCCTAGTCGGTCAATAACAGCTTTTTGTTTATTCTATGAATAAATTTGTTACTGAAACCAGCACATTTTGCTGCAAGTGAAACTAAAACACAGTACTGCATAGTCCAAAGTGTCATGACATGGCAATTTCAGATTGAAATAAATGTTTTATTTGGTTTACTCATTATATTAAATGCTTCTTAATAAAGTGTCATGTGAACATTTCTGGGAAATCTGCAGGATCGCGCTCCACTGATTTCTGTCACATTTTACAGCCAGGTGGGCTCACTTGAAGTTCAGACGCTCTGATTGAATTATCCTCTCTGTTTCATCCCATTCCAGTGTAGAGTTTCAGGTCTGGTTGTCTTGTTCTGCATTTTCACGCATATTTGGGGTTAAATGATATAATTAGCAAAGAGAGACCTGTTTCCCTCATGCCTGAAGAACATCAAATATGGATGTAATTTTCTTCCTCGCAGTCTCTTTTTAAGGCAGCGATCTCAATTAGGTAGACAAAATTCCCAAATTCAAGGCCGATGACAAACCTCTTACAAACCGGGTAGGTCATTTCCCACAATGCCATTCTGTCCCAGACCACGTGGTCCAGACTATGGAAAAATTAGTTTCTGCAGAGGACTTGGCTGATTTTGTAGTTAAAAAAAAGTAATAAAGGCTCAACCGCGGGATATCAATACACCTGAGTAAACTTAATGTGTTTTTCTGGTCTCCAGAACAAAACCGGTCAGTCAAGAAGAAAAAGGGGAGGGTGGGGGGCAGAGTGGCGGGGTTTGACAGACTGCAAATATGGGAAAAAAAACCTTTTTTTTTCTTCATGCTAGAAATGCGGCTGTCCCAGGCAATAACTGCTTATGCTAGGGGCATCTACATTTGGTGCTATGAACAGTCCCAGTAGCATAAGCGTGGTGGTGTGTGTGGCTTGACTTTTCACCTCCCTCAACTTTGCTCTCCATGAGAGTAAGCTGGCCGTGAAGGGCAGCCACTTGTGCGGCACCCAGGGGTTAAGGGCCTTGCTCCAGGGCCCACAGACGGCCAGAGGCTGGGCTTGAACCGGCGACCTTCCGATTACACGTACCTGCTGAGCCACACTCTGCCCCCAATGGTTCTATATAGAAGCTTTTGAGGGTGCCATATATGAACCAAGCTATAGAACCCTTAAAGGTTCAATATGGAACCTTTTGTTTTAAGAGTGTATGTCACTTTGGATGAAAATATCTGCCAAACAATCAAATGATAATTTCTTGTCGTGAGGGGAAAAACACTGACACAAAAACAGCAACTCGTAAGTAGGACCAAATCTGAAAGGATCAAGCCTTCCCTTCAAATATTTGCCAGCTCCGAGCAATCTGGCCACTGACAGATTCAAAGGATTTAAAAGAAATGGCATGGAAGAAAAAACGGGTGTCACGATCTGTGCTTGGTGCGTAACAGGGAAGCAGGATCGGGAGTCCAAATGGTGAGGATAACAAGGGATTTATTAAGCACAAGCAGGGAGCAGCACAGAACAACATTATGACGTCAGTGACTGGACTGGGGAAACATACTCAAACGTGGACTAAAATACACAGGACTGATCGCAAACAAGAAACAGCTGGTAAACGGATGGCTTCCACACGAGGTTAACAATGGGGCATGGCACACAGGAGGATTGGACGGGCTGGGTGTCACAGAACACCCCCCCCAAAGGCACGCACTCTGGGCGCACCTAAAAAGAGGGACGAAACCGGGGACACAGGACCTGAAAGACAATGCAAAGACCATCAACGGGACACTGGGAACAGGACAGACACGCAGAACAGTACAACGGAAGCAACTCAGACAGCAAGGGACAAAGCACAGGCAGGGCAAACAGGCACAAGGGCAGCAGGAAAGGGGACACAGGGGAAACATACTCAAATGCAGACTAAAATACACAGGACTTATCACGAATAACAAGAAACAGCTGGTAAACAGAGGGATTCCACACAAGGTTAACGAGGGGGCGTGGCACACAGGAGGATGGGACGGGCTGGGCGTGACAACGGGCCAGCCTCAAATGGTGTTCATTTCCAGTGATAGTGTTGCCAGAATTGCCCAGGACATCCCGCTGAAAGGCGATTGTAGATCATGCTGTTTCAGCAGTTAGTTTAGGCCCTCCCTGATTCCTGCTTAGTGACAAACAGTATTAAAATATCCAGTTTATTGGAGCTGAAGTCAGTTCCATAGAGACCGCAGGCCTCGCCTGGGGTAAATAATATGGATCTGCTTGGCAGCAGCGGGAGGCAGCCTGACGCGCAAATGCCACATGGAAGCGTCGTCGCAATTAGCACAACATGCACTCGTTTGTTTTTACCTCCAGCTGCGGCCCATGAGGTAATCCACAAATCAATCACGGGGGCGGGGGTTGAGGGGGGACTGTTTCTGAAACCAGGGCCAGACAGAAGATGCTGCTGAGCGTCACACACAGTGACAGTGTAATTAAGCGACTGTATCTTATCCCCTCCTATCGTCTGGGGGGGGTGGGGTGGTTGGCCAGATAACAGACACCTCATCTGGTCTCATTTGTCCCAACCACGACGTAAACAAGATGCACATCATTTCCTATTACTTGCCCACATTTTATCGTGATCACATGTACTGTAGTCGACGGTTCTCTTTTGTCTCTGAAAGGCCACCCATTCAGGATTATCAAGTTATTTCGTCTTGGGTCCCCCAACCTTTCCATTTCACTTTACACCCTGCCTGTTTGCCCTCCTGGGGGCGCTGTCTGAGCTCAAGCCAGAGTTGGGAGAGTCAGACGCTTGCGGCCGGATGTCTTGAGCTGTCCAAAGTGCTGAACAGCGCGAGGCGACAAACACTGCAGTAAACTGGCTTACCCCGCCTCAGCCAGCGCTTAGATCACTTTACTGTAACAGTTCCCAATCCGGCCCCTGGAGACCACCTGACGGTCCATGTTTTTGCTCCCTCCCAGCTCCCTGCAGGACAGTCCACATTCTTGGCAGGGAACTGGGAGGGAGCAAAAACGTGAACTGTCTGCAGGTCCCTGAGGACTGGGTAGGGAAACACTGCTTTACTGTATTCATTCCCCCCAGCCTATCGGTTTTATATTTGATTGTGCCAAAATTATTACAAACATAATCACAGCTCTTTTAAGCAGGGATATAATGATTCATAATGACGACAGCTTGAATGCGGGGCTATTAGCCATGTGCTGCGGCTTTACTGACACTGTAAAGAGGCTCTTTAGTGTGCCGCTTAGTTAATGTATGGATTAGAGGGGCGACTCCCCTCTTCCCATGATTAAACCCTGAAAGGAACTCTGTAGAAGAACACACCTCGGGGGTGTTATATAAACACGGCGCTGAATCGGGCAGGTGTCCCATTGCAGGAAGACGGGGGCGGGACTAATGTGCACATTGGGTGCGGGGGTCAAAGAAAGGAAAAGAAAAATGTTTTTTTAATGCCCTGTATAGATGAGCCAATCCACCCCCCCCCCCCCCCCCCCCCCCCCCCCCCCGCCACCCC
>JAODKM010000078.1:470986-486285 GCA_026780845.1 Petrocephalus sullivani
GCGGGACGGGCCCGGGGGCGGAGGGGGGGACGTGGCGGTATTTGAGAGAAAAGAAAAAGGAGGGGGGGGGGGGGAGGGACTGAACATAAAAGAAAAGGAAACAGAAAAAAGGGTCTTAGCTCATCATGGACAACAATGCCGTCTGCCTAGCAGGGTAGACATGATGTCATGCACGGGGAGGGGCGGGGTTTCCGGGGCTGAATGGGGCCTGGAGGGGCACGCAGCACACAATGGGGGAGGCCAAGGAGCCTTGGCTTCATCGGGGGAGGTGCTTTGTGACAGGGCCTCCAGGTCACCCACTCACCTCTGGGGGCGGCGGGTGGGGGAGGGGGGGGTTGTCAGTGGCTGTCAATGCGGTGGAAGCTGTGCGCAGAGCAGATGGTGTCTGAAAGGGCAGCAGTCGGTGGCGCTGGCTGGCATCATGTTATCACAGCCGCCTACCGCGCGGGAAGTCGCTGTCTTCTGCAGTCACTTGCAGCTTCCCAGCATAGCTATCGGAATAAATCATTATAAACACGAATACCATTGTCCAGCTGATACTGAGTCTTCTTCTTCTTTGATATTAATCATGCACCCAGCACCTGGTAGCAAAAATGTAGACTGTCTGTGGGCCCTGAGGACTGGGCTGGGAAACATTGATATAGACCAGATTTGTTTTGGGTGGAAATTTTAGCCTTTTTGTGATCAGATTTTGGCCAGGAACATCCTTCAAAATGTTCTATAATTTATCATTTTCAGTAATCTCCTTTTATTGCATCAGCTTTTATTTTTAACAAGCATTGTATAAATGAATAATATTTCTGTCATTCATTTAAAAGGTGAAAACATGCTCACTCTGGACAAGACATTCTGGATGGCGGGTACCAGGGCGCTGTTTAACCACCCGGACAAAGGTTAACCCAGGAGAGGAGAGACAGCAGTGGGCACCGGAAGAGGTGATAGGGCTCATCCCCTGGGAGAGGGTGGGGGAAGACCATGACTTTTTGGCCATTCAAAGATGAACAATGGCTCTCAGGATTAAGTTCTCCTGTTTGACAAATAGATCCTTCACAGAGCCCCATGACAGGTGGGGGTGGCAACTTCCAGGATTTATGTTCACGTTCAGTTAAGAGTGTAACGTTGCGATTCTCCGCCATTCAGGGCGCAGCAAGTGCTTGTGTGTTTACACGGCAGTTTGCACAGCGGGGTGTCTACTAAGGCACAGATCTAGGCTAGAAATCATGTTTAAAAAGCTTCAGGTCTGCTTGGCTCTCTGCTATTGGCTGCGTGGTTAAATGGGTACAGCAGGCCATACCTCACTAGGAGGAACAATCATTGTTCTGGTGATGGATTGTGCCATTTGGAGAGTGAGGGGCCAGACCTTCATCCCAAATGTTTTTACAGGACTGTATTGGTCAGGAGGCCATCTCCGTGAGTTTCAAAGGCTGATGTCTTACGAGGAAAGCCGTTGGGATGATTGATTGAAGCATTGCGTGATAAGGCGTGTTTGATCGCGGGTATTAGTCTCTGAACGGACGGGTGAAAAAGTGGACAGGATGGAATTCGGAAGATGCAGAGGGGGAGCGTGCAGGAGGGCGATGACGAGTTCTGGTATTTGGGGGCATTTTCAGGGTTTACCTTGCCAGGAAAATGAAAGAGGGGTCATAAGCAAGATGTGTTGCACTGTGAAAGGAAAACTGTGATGCAGGGAGACATCTCCGGCCCGGCTTATAAATCAGAAAGGCAAGCAGGCAGGGCAGGGCTGTGAGGCTAGCACACGCCACATTCCTGCTTAAACGCAATCACCTGCTGTGGAGTCAGTCCTGTCCTGTTCCCGGTCACCGCCCCCCATACTCGTTCCCGGAAACAAAGGTCGCAGAGCCGCAGTCTCGCAGGTTGTGCCAAGTTTCCCAGCTTTTTGGGGAATTTTGGTGTGAAATGGTGTTTTTTTCTCTTCTTTCTTTCTTTTTTTGTAGATGGTTTTGACATCACAGTCAAACAGAAACGAAGTCACCGCTTGGTGATGTCACCGGAACGTGACTCAGTAGGATTTCTGGAGCGCTTTTGTCTGTGTGGACAGAATGGGGATTATTATCTTTTAGGCTGCTCGGTGACTCACTACATAAGCCAGTGTCGACTGGGCTGTGATAAATGCCCTGGTTTCTGATTACGTAACTAACATTTCTTTGATTTCATTTTAGAAATGAAATTCACAAAAATTATCATATTAAAGCATGTTCTTCAAATATACTAGGATAAAGTTCTGTATGCATAACTCCTGCTATGTAAGTGGCAAATCAGCTGTAATAATGGTTTGCTAGTGTCCAAAGTTCTTCTGTCGTTTTTATCTATCTGCTTTATCATGTTTCTTAGGTTCAAATATTTAAAGAATGCAAAAATTTAGTCTTATTACTTAATTATTAAATAAAATGCAAAAGAATGAACGAAGTATATTCTTTATCAAGCACTCCATCAAAACAGACTAATCTCACGACTAGGCTGTAAACATTTAACATTTTCATTGTGATTTAATGTGTTATCGTTTCTCTTTGTGAAATCAATATCGCGTAAGAGCAAATAATGCGAGTGTAGTAGCTGGCCCGCGGAACAAAGGCATTTCTGTGCTCCGACTGGCAGATGATAATCAAACCTTCTTCTGGAAACAGAAACAGACGAGTCGCCATGTTGCTTTGATTGGACTGAAATTAGTGCAGTTGTTTAAGGCATTATCTGACGTGTAAGGGATGTTGACGCTGGCCCTTTCATGCGACATATTTTTGCTGCAAACGCTTCATCGGAGAGAAAACATTTCGCAATCTGAGTTTCTGAAAAACTTGACGTTGCTCTTCCGTTGGGCTCTTCCACATCAATCTGCCAAGCGATCACACTGTTCCTGCTTCAAAGTGGATGAAATCCCCATCCTCATCGCTTAGGCTTAAAGCCTAATAGGACGCGACGTTTGGGCGCCGCTTCTAGTTTATAAAGAGAAATAAAATTAATTTTGACCCGCGTAAAATGTCATCATAAAAATATTTAGATCTGAACCATTTTATTGTTTATGTAACGTTACAGATATGTAAAAAAAGTGCAAAAGAGGGGACATTCTGCTGACTAAAATCAATCAAGGTTATAAACTTTTTCAAAACTCAGAAATCAACGAATAATTTTGTTTCTCCGCCTAAACAACCTCTAAGAATTAAGTATTATTCTAAACAAGCCTCACAGAATTAAGTATTATTAATTATTGTTATTATTATTATTATTATTATTAAGTATTGCAGTTGTACCAGTTGTCTTCGAACGTAATTTATTTACCGTAATATTCTTGCTCATTAATACCGTATAGTGGCGCTATGTGTTGACTGGACTGATCAAATAGCATTTTTGCAGTTTATGTGGTAATTAGCTTGATTTGTTTTTTTGCCAGATGCATTTACAGGACTTATTTTTAAATGCCCTTGTACGTGGAATGATTTATTTAAAGTAGTATTCATTGCTTTCAGACATGGAAGTGCCTCACGTAGCCTGCGTTATGCATAGCGCATATTTAAATTGTATATCATCTTTTTGACACCTTAGTTAAATCGGTCGGAACCGTATAAATCAGTAGGAAAATCACAGTTAATCGTCTGCATGACACCATATATAACGCAATAATGGAATATTTGAATGTAAGTTTTCCCTTTAGGAAAATGTTGTGATGTATGTCTGTTTTGGCTGTTATAAGCTGATTAATAGCTTTCTTCTACGATCCAGGCGATTCCGTGGCTGGGGAGATGATGAATTTTGCGCGATTCGCGCTGAACTTCTGATTTCCCAGCCCAAGTCCCTGCTGTGTGAATCATCCCAGAATAATTCCTCACCCCTTTTATCTATATTTAATGTCTCACTTCAGGAAAATCGCATTTTAATGTCGACAGAAAATTATCCTTAACTTAATGAATATGTAATAACTGATCTCACGTCGAAGGAATACATTTTGTCCGTTGTGCTTGGTTTTACGGTTTTATTGTTTTGGTTTTGTATTGTTACAGCATAAACGTTTTATTCTTTGCCGACAGGAAAAATGGACAGTCCGGGACAGGTTGTGCAGTTTTTAGGCCTGCACTAAAAAGTAAGGTAATGATTAAATACATATTAATGACCGAAATAACGATAGACATATGTTAAATGCTTTTGCCCACTTTGATAACCCTAAAGAGGAAATACATTTTGTTCTTACATAGGAATGGCCCAGGGAGCTTTTAACGTGCAAATTACCGGTGGTCGGGCGCTGCTTGCAGCCTTGTGGCGTGCGGCTGATTAGATTACTTAGAGGAACGTAATTCCTTATTGACGATACGTATGTTGGTCTTGGCTTCCTTTTATATCACTCATGAGAAGTATGCTGATTAAACGCTTAATTACTGAACCGAATAATGCGCTCCTGCGGTTTAGGGATCATCTATTCTGATATCCATGATGATATCCCACTGGCCCAATGTAGAGGCGTTGTAATGGGGGGTGGGGGGGTGGGGGGAAAGCTAGGTTGACCCCAAGGGCCCCCTGGCTGACAGACCAATCATTCGATTGGTCTGGGTTGAGGGCCCAAAATGATCCACTTTAATGGGGCCCAAAATCCCTAAGGGCACCCTGGCTCAGTGCATCTATTGAAATAGATAGATCAACGTTTTCATTTTGTTTCATTACCTAACTGTTGTTTGTGCAGCCTGATTTACAAGGTTCAGCATTTTAACACTAATAACTGATTATGGCTGAAATTTACTGAAACCACGTGGGTTGAATAGGAGATGGCATCCTATTGATTAAATACCGAAAAACAGAAAAACAGAAAAACAGAAAATGACAGGTCATACCAACTTATTTTAAGGCATTTTATTGCCTTGGATTATTGCTTAGATTATTTTATGTTCAATCAGAAAATATTCAGTCGGAGGTAAACTTGAAAATCGAGATATTATGCAGCATCAGTGCCAGTATCTGCTATGCAGAAATCATATTTAATAAATTAAATTTTTGAGTAGGAATCTCTAAAAATTTCCATTTTCCATGGACACAGGGGTGATATTTTCAACGCTGACAACTTAATAGTCTGCGTGTTCATGTACGCCAGTTTTTTTTTGCTTTTATGACATCTCAGTCACTCCAGCGTGTGGTGTGGCCTTATAAATGAGCAGAGGCAGGAAAATATGTTTTTAACTTTTGATCTGGTTTAGTGTAATAGTACACATTTAAACGTAAATTCCAGCTTTAACCGCTATAAGAGTTTAATTTTGCTGTTTTGTGTTGCTTGCACTGAGGGTCTGTTTGGTGAGAGACTGAATGGGTGAGGGCCGCCAGTGAGAGCTGGGATGGGGAGCTCAGGGCGCTGATTGGAGCAAATGGGAAGTGAGAGCTGGGATGGGGAGCTCAGGGCACTGATTGGAGCGAGTGGGACGTGAGAGCTGGAATGGGGAGCTCGGGGAGCGAACATATCTTATATTTGCTTTTAACAAATGAGTAAAATCTTCTAGTGGGATTTCCTGCCTCGATTCAGTGCGTTTTACACTCTTGAAGCCACAAACAAACCCGCAACATGTAGTAACAGAAAGGGAACATTAAACAGCCAAAGCTAATACACCTGAATTAATGAGCACATGTATTTACAGGGACAGCAGTTATTTAATAATTAATCTGTCCAGCTCAGCATTCAATAGCATTTAAGATCTGGTCTGGGCACAGTTAACATACTCTCTTATTTAAATGTGTTTTTCATGAAAGTATTGTGAATATTTCTGGATTATTGGACATCTGGAAAACACATTGGAAAACATGTTCAGTTTTTTGACTTTCCAAGTCTGTTAAAGAGTTTAAAACTAAGAGGAACATCATGTATAAGGTTTACAAACCTTGTGGGATATTACAACCTATGAACAAAAAAAATGGTAAACAATGCAGTTATTACAAAGCAGGTTTGGTCTTCAACTGCAAAGAGATCCAGGCATGGAAGAGGCAGCCCTTGGCTGGAGCCGCCATTGACGGAACAATGACCAAGCCGAATCAATATGACAGCCATGGTGCGCCTTCGGTGATCCAAAGAACCTTCTCAGGTTTCCCAGGAATGGGCATGATCCATTATATTTATTGTAAGAAGAAAGATACAATCTAACAAATAAACAGCACAAAGGAATGACACAAATGTGTTCTGACATGAGCGGATATGGCTAAATAGTTTAAGACAAAAGTAATAAGAAGCCATAAAACTCATGTGAAACATTTTGCAAGTTTCAACCGGGTGAATTAAGTGCCTGGGTGGGTTTTTTTTTTAAGCTATAACACAAATATTCCTTGTATGCAAGACAGAAAGGCTTTCAGTTCTGAGGAAGACCTGAGATATGACGAGGCAAACCTTTCAGTGCGGGTTACACTGTCGCTGATGGATGTTACTGCAGTCAGCTACAGAAACGGCAAACAGGCGCCTCTCCAGCCCATAACTCTTGATTGACGGTTTCCAGAGAGTCAGGTGGGATAACGTTGCATTAAGAGAGAAGCAGACTGCACAGAGCACATCGGGAACATGCTTTAGCCCTGAATCTACAGGGTGTCTCCTGGGCGCTGACTTTGGATGTTTTCTGCGATCTGCTGCATCATACTGTTTTTCATTAATATTCATAAGAATGTCACTTCCTACTAAAAGCACCCTTTCATAGAATAAGAGTATGTAATACGTCGTGTTTTTCCAGGTAATATTCTCTGATGTGGTAATGATCACAGTTGTGTCAGACTGTCTCTGTTTGTTTTCTGTCTTTCATTCGCTATTTTATTTTGAACAGCAGCTCTACTGCCGGGGCAGGATTTACAATAAATCCCTGCAAGCCGCATCGCTGGGCTTCACATCGCCTGTGAATCTGAAGTTGTGTTGTTGCCACATACCATAGGTATCTCTCACACTGACGTTTCCAATAAGGGGGCCGGACCCCAACACGATCCCCGGTGTTGCTGATTATAGCAAATTACATCACTGTGGTCCTGCGGTTTGGATTGGTCAAAAAACTGTCAACTCACATGCAATTCAGTGCCATTAAAAGTACATTTTTGCTGAATAATTATTGCGCTAGATACACTTCGTCCCAAAGAGTAAAACATTATTTAACACACACACTGTTTTCATAATCATTATGACGATTTAACAAATCAGCAACATAATTATACACATATGCTTTCATTTTACAGATGATTATAAAATGATAAATGCAATTATGCCTTACACTGCATATGATGAAATTGGGGGAAATTTACATTTGTCAGGCAAGTATCTAAGTAGGTGAGGCACTGGAGTTGAGCTTCTCAAAGTCATGAACACACAGACTGGCCCGCAGCCGGCTGATGGGTCCCTACCGATTAGTCAGTTTCTCTGCGTTTCACCTACTAGAAGGAATCCCTGTCACTACATTTCGTGGGGAGTTAAAGCGCCTCATGTTACTACCTGGCTATGTGCCAGATCAGTCGCAAACAAATACTGGGGGCGGGGTTTCTAATCTCTTATGTTACAATGTGGCACTGCACCTGCTTCGATTGGCTAAGCATTAACGCAAAATTCCCACAATGGTAAAATTTTGTAGCTAAATTATTTCCAAAATATGGATGCGACAAACACTTGATATAGACAAACTGTCAGGGGTTCCCCAGAACAAATTCACATCTATGACAATCAGACCCAACAACTTACCACCAGTTCAAAATAGTGGTTAGTGTTCCACTGGATACATGGGTTGTGAATAGCTGGTTGGTTACTTATCGCTCTAAATTTTGATTTAATACTTTTATTCCTTATGCTAAATGTGAATGGGGAGTGGTACAGTGAACTAGGAATTATGGCTAGCCGGCTTTATCGTTTTGATTGGGCATGTTGTTATAACTTGCAGCAGATGTATTGTCTTACTGTGGGATTGCTATTGACCGCAATTTCTAAAAATTAGGGAAAGGGTCCCATTTGGATCGACACAAGCGGAAAATATGAATAGTAATGTTGGAGAGGGAAGGCCAAGCCCCGAGCTGGAGGGCTGCACTGGGCTAGCCAGATGGGATTCATTTTATGACAAGAATAATCAGCACTGCCTAGTTAATTTTATGTACTGCAGAAAGTTTCCATAGCCCATGGTATGTAAACCTCCAACTGGATTTAAAGACCTCCCCCTTAAATCCACAATCAAAATGGTGCATTAACAAGTGGCTTGTAATGATTCATCTTCTACTGGAACAGCCCCTGTATCTGTGATATCCTTTTATGGAGACAGCGGTGACGGGAAGGAAGGCAGTCTTTGGAAAGGAATATATAGGAATTTAAAATGAAAATAAACCAGCAATACTGATAAGAATCATGTATAAAGGACGGCCACCTCTCACCACAATCTACTCAGCTTTAACGGTCTGCCAGAATCATGGCTGCGGTCACGCCCAGGCCACCGCGATTTTCACATAGCTACCATGAGGGAGCAGCGTGTGGCTCAGTCTCTCCGCCTGTGATCAGAAGGTTTGAGCCTCTGCAGAACAGCCATGTCTTTGGGCCCCTGCGCAAGGCCCTTCACCCCCAGCTCCACGAGCACCGCTTACAGGGGGCTGCCCAGTGCTACCAAGCTCGCCGTCACTTTCGTTTGAGTCTGTGTCTCATGGAGAGCAAGATGGGGTCGGCGAAAAGAGAATCTCCCCATCATTATGCTATTATCCTGTTCCACTTAGCAAACTGGCCGCAGAAAGAGAACGCTGGAAGCAAAGTGGTTGTATATATTTAAATATATATTTTTATAAACATATATGTAGCGTTATTTAACGTTGCTAGATGTATACTGGAAAGGTATCCGACCTAGTCAATGTGAATGGTGCCTCAGTTATATTGTTTGTATCTGTATTGTATGTTTATAGTATTTTTGCATGTTTATGTGATGTTCAACGCAAAATTGCAAGTGTTCAGGTCTTGGAGATTCCAATGGGCATTGAATGGAGGTAGTCAATGTGGAACAGGTCAGTCCTTCCGGCTTTTTTAAACACAATGGATTTAACGGTGACGTCCTGCTTACGGACTCAGGCTGCCATTGGACAGCCCGTGTGGCTGGGCAAACGCTCTAAGCCCACGTCTGAGAAGAAGCTCGACCAATGCGATGCAGTCGTAGAGGTAGAGCCATTTAGTCATGGTTCTTTGGTCTCGGGGTAATAAAGTCACATCCTGGAAGATGTTTAATGTCAGGAACTTTGAAGTAAACTGATACCTAACAGTCAGCAAAATGTTGCAATTAATTAGGCTCTTTGAGTCCCTGTAGCTCTCAGGCTCCCGGGTTGATATGCTCGCTTGGGAATCCATTAGCGGAAAATGCAACGATTAGAAACATCCTTTTGTGGGGGGGTCTGTGAAAGGGTATCCCATTTCAATAAAAGAAAGGGGGGAAAAAAACATTTTCTGGAAACCCCATTTGACTCACCTTTCCAAAAAACTTTGTAAAATCTGCGTTTCATTAGCCCTGTGGCATTTGCCCTCCTGTGCCTGCGTCTTGGGTCTGCATAAGCTTCAGTGAGAAATCCCTTATGTTCTCATGCTGTTTTAGGCCAATTTTTCAAAATCACTTGAACCCGGAACCCTCACCCCCTCCTTGTGCTGGACCGCGCAAACGATATTGCAGCCGTTTCTCTGTAAGAGCCTGCAGGTCATCTTGGGTGTCCCCGAGGCCTGTCACGAAGGCTCGCAACACGACCGTAGGTGACTCAACCACTTATACCACCACAGAACAGCGGCAACAATAATCAGCAAGGGTTGTTTTTTTATGTTTGTATGTGTAACTCGTACTTGTGTAAGATAAAAAATGTCCAAAACAAATAGGGATTAAATCAAGAGACATCAAAAAGCGAAAGATGGGTAGTACAAATATGAGTAGCTCAGAGGGAAGGACAGCCTTCGCGGGTCAGTGGCTGAGCCAGCAAACAAAGGCTCATGACGTATCTCGGGCTGTTTTGATCTGCACTGGGAGAGCAAGCCGTTCCTGCCTTGTAATATTCGATACGTATGAAGACACCCCTGGCCAAGTGGGAAACAAAAACAGAGGAGATCCTTGTTATATAAAATGCATTCTTTAATTCTTCCATCACTGTAAATACAGATCTTTCTCTTTAACCTTTAAAATGTCAAGAGCTCGTCGTAAAATTCTCAGGTCGAAAATCGGAATGACGCATCCTTAACAAGACTGACGGTTTTTCAGGGTGTGAATTTGTTACTGATTTCACAGTAAAATGATTGATAGATAGATGGATAGATAGATGGCCTAGGTTGGGGGTCCAACAGTAAAAAAAAAAACAATGTTACATTTATATATCACTTTTCAAAACCTGTTGGCCACACCAACACCTCTTCCAGCAGCAATCCAGCTTTCCTTTTTGGTCTCCCATCCAAGCACTGGGATAGGCCCCAGACCCCCCCAACCATGGATGGTTGGATGGATGGATAGTTTTATAAAATGAATGTTACATCTATGTAACCATTCTAAAGACGCAGGCACTTTACAGAATCACCAAAGATTAGACTAACCTGCTGACCACACCAAAAGCAACCCAGGTCTCCTTTGAGGTCTCCCATCCAGGCACTGACCCAGGCCCAAACCTGTTTAGCTTCAGATGGATTACCTGGGCTGAGGTGCAGGTGCTACGGCTGCTGATGCAAACGACTGCATTACCAAACATGGGAATACATAGGAAATGCTGGGCGTTGTGTTTTAGCCTATCACAATTGGCAGGGGTGGATAGGTGTGTTATATTGGTGGGGGTGGCCCAGTGATTAGCACTGTTCTCTCACACCTTTGGGATCTGGGCTCAAATCTATCCTAGGGTCCAATGCCCAAGGAGCCCACAGCACCCCCCCCCCCCCCAATAAATATGACATAGCAACTACTATTTAGCTGCCCGCTCAACCCTGATCAGGCAGTCAAACCTTCCAGGTACAAGCCTGCTTCCCTCACCACTGTCCACATGAAGCTTAGCCATCTGAGCAACATTCAGCCCAATACAGCTTTTTCCCCACACTCTGGAATGCCTTGGTTCTTGACGTTTGATTCCAAAACCCCTGCGTAAAATTTAAGACGCCGCTCCCCCCAAAATGAAAAGCAGAACACAATATATTGTTGATTCTTAAATAGTGTTTATTTACAAAGTAAGAGCTTATTGGTCTTGTTAACCGATTACAGGCCTTAACTGGTGCATAAAACAACAATTTTAAATGTAATCCGTTACAGGAGACACATGGAACGTATCGCATCAAAAGTGTTTCAAAAAGCAATAACGTAATATTATTCTTGAAGAGACACGGCTTCATTAAGTGAGGACAGGCCGACATCAAACTATACGGCCAATGAAAGAGAATCGAACAAAATTATAGGAGAATCCTTGAGTCTAATCAATATATTTTCTTAATTTATCAATAAGTTTAGCCATCAGCAATATTTTGTTATAGAAATATATATTATTTCCAAAAATCTCATAAAGAAGAACGGGAATTATAATATAACTTCTTATATCGAGTTGAATATTTAAGAGAATAATTGTTAGTTATGTTGTTTTTGCGTTTACTGGTAATCGATTATCATTTTGGGATAACATAGTTTTCTTTACAGCTCTCAGTAATTTCACTAAGCCCTTCCTTAGACCATTCATTGCGTTTTGCCCACGTCGCTTGCCGTAGCTGAATCCTAATGGACGGTATTAAGACAGCAGTTGTACTGAGATTCATCTCCAGTGATACGAGATACAACAGCTGTGTGTGAACAGTAATGACAACCATGCAGATAGAAAAATCTACTCTGTAAAATAAAACCTCTCACTATGCACAATAATAAACATACTTCCTAAAAATTGCAATAGTGGCCACTGTTTATTAAAGCCAGTTTGAGGTTGGGCGTCATCCTCAAAGAGACTTAAATCAATATGATTCGAATCCATATAGTTTATTTTCTGGGATATTACGCTGCTCATTGAGCCCCTGTCACAGGACAGAAATGCACTTGTACTGTCACTCCGAAGCAGGACATTTCGGGAAAATGTCAATCTGGGCATCCGTCGTAAAAGTAATCACATGTCCTGTTGACTGTCTTGATAAATACAGGTGAAAATTGAGATCTCAAAATTCTGGGGGCAACGGGGGTGTTTGAAGCTCGCAAAGGATAATTAATTTCAAAATTAATTTCGGGACGTAGGGAGGTCTTGAGTGGAACTATCAGCCCCACTCCGGCTGAAGTCCTTTCCCCCCCCCCAATGCCTAGAGAACTGTGGAAAACAAATCTAACACTGTATTCATTTGGAAAGCATGAATTAACCCCCCCATCAGAACCCAGAAAACATACATATGGTTTGGATAAATCTCTCCCCCGTAGGTCTGGCTGCCACTTGTTGCCACGGCGAATGCACATAAGAGCTATCTTGGGGGGGGGGGGCAGTCACAAGCTTCAGACCGGAGACTTCCAGTGCCCCCCCCGTCCCGTCGCCCTGATCTCACCGCCACATCAGCCCCACCACCCCAGCGCCCAAATCCCCATCACAGAGTCTCTCTTCAGAGATCTTTTTTTCCCTTGACATTCCTCCATCATGCTTCCCACCGCCCTGCCGGCCCCCCCGCCCCCCGTGCCTCAGACCCTCTGGCACACGTGGAGGCGGGACTTGGTGCCTGAGGTGGCGTCCGTCCACACCTTGCAGGCCAGGCCCTTGGCGCAGTCGCAGCGCTGGAAGAGCTCGAGGCCGTGGGAGCCTTTCCGCCGCTGGCGTGTGCACACCTCGCCTGGCAGCAGCACCGGCTTGCACATCTTAGTCCAGAAGTGGCGGGCGCAGCAGTAGCCGTCCAGGCAGTCTGAGGAGCGCAGGCAGGGGTCGCCCTCGTGACCTAATAACCGGGGGAGAGGCAGAAATGACCGCTCTGTCCTTCCGGCCAATAAAATGCCTGAAACAAATCACGCGTGCAAAGGCGATCATTCTTCAAGGGATGCTAATGGAAAGTCGCCAGTCACCGTTGACTGGAAACTAACGGAAGCCCAGTGATCACCATTAACTGGATACTAAAGGAAGCCCACTGATCACAATTAACTGGATACTAACGGAAGCCCACTGATCACCATTGACTGGATGCTAACGGAAGTCTACTGATCACCATAAACTAGATGCTAACAGAAGCCCACTGATCACCATAAACTGGATGCTAACAGAAGCCCACTGATCACCATCGACTGGATGCTAACGGAAGCCCACTGATCACCATAAACTGGATGCTAACGGAAGCCTACTGATCACAATTAACTGGATACTAACGGAAGCCCACTGATCACCATTGACTGGATGCTAACGGAAGTCTACTGATCACCATAAACTAGATGCTAACAGAAGCCCACTGATCGCCATAAACTGGATGCTAACGGAAGCCCACTGATCACCATAAACTGGATGCTAACGGAAGCCTACTGATCACAATTAACTGGATACTAACGGAAGCCCACTGATCACCATTGACTGGATGCTAACAGAAGCCTACTGATCATCATAAACTAGATGCTAACAGAAGCCTAATGATCACAATTAACTGGATACTAACGGAAGCCCACTGATCACCATTGACTGGATGCTAACAGAAGCCCACTGATCACCATAAACTGGATGCTAACGGAAGCCTACTGATCACAATTAACTGGATGCTAACGGAAGCCCACTGTTCACCATAAACTGGATGCTAACGGAAGCCTACTGATCACCATAAACTAGATGCTAACAGAAGCCCACTGATCACCATAAACTGGATGCTAAAGGAAGCCCACTGATCACCATAAACTGGATGCTAACGGAAGCCCACTGATCACCATAAACTAGATGCTAACAGATGCCCACTGATCACCATAAACTGGATGCTAACGGAAGCCCACTGATCACCATAAACTGGATGCTAACGGAAGCCTACTGATCACAATTAACTGGATGCTAACGGAAGCCTACTGATCACCATAAACTGGATGCTAAAGGAAGCCCACTGATCACCATAAACTGGATGCTAACGGAAGCCCACTGATCACCATAAACTAGATGCTAACAGACGCCCACTGATCACCATAAACTAGATGCTAACGGAAGCCCACTGATCACCATAAACTGGATGCTAACGGAAGTTAGCTCACCTTTGACAACGGCGGGCTTTATTTGGTTCTTTTTCCAACCGTGCTCCTTAGACACAAGCTTCTTGTGCTCCTTCAGCTTGGGGACACGTGGGGCCACAAGTTGGTCTGAAACAGGAGCACAAATACCTACAGGGAGAAAGCAGAAATCATGCTGAGAGGGGTGTAACACCAGATTCATCACCGCGCGGCTCTCTGTGCACTTAGACTGCATTAACCGCACAGCCGGGCCATCCACATGATGGGAGTTAGGGCCACGGGTCCCCTGCCATCTGGAAAACTATATCAAATTTTTCAGACCCCGTGGTCCCCTTAGAGACACAGGGATATGAGAAATATGAGATACAGTGGTCATTGCGCTATTCTATTCTACCCCATTCTACATCATGTGATAGGCTGTCCTGAACACACTTGGGGTCCTCCAGGCAAGAACTGTACATATATTTAATGCATTTATGAGTTGCTAAACTTTCCTTGTGTCGTCTGCAGCTTTCACAAAACTCCCATTTAATTACTTAAGCTGACGCGGTGAGCCATCAAAACCCCGATGGGGGAAGGTGGGACGCAGAAGCGTTGACTGTTATCAATAACACTTTTAATCTTCGTCATACTCTCCGTCACATCCACACTGAGATGAGGCAGCATGCATGTAAAAAGGACCCAGCACTTTTCACGCAAGGGCGGGGCAGACTCACTGTTGCTGCAGTAGTTGCCGGGGCAACACATGGCGTCTCGATTGCAAGGCTTCTTCCGCCGTCTGCATTTGAGGCAGTAGGGCGCGCCATGCTGCGGGCAGTGACAGTAGGTGCCCTCGCTGCACTCCTTATCACTCGCACAGGGATACATCTGCAATGGGACAAGGGCACAGAAAGGATACAGGCATCATCCACTGAATGAATGGAATAAAAAGTGTGTATAATTAAACAGCGATGCAAAATAAGTTTACAATTTTTCAATAAGTACAGCTGAATAAAATCATAATCTACAGTCAAAACCATATCAGTCATAATCTTTGATCAAGGGCTTAGGTTTGGTCTCAGCATTGGTAGGGACCAAATCAGCCCCAAACCCCTGGCCCCCCCCTAAACATACACAAGGCACTCCTACAGCATCGGTAGGGACCAAATCAGCCCCAAACCCCTCGCCCCCCTAAACATA
>JAODKM010000078.1:486385-498748 GCA_026780845.1 Petrocephalus sullivani
GCATCGGAAGGGACCAAATCAGCCCCAAACCCCTCGCCCCCCTAAACGTACACACAAAACTCCTACAGCATCGGTAGGGACTAAATCAGCCCCAAACCCCTTGCCCCCCTAAACATACACAAGGCACTTCTACAGCATCGGTAGGGACCATATCAGCCCCAAACCCCTCGCCCCCCTAAACATACACAAGGCACTCCTGCAGCATCGGTAGGGACCAAATCAGCCCCAAACCCCTCGCCCCCCTAAACATAAACAAGGCACCCCCACAAAATTGGTAGAGATTTGTCCCTACCACCCATACTTAAAATTTATGCCCTTGTCTCTGAATTAATTTAGCAATTTAGCTATTAGGGTTAACTTAAGAAAATGGATGGATGATGGATGTTGATAGATGGATGGATGGATGATGGATGGATGGATGTTGGATGATAGATGGATGGATGGATGATGGATAGATGGATGGACAGAGTTACATTTATACTGTAGCTATAATTATTTTGTTGCCAGTTAGACATCACCAGGAATTTTTCATTAAGCCTATCATTTAACATTTTCAATAATTCGTGTGGACAAAATAAAGCGAACATTTCTTTTCTTCTGACAGTATTTTCATTGGATGTCCGACTGATGTACCAAAATATAAAACCACAAGTGTGATAACGACTCAAGGCAATTCTCAGGGCACGTTCGGTAGACACAGTAACTGGTGCCAGTAAACAGGGCGGCCGCAACCAACAGCCAAGCGCGCACATTTTCCACAACAAGTGCGCAGAAGACATGTCCCAGGACCCACAGTATTCGCAGCGAGTACGTCCCGCCGTTAGGGTTAGTTAATTTACATGTGGCATCCATTTCACTGTGGTTTTGAATGCTGTGGAATAAAGAGGAAAATATAAAGCCCTTAAATAAAACAAAAAGAAAAATGCGGCCGAATCGTGATATTACAGTGAATCCTTTCCAGTGTGGTGCACACTGTAAACTCACCATCGCAAGGCAGGAGTTTGGGACAGGACCACACCATTTTTATTGTGTCTTTGTTGTTGATTTTTAATGACACTTTTATTAAATGACTATAGTTAGTTATAGTACAACTGTACTATTTGGTTGTTATCTGACATTTATCCGGTGATGAGCACAAACTGCATTTACTCATTTTTTTCAGTGGCATCGATTAGTATGCAGTGTAAACACTCGGCTGAGAGGCAGTGCAGATAATACAGGTCAGACAGCTATACAGTTCAGCCGACAGGTCATATTCTAATTTAAGGAGGAAGTCATTTCAAACAAAAAGTAATTCTTCTGCCGCACGTCCTCCAGGTAATTGCATTTCGTGCTCCGGAGACTGAGACCTTGCACTCATTTCCCCATCTGACATTGGGCATCACAGTTTCGGTTCATTTTGGAAGCACATGGGCCACGCACACGGCCAGCGGCTGCGTTAAAACTCACTCGATGCCATGTATTCCCGATTATAATCGGCTTGATTGTCTGGGGGTCTTAAAGCAGCATTGTGGCATCATGACACTGACATTCAAGGCTTTTCCTGAATCCTCAGTTTGGCGTGAGCACTCACGGTGGCCCAGGAAATAAGCCTCTCACAAAATGCCACGTCTGTTAAACACTAGTTTCATTCTGCTTTGCCAGAACACAACACCCTCAGAAAAAATCTTTGTGTGGAAAAACTAAATTTGCTCGATTTGGGTTTAGATTCCTACTACAGTAAACATGACGAACGGCTCATTAAATTATAACATTATGCTTTAATTTCCCTTAATTTCCATGCATGTTCTTCTGTTGAACTATCCAACATAACATCCCTCTTCCATGTGGCAGACATTCGGGGCCAGTATTCTCATTCAAGAGACCACACAAAATTTTTTTTTCCCTGTTCTGATATAAGTGTTTGATCATAGCAGTATGAACAGATGATCACTGCCGACCTCGTTTTACTGCAATACTGTCTAATTCAGACGCCAGACTGAGGTGCTGTGTTCCTAAAACGAGATCCCTAGTTCGCGTGCATTTAGCTGCTTGCTGGTACAAGTTCCTCGAAACCTCAAACGTATTGTCACGTAGGATAACCTGGTTAGCTCAGGTTTGTCCAGATTCACACGGTATATAATGCTGTTCTGAAATCCATAAATCAAATGCAGGTGAAATGATATATAATAGAGATTAAAACGATGCAACAGTACGTTCTGTTCTTTTAACGTTTCTGTGGGAAATTGTGGGACTTTGTATTAGATTCCCATATATACGTAGTCCCGCTTTTTACATTTGCTCCTTGCAGCTATTATCTAACCTCTTAAATCTAACCTCAGCTGACAGTATAGCTGGTTGTACTTTTGACCCAGAGTTGGTGGTGCAGCGATTGATGTCACGGTTCTTGCAGAGGGGTCGTCTACCGAAGCTATTCCCGAGTGCACCGAGCGCACCACCACGCCACACTAGCCTTTATGATTAAAGCATCTTCTATGCAGCTGTGCAGCAAAAAAAGGCACAAACAATTAGACGGGACCCGACAGAATCACCAGCACGGCACTTCCAGCTATTTACTGAAGAAACAGCAGTTTGTAATGTCACCACAATAAGCTTGTACTAAAAAAAATACTAAATGCGCAACACATGTTCGAAAAAATACCTCCACAGGAATCTGCTCGCCTCAACCAACAACAAAATATGTTATTCAATATCCGTGTTCTTGGGGGAAAAATAAAGGGACTAGCCTTGTAGGTCTTTACATCTCGTCTGGAGGGAACTCTGTTCCCCATGTTTGAAAGGATGTAAAAAGCCACCTAGTTTCGCAGCGGAGAGTAAAACAAAGGCTTCCAAACCATTGATCTGCGGCTTAAATGGACATATTAAGGTTCCCATGACAATGTGGGTCCTTGAAGCTTCAGGAAAGAAACAGATGCTCACATTCAAGAACAAACGAGATATCCATCCATCTTCCAACGGCTTATCCAGTACAGGGCTAGGTGGGGGAGGGCATGGGATGGGGGCCAGCCCTGGAGGGGGCGGCAGTGCAATCATGGTATATATACCAAAATCCTGCTCTTCACGTTTATGATAGTGGCCTAGGCTCACCCACAATGTAAGACACAATACAGAAAAATAATAAAGGTATACAATTGCTTTAAAAAAAATCTATAACAAGAATATAAAATAAAAACATAAAAATGTATAACCAGCACTTTCACTTGTACCTGGTCATTCATCGGTAGCTTATTTGTTGAGCTCTCTGTCTCACTTCTATGTCGCTTTGGACAAAAGCTTTGGCAATATATGTAAAATGTATATGTAGATAGAGAGATCACAGGCAAACATCTCGTTAAGGTATATTTGCAAGTCTTGACTTAAACGCACAGTTTACTAAAGGCAAAATCAACAAGGGAAAACACAATGCCCTGAGGATACGGCTTCTTTCATTCATAGGACGCTGATAGAATAGAGGTTTGTGAGCATGCAACATTTTCGTTATCTCACAAAGACACAGACAAAGTTGAGGAAAGAAAATCCCACAGGTCTCACAGAATGCCATGCGATGGCTATCGACGGATCCTAAACGGCAGTCATAGCTCGATTTCATCGCGGGGCTCCAGTCCCGGCAATGTTACAGGCTCACCTTTGAAACCCGACAACACGCAAGCACGCCACGGAAGATAATCGCCCCTTATCGCGCTTTGTTTTTAAACGCCCGGTTCCCGGCTTCTGAGGCCTGCGGCCGCGTGTTTGGATGCGTCTCATTGAGCCTAGCTCTCCTAAGCAGGTTCCCCCCCCCCCCTTCTAATCCCGTGTCCCCTATTTTCCCAAGGAAATATTCGCCAGCGTGAAGCCGCAGTTCTCCTCTCGGGGACGTTGGCTCCGTGTCTGATGCTGGCTAGACGATAAAGCGCAGAGACAGACAGCCATGTGGGAAAGTGCTGTTCTGTCTGGTACTGGTCGCGCGTCACACAGCGCTCGTGTGGAGCTGAAGGGGGATTGCGGCGGGGAGGCAATTTCCAGGATGTACTTGTTTGTTTTGAACCAGCCAGAGTCAAGTTCACATCTTCAGGCCTTTATTAAGACGGGAAATGCACTTGGTAAACAGCGCTTAGATGGTTTCTCCTGTGGTTCATGTTGACAGGCAGGTGAGAGCTGATGTGGCTTATAAGAATCATGGAGGACACCTGAGAAAGCCTAAATTTAAAAAAAAAAAAAAAAATTTGTATTCACGATTACAAAATAAAAAATTTTTAAGAAGGAACACTGGCAAATAATTTGAAATCTCTATAATTATAAAATAATGAGCAGGATAAATAAGATGATTTAGGAAATTTCGCAACATACAAATTAAATTAAGCCACTTCTGGAACATATGTAATGGAGGAAGCTGGAGGAAGCTGTCGCAGAAACGGAACAAACGTCACCCAGAGAAGCTTCAGCACACATCCATGCATCTTTCACCATCGCCTCTGCAAAAAAAGGTCACAGTGAACCTAGAGGTTCTCCCAGTAAACACAGGGCAGGAGGCAGCAGACCTTCTGGATGGAAAGTTCCGTAATCCAACCAGGACAGAGCATTGTCCCATGAAGGCCACCGTAGAGCCATGGAGGTCACCACTGCCCCATGATACCAGGGCTCTCTCCCTGTCCTTTTACAAAGGTGCTCCTCACTCTTCTCACTAGCATCGGGGACTCTTGGAGTTAAGAAGAGCCAAACATAGGGGGCGCTGCGAACACAGGCCTGTTTTTAACGAAGTCTCATTCCCGATGGGCTCATTTACTTGAAATGAATTCTGGCAAAGCATGGCCAGTGCAATGCACACGCCATGAATTACATGCAGTACCCTACCCACAATGCCCTGGGGCATGGGCATTCCTGTGCGGTCATTCAGAACTGTGAGACACTCACTCCATGCTCCAAGGTAATTTGGACACAAAGACTCCGTTTACGAAAGACTTGGACAAGGTTTAGGTCAAATTTTAGAGGAAACGACTATGAGACGACATGGTCCAAGAAGGATATTAGACATGTTAAGAGATCGCGTGCGACAGCCTCACACCATGAACGACTGTGTCATTCTCAGCTGCTCATATATCATAAGAAGAGGGGAACCATGTGAAAAACTGAAAACAAAAGGTCCTCAGGCCGCCACGTTTTTCCCTACCGCCCAACGCAGAGCCACATCCCCCAACATCTGAGTCGCTGGCCACCGCCCAACGTTTATTAGGCGGCAGGAAGAGTCAAATAAATAAATGCGTGCATAACAGCAGTGCTTCCTGTGCTAACCTTGCCTTGCACTGGGGTGGCCGACTTTTCAGCCTCCATAATTTGCCAGAATTGAACAGAGGCCAGCTGGAGAAGCTTATGGTGTATGCTAAGCTCACATCCCTTGGCGCTGGAGAGCCACCAGCCTGGGGGACGCACATTTCATCAGCTGCCTGACGAGTTATAAAAAAAACGCAAAGCATTGTGGGTGAGTGTCGGTGAGTGTCCCGTGGGGAAAGCACTCGATTGAAAGTAAGAGTGCCTTGGTTGGATGACGGAGAATAGTTAACGGAGCCCGGATGGCGTGGTGCGGCAGTGTTAAGTCTGCTACTTTATGGATCCAGAAGGTTTTCTTCTAAGATGCTCAGGGCTATTAATCATCGACGTTAACAAACCTCAACGCTATGACAGCCACCCAATAAATCAAAATAATCCCCTCAGCAAAGTCACACAGTTACTGCCAAATTGGGGCTTAAGACACTTAAAACAAATTCCCTGTCCCCTTGTTCTCAAGGCTAAGCTTATCTTTTAGCTATATATCTGACAGGGTAATAAATTACAGGATTAACGAATGGGTGCATGTGATCGTTTAGCATATGTATCCAGTGTGAAATTGTATCTAATGAGTCGACAGAATGCTAACAAACAGACAGTGAAGGTAGCTTGTCAGCTTAATTAATGCTTTCTGTCAAAAGTGTCGTGGTGTCCTATCAGCTGAAGGTTGGGCAAACGGGAAGCTTCGCGATCTGGTTCCGGACATTAGGACTGAAGGGTCCTGTCTGACAAACGATGGCCGACCTCTAATAAGAAACAGGAAAGCATTGCTTGGAAGACTGAAGTTTAAGGTTTGCATAGTGGATTTACGTGAGCTCTCTAGAGAAGCAGGACAGTGGTCAGTTTAAGGGTCATGCTTTTTGACAGGTCCAGTCCCTTCAGATCAAATCATAGCCGGACCAAGTATTGGATCTTAACAGTGGGGGAAGACAAGCGATTCAGGCCCAATAACGGCAGAACCTCCTTAAAGATCAGAGAGACTGAGGATGTTGGTCTGGGTGGGCCGCTGAATGTGGCACTGCAGACTGGAAGCCCTGGAGCAGAGCCCCCCCGTCCATGCTTCCAAAGCGCTCTGGTCTGTTCGCGTGGCATGACGTACGCCTTTGTTTGAACGTGGTCCGGGTGGGGCGGTGTCCCGCTGGTGAGCCGCCAACTTAAATACTCTGCGACACCCCCTCGTAAAGAGACCCTCTGTATGCGTGGATCCCTCCGAGGAGCAGAAACAGCAAAGGTACAAAGGGAAGATGACTTTTCCCCTGTGTAACAGCCCCGCAGTAAACTTGTCCGATTTTTTATAGTATGTGCTATAAAGCTTAGGTATAAAACAGATTTATGTGAAGCTAATCTATTGAAATGTATGGTTCTATTAAAAATACTGACAAAACATATTGGTCTTTTTTTCTTGATGCCTCCACTCATTCAAGCTCTGCGTATCTCACTGACGTATTCATAGCCCACTGAAATCTGCTTTTGAAAAAGCCCTTAACTGAAACCTTCAGCTATCAAAATCTGTCTAGTTGGCCAACACATTAGCTGTCAGATTCTCCAATCTGCAATACTTATTGTTCAGTTAAAAACTCCAGTACAACCAGTGCAGCCTAGTACTGGAATCGAAAGACTTTTATATGTCTCTGAATTCTCTCACCAATTTGCTCATGATAAGCCTATTTTGACCATTTTCACTCTTGTTACCGTGTGGAGCATGTAAGTAAAACAAAGGCAGTCAGCCAGCACAGACGGATGAGTGTTTGTCACAGTGCAGAAAGTGTGCTGAGGAATTTGAATGAGAGATGTGACTCATCTGTCTTTATGCAGCGCCCTTCATAAAGAGGAGAAGGACCAAAAACGAGCAGAAGCAGACGAACATGACAGGGTTAATACTGTATAGCAATAAAGACCATAGAAGAAATAAGAGTTAAAGTCCTCCTACAAGGCAAAAAAAAAACGCTTGGAATCGAAGCCAACCGGCTGTTTATATTAACTGATTATTTAGGGACATTACATAATATAGGCTAGTTTGATGCACATGTATTTGCACTGAACTTATAAGACCATATTACAGGCAAAAACCTCCTGGCAGTGCCCTGAATTACAAAGATCTAGAAACACACAATTATCTTACTTCCTGCTTAATCAAAACATCCGATACGGAGATGTGAGAATTGAAGGGGTGTTTTTTTCTCCTCCACTCGAAGCGCGCAGGCATGAATTTATATTAGGTATTCACAGCTGACAAATTTCCGGTGGCTTACCGATGGTTTTCCTCAGAGTATTTGGCATGCATCGACTGCAGGAGGTGTAAGTAACGCGAGTAGAGGTCTCAGTGAATGGGGATTGCTAAAGATTAAATCATTAGGCCTAATGACATTAATTACAACATGCTTCATCAACACGACTCGCTACTTCTTGATTAAACGGTACTCCAAAGCATAAATTAATATCAAACTCTCGGATACACTGGGGAGGATATAGCCTACTTGCACTGTAGTCTCCCTGCAGAAAATAAGCCTATTGGCGTTTTAAGTAATTTTGGATAATGGGTGACTGATTTAATCTGGCTGCTTGTTCTCTTTTCGAACCTCAGGTTAGTAACTCGGTCGGTATTCATTCATTCAGTCTCCAGTCACCCAAACCGAATACCCATATCAGATGATATCTATGATATGATATACCATAAACTATATATTCTACATATTCTGTCCTTTTCTGTCTGTTAGATATAGGTAGTCGACAAAAGCAGTCGTTTCCACCTTTCGCTCTTAACGCAGTTGAATTTACTAACTCCAGGGTGCGTCTGGACTCGCTTAATAACACCCAGACAGGTATTCACCATGTTTACTCTCTGAACTTTCTGCACATGTTAATGAGATGCTGTTCAGAGCTGCTTAGGCTCACACGACCAAAATTGCGGCGTCAAGGTCTGAATTTAACGAGGGGGTCCTTTCCCATAATTTCGCCATAATTAATACCACGTGAGGGGGACTTTTTATGACAGTAGGCTAATATGCGGTCCTATTCTGTATGTTTCGGAAACACTTTTTGAAACCGCACGGTTTCGAATTGTATAAGGCTAGTGTTACATTCACTGTAAATCTGTCACTACGAGCCGAGTGCCGAAATCTGTGATCCCCGGCCAAAAGTTTTCATCTGGCCACACAACTTTTATGTTCCAAGGAAGCCCGTGAATAAAACAGGTCCCGCTGGGATCTACAAGTCAAAATGCCATCATTATTTGTTAAGAGACACGCATCCAAGTGGTATGGAGTAAAATCGGGTTTTTTTAAGTATCGTGGTTAAAATTTCAATCCCTATAACTCGCATTGCAAAACTGTCAGTTTCAAACAATAAACAAGGTAATAGATTTCACTGAAAGAAAACAAAGTAATATTGTACTCGGGGGGAAATGTAGATTAAAACATAATGTAAACGTTGGTTTTGGAAGGATATAACTCAAGGGGTCTTTTTGTTATAACTAATTCATCATTCTTAAGTAAAATGAAGTTCTGACACGTAGCTATTGCAGAAAGTGTTGATATTTTAGTAATCCTAAATACCTTGACGGTTAGTATATTTCACTCATACTCAGATTGTCAGTAACGATCTATTAAGTGTGATCGCAAACACCCCTCGTATTGATCTCTGGATCCACCGTGTTCTGTTTCCAGCTAGACGGCTACCGGTCCTGTTCAGACCTGCAAAGTGATACCAGCCAGCAAGCCGTTAGGTAGGTAGAATTCGCCTTACCTGGGCTGATTTCTGTCCTTTCTTAATAACTCCGGATCCTGAGCAATTTATGGGAGTCGTCGGGGCTTCTCCTGACAAAGGCGAGCGGATGGAGTTCACCTTGGATCCGGTGTGCCCTTTCTGCGAGCCGGCGATGCGTACCGCGGCGAGCATCAGGAGGAGCGCACAGCACCATCGGTCCCGGCTCAGTACCAGCATCATTGCGCTTTATTTTAAAACAAAAATCTGAAAACTGTATTCAGAACAAAAACTAAAATCCGCAATCAGGGTAATATTGAGTCGATAATAACTACCAACCCCCACAAAAATGTTGTCAATAAAATAAAATATGGAATGAATATAGACATACAACAGATTTGTTATTGGGGGGAAAAATAATGCAAAAATGTATCGGGAGCAAATATCACTGTCCTGTAAGTCGCCGATCACAAGTTAGAGACTGGATATAAGTTGTATTTCACTATCTTCCCAAAGCGTCAAGGTAAAAACTCGCGCCGAGTGCTCCGTAGCCTGTCCTTGGCAGTCTGTTGGCATTTTTTTGCGGCAACCTAGTATTTATGACCTCAGATACTTTCTTTTTTTATAGGATCCTAATGGGCTTGTTTCGTCCGCCCCTCATTCACGTTTGACAAAGAGGGAAAGCGATCTCCGTGCCGCTGCGCATTGCACGTCTGTGCGCCGCTTCCAGACACCGACACCCGAAACCCCCGCGAGGGGAAAAACACTATAAAATTATACTCGGGCCATATATTTAACTATTCATTTAACTTGAATGAAAACCACGGAAATGAAGGGGCAAAATTAACCCAGTTGTTTTGAAGACTTATTGAAAGCCCCAGCCACTTATCTTTTAATCCCCCCAAAATCTTATACCACCGTGTTAACAGCAAAACCCCGGCAATAATCAAGCATTTAAATAACATTATTATAGCGGCAACTGCTTCATTTTGTATGTAGACATATTCCGCCGTTTTGTTACTCTTACACCATTTCTATATATATATATATATATATATATATATATAATTGCTTTATACTTGGAGAAATGACACCACGTTAAAATTGCTTTAATCGAATACTTCCTAGCTCCTCCTAATGCGTGCAGTGACCTGCCCCGCAAATGAATTGTGTATTCATAGACCAACGAAAATGTAAACATTTGATAAGTTTTATTTTGCCAACGAGAAAATGCCTTTCCGTGGAGGAAGGCGTACAGAAAGCCCGTGATAACATCCATATTTAGCAGATTCACAGATTCATGCGCTAGGTCTGTGCATGCATTTCTAAGCAATGCTATTTGTATGCAATCTGGATATGAAAACATGATACCGTTGTTCAAGGCTGGTTAGATAACACATAAATGTAAGCAGTGTTTAATATGTCCATGCCATTTTTTCCTAAGAGGGTTCTAAAAGCTTAAATGCCAATTCCTTTAAATGTTTTCAGCTTCGTCATAAAGTTCATAAAATGATTACCAATAAACAGGTAGCATCACGAGTATTAATGTTCAGTTTTGCTCATTCGGGCACTTTGGTTCAACTTCGTTTTCACCGCACCTAAACGAAAGACTGGATTTAACAGAATGAAACACGGGCTACTTCTGCATCAATGCACCATCCATGTACAGGCCTGAGTGCTGAGATACGCACAGGTTTTGAGGAAACGAGCCCAGGTCCCGCAGACGACGTTGAAGCAGTTAAGCAATCGGATACTTATAGTGTTTCGGAGCCCTAATTTCCCCGGAGCAAACGCACCAGCTATTTTAATAACTAATTCCTGTATGTCGTTACCAGCGATTTAACAATTATATTTCTCTGTGCCGTTTCATACATGCATAACGTTTATGTACCCGCATTAGCTAAACACAAATAATATACATTATAAACGTGTGATCTAATTTAGGTTTTTAATATAATTCACGCAACTCGAGGTCACTACATCAGTACCTGTTCTAGCCTAAGCCAGCGTCGGCACCAGCGCCCCATTAGAAGTTGGCGCCCTAGGCGGCCGCCTATGTCGCCTATAGGATTGACTGGTTCTATATTAGATGGAATAAATGGAGATGACTGCTGTCAGCTCCACTGATTTAGCATCTAAAAAACTGAAGTAATGTAGGTCTCCCAGCAAGCGGTGTACATTCAAGGGCGGTCACTTTGTTAACGTCTACTAGCGTCCTTTGAAGTGTGGTATATATCGGGATGCTTTCCCCTGGGGTACTGAGCAAACAGCCCCACGCAATCGTATAAATACCGAGCCGAACAGCACCCACACAGCCGAGCCTTTTCCCACATCGAATGCTGACCCCTTTCTTTCACTCCGAGAGAAATACTTTTGGTTTCCCCCACCCCACTACACATGGGCGCATGTGTTGTGTTATTTATCGTTGCTTTCATCATAAAATAAGAAAAAAAGACTTTAGATAGGCATGCAGTTAAATATTACGTTGTTCCATTGTTCCCCATGTGTGCTTAATTTTTCAAAATTGCCAATTTATTTAGATTCTAAACTTCGTCCGGAATCAGACGTGTTTGATCACGAAGTGTTTCACGCGCCTTATCGGCCAACATTTTCCTTTTTGCCTTATTTCAGTATGTAGACACCATCTGGGACAATTAAATAGTGCGCGGTCGTTCACGCGATGCATGCAACGGGTACCGTACGGAAACGGGCAGATCCTGGGTACAGAGGGCGTTTGAAATTACCAGCTATGCAGGATTTACTTAAATGTCGGCTAGTCTTGAATTAGTAATACATGGATTGTCACTCAAATAGCAAAAAAAAAAAAAAAACAGTTTTACTGTTGCATATGATTTGACAAGAGACTAGTTCTAATTCTCATAGGCAAAGGTACTGTGGAGCCACAAGGGGGCGTCCTAGTTAAGAAACGGAACTTGTGTTACCTATAACATGACAGGTCACCCGTTAATGATGTTTTAAGGTCCTGTAGATGTAAATCTCAATACGACTTTAATCAAAGAGGAAGCGTTTAGCAGAGCGTTGCGTCATATGTAACCAAATGTTTTATCACCTTAAAACGACTAAGCAATAAAATCGTCTTTGGCTGGTAGACTTTTGCCCTTCGACAGCTACGGCCGAGATGCCATGAAAGACTGTCACACTCACAGGTCACGACTTATGGTGCCACATAAGGAGTCCCGCCATCAGCGCGGTAACAAAGCACATCCAAGTACGAAGCTGTAATGGGGGGGGGGGGGGGGGGCGCGGGCGGGCGGGAGCGGGGGGGGGGGGGGGGGGGAGGGGCGTGGGAGGAGGGGTGCGTGGGAGAAGGGGGTGTGGGAGAGGAGGTGTGTGGGA
>JAODKM010000078.1:498848-524910 GCA_026780845.1 Petrocephalus sullivani
CGGACAGGGCACGAGTTTGGGGGCCAAGCACGGAGCCCCGCCCTCACCGCGGCAACAACACCCACCGAAGGACGAAGCGGGAGAGGGGGGGGGGGGGAATCTAGTGGATGTCGTCTAACTCGTTAAAATTCAAGGGTGACACGTACAGGCAGACATACGCCCCTAAAGCTCACGGCTGCCAAAAATCGCAGTCATTACCAGATCCCAGGAAAGCGCCTTTAAGTCCATTAATCCTTGTTAAGTCAGTTCTCATGGGGTCTTTTATACATACCCTGCGTGTACTGGCTGAAGCGCAAATTAGATACTGGGCAGCAGGCTCTCGCGGAAAAAACTGGACATTGTTTACGAGTTTCGTAATTACATAATTTTACGCAAATGCATTCCTACACAATTCAAAAACTTGCGATTTCCGCTTGCAAACAAAACAAAAAGTTTGTCTGGTATGCGTTTCTACTTTTAAGGAAACCAACTGCTTTCCACCTGTGGTCTCTTAATCAGGAAATGGAGGAAGCGGCTAAATGGTTCCCGTCATTTAAAGACAGCATAAGGAACGCTGCTTGTACACTTGTCGTCCGACTCGAATTCGAGTTGTGCAACGTTTCCAGAGTCGGTTTCGCACAGCCGAAAGAAGCGTACTAATCGGAAACCTCCAGCCGCCTTTGCCATGTAAAGCAAATGAAGCTGCTAATAACTTGGCCCCGCAAATGAAAAGGGATATTCCGAGAACAGCAGGGAAGGTTTTACCCGGGCCCTTGGAATAATATTACTGCGCCGTTTTTGGAATGCTTTGCCATTTCCCTAGAATGTTCTCCTGCTTCTAAGGTGACACCAATTTAATTAGCTGGGATATAACCAGTCCACATGGAGCAGGGAGCACTATCGGACAGCCATGCACAAGAATGGACTCCTGCAGACTAAACGCAAGAATACAGACAGGCACCGTACATCAAGCCCAGCTCGCCGCTGGAGCCTGACACCCTCCCTAACATCACCGCGTAAATCACTGACAAGCGACCGCTAACCTAGCCCAGGCAGCAGGGGGTGACCAAAGAAAGTTACCATCCTGCAGGCTCTTTTTGAAGAACCAGCCACCCAATGAGTTTCGCCGGCTAGCAGCCCAACGACCAGTCAGAAGCTAATTCTCCAAGTGCCCTCATCTGTTCTGCATTTGGTAAATCAGAGGCGCAGATTGGCAGCAGCTGAGGTGGATCCCGGGGCCGCTTTCGCGACAGGCTCATGGCGTCCATGTTTGTTGTCGTCATGCAAGAAAGACAGGAGCTTCGGAGAAGACGGGAGAGCGCGATCTGCTGATTTCAGTTTAGCAGCTACAGCTGGGACCTCTGCTACATTCAAGTACATTAATGACGTATCAGTCTGACTCCTCGAGGGTCGATTTTGACAGAAACCTCCCTTCATCTACATTCCGTCACACCAGAAGGACCAGAGAGGGCAGGATTGGGGTGTCACATATGTTTCCGACTGACCAATCCAAGGACCTCAAAGTCATTGGTGATGCTATCTGACTGGATGGGAGAATTTCTTCATGTGACTCAGCCCAGCAGATGGCTGACAGTCTCCCAGGGCTGTAAACATCCACCCAAACATCACTTACTTCTCACCATGTCTGTTGAGCCCTCCACATGGAAGTGATTGATACACAGGGTCTGCTTAGCAGGTGGGGAACCATTTGAGTGTCACTGGTACGGGACTAGAAGCTAATGCTCTGCATTGCCATCTCCAAAACTCTGTTCCCTGAGGTCATCTGGCCTCGTATAACAATTCTGAGGCTTGCCCACAGAATCTATTAGTGGTTACTTTTCTTTGCCCACTTGATACCACTTCTATCAGACAACAGAGGGCGCAGCCTCACTGGCTAGCTAATACAAGTGTCAGCCACCTGTGATGTCAACACGTCACAGATGTCGGGCGACTCTATTAGGCCAATCCAAGGAGATGTAGCCGGTTGTGGCCGGTCGGTTCACGTCGATACACTTCTGGTCCAAACTACATCCTTTCTCACAGATCAACACGTGCGTCATTTTTAGTGATCTCTCTGTAGTTAAATAAAACCAAATACAGGCGGCTTTCAGCTCTGCTGCCATCGGTGGGATGAGTGGAAGGAGTTAGTGAGTACTGCGTACCCAGTACCAGCAAATAGCAAGTACTGCGTACCCAGTACCAGCAGATTATTTTGATGTAGCATAGCAGCACATCAAATGTTAATAAAAACAACATCCAACTGGCATTTTATTGCCAGCTGTAGTTCTATGTGTTTCGACTTGCCAGACAGATGCATCTGTGCAAATGGATGTGAATTAAATGATTTTGAACGTGCCTACCTCCGCCCACTCCCTAATAAAGGTTTGTATATTTTAGCAGTGTTTTTTATTGGAAAAAAGGGGCTTTTGTTGTATTTGATTTGTAAGAAAATATTAATGCAAAACACCAACTCGCGTTTCTCTTAAATTCAAAAGGATGTTTGTGGTTTTCGGGTTTTCTTTGAGTTGTAAATTTCTTGTCGTAAGTTCTGGTTGTTTTCGGTCGACATGACGTCGGTGATGACTCTGTGGTAACTTATTACTGCGAAGTGTCCGGGTCCTCTTTTAATTACTGCCAGCCTATAAATAACGGGTGAAGCGGAGGCGGAATTTCTCGCGTTTTGCCGAACAAACATGAATTCATCATTGCTTGAATCGGAACCAGTTCTCTCTCCAATAATGCGCACCATGCCGCGCTGGGGGAGAGACGCATTCCGTTCACACAGAACTGCATGTCACGTGACTACTACTTAATTATAGCCGCCTTTTGTTTCATGCCCTAATCATTACTGTGTTTATGTTGATCCGGGCACGTCTTTGCGATGGTAAACTTTAACAAGCCAGGCAATCAGTAATCATTTTATTGTCCCTATCCTTTGCCTTCGTACTTACTTTGTGGAGATGCACGTGTGCTTCCATGTAGAGCTGCAACAGAGCAGTGCTGCTACTATTTAAGGGAAAAAAGATTAAAACAGGACTGAAATAAATTTAAATGAACATCAGAACTCCCCCCAGAGTGCTAGAAAAATCAAATATATGTCCAGTAACATGACACATGTCACTGAAGTTTAAAATGTATACAAAATACTGGGAATGTCAGTAAAATGGGACTCCTGCACCGCATATCACTGGCAGGCGGGGAATGCTAAGGGCTACCAGCGGGGAAGACAGAGGGTACTCCCGTACCGGGCCCCATAAAAATATTACTTGCCTGGGGCCTGGACATCCGTTGCTGTTATGTTGAAGTGGTAGAACCCTGCCCTGGGAGCCAGGACATTTAGGCCAGCGATTTAGTTCATGCAATATAACACGTACGCAACGGAAGCAGCGTACCAGCTATAGTTACGCACGTAGTTTACGTCAATCTGGAGGATTAAAGGTCACGTCCACCAGGGGGCAGTGTGAGAAAACCATCTTGGTCGGCTCTTTCGTTTCTGGTTTAACTTGCTTGTATTAGGTTGTGATATGAAATGATGTACGCTTGCCTTCTCCACAGCTATGTAGTTGCTATTTTACAATACTACTGCAGCATTTTCTGTATTCTAACCACTGCTCCACATCATATTAGAACTTTATTCTGCCACATTTCACTTTACACGTGTTGAATGTTGGATTGTATGTTGTTAGATGACTTGTAGTAGTTAGTATTTCATAATTAGGATGAATGGTATTGGAAATAAAAATTAGTATTGCGGTATTTATAAAGAAAAATTTAGTTCAAAATGAATCAATTTTCCACAAACACATCTGTTCATGAATGATTTAAACAGCAAGGATGAAAATGATTAGGATTGGCTTGGGGAGGGCATGCAGGGCCATTGCAAAAGTAGCATTTATTTGGCATATAGGTCAGTGTTCAATAAAGGGTATTTACTACTGTGATTTTTATTTTTACAGCAACTTTATAACATTTTTGGGTAAACTCATGATGTGGTACATACATATTTTTCATGGAGCAAAACTGTGCATATTGCTTTGTGCAGGGCCATATTGGAAAGATTTAGGATTGAAATATGTTCTGTTACATATTGAGATGTAATATCCCTGAATTTACTCACAATTTTCAGTTGCAATGTTTTTGAATTAATTATTAATGCATAATCTATATTTTTGTGGGTTTTTTTACTCATGAAAGGAAAAGTTGAGTACTATATGTGATACTCTTTTTTATTATGGGTTTTTATCTAAAATGTTTAGGAGGGAAGTATGGTTATACTTTAATTAATAAAATAGTAAAATCTAGTATAATATCAAAATTATGAAGTTTATCCCTGTATGTGAGCTTGGAGCACAGCACCTGTGGTCAATATAGTGAAAATACACACTTACGGGCCCACAAGAGTCAACATTAATCTCAGGTTGAAATTAGACATGCAAAAATAAATAACAGCTATTTACACTATTAACTATATATTCTTGTTATGCTGCAATATGTTGGTACATCGTATTTGTCTTTAGTAAACGAGTGATGGATTGTTGCGACATGGCACTTAATTTGGTTAGGTTAGCTTAAGCCCTTGAGCAAGGCCCCTAACCCCCAGCTCCCTGGGCGCTGCACAAGCTGGCTGACCTTCATGGCCAAGCTTGCTCATGGAGAGCAAGGATGGGGGAGGAGAGAAGAGAATTTCCCCAAGGGGATCAATAAAAGTATCAATTATTATTATTTACATTAGGTTAAATTAGTTTAGGTTAGGTTAGTCAGAGCCCTGCTACCATCTACCTTGATATGGTGGCAGGCTTGCAAATCTTTTGACTAAAATCTTTTACTCAACAGACATACGGTGGGGGGGGGGATTTCTGATGGCGGCCCTGGGAATGCTGCTGGCTCCTATATGCCAACAGTGGGGGGAATTTTGCATAAGGGTGTTGTGCATTTCCACAGATCTAAAGGTAAGATCGCACCCCCCCTGAATGGAAGTACAGCTTCCTGGTCTGTGCATTTAAAATTTTCAAAGCTCAGTCATGGAGAAGCGGGAACACAGTGTACTTGCTTTTAAAAAGAAACATCGCTCGGGGACACACAGATCACTGCCGCACTAATCTTGCTATGGGGCAAGAGAAACCGCTGTCATCGCCAGCATCCTGAAACAGCCCCCCCACCCCCCACGCCACACGGGGATGCATGGTGCAAGGATATCACATTTCGCACAAGTATATTACATTTCAACATATAAGATGCAGAGGATGACGACTACTCCCCATCATGCTCACCTACAGGTGTTATCCTGCAGCTCGACAAAGCCAGACGTGAAAACTGTCCAATAGGAAGTGAGGTAAGTGACATTCCCATTGGACAATCCTTAAATTTGGCTTAAGTTATCTGGCTAATGACAAAATCCTGCTTTGTGGAAGACCCCCTGATCTTGGTTTTCTGGTATGTCTTTGCAACCGATTTTAACACCCTAACGTGTTTATTTTGTATATTGAGCCATGATTATTATTTGACATTTAATTTCCTGAGTGGACACTTTTATTAGAAGTGCTGCACAATTGAGAAAATTGTTGATAGGTTATTAGGGGCACCGATGACATCACCCTGTCCAACCGGTGACCCTCCAAACACAGGCCAAGCATCCTTACACATTGAGCCACTGCACCAATACAGCTTTGTGCTCTGAGGAAATCATGGCACTCCTGCAATAACACAACCCACATTGTAGTAAGATATATAAGACTGCAATGTATTACTTAGTAATTTACTTCCTTGTGTGAACATGGCGCAGTGAGTCTGCAAAAAAAAAGAATAAATACGTTGAAGTATTGGATCAGCAGGGGTGCGGTGCGGAAAACAGGAGATGAGTTCCGTGCTGGCCGGATGCTCTGTACCATGGTCTGAATTATACACCCTAAAGTGATTTAATCAAAACCATCTAACTGTGTGTATTGTGCATAATCCAAACTCCTACAACACATTCCAGAACCTCAGCTGTAGGCGGCAGAAATTGGGGAGGGGGGGGAATGTTGCCTATCAGATAATTGGCTCTTTCCCCTTGTTTCAAAAGATGATTGATTGGTTCATTTTTGGACAGGGGGGGAGTCACGCCACGTTTAACTGTGGCTGTAAGCGCGAATGCTGTCCACTGCGTCCAAAACTCACCGATGGTAGAAATGATAACACTTACCCCTCCCCTCAGCAGGATGTTAGCCTGATGAAAGGGCTGCTCTGCAAATCAAAGGCCCTCCAGCTCACCCCTGACGCTGACTCGTTGTTGAGTTTCCCCAAAGTCTGACCCCATGCCCAAGGCACTCACCAGGATCTGTCACAAGGGCGGCCATTGTCATGGGCGCTGTTAATAGGCGCCAACAGCTATCTTTCAAATGCCTGCAGACAGAGGAACGGAATATAGGTTATGTCTAAGTCGCTCTTTACAGGAAAAGGGACGGTTTGGAGCAGAGCACTATGAATTTACCCAGAAGCCATTCTCCTTATTCTCATACATTCCTTAGCTTTGTGTCATGTAGCACCAGCGGGGCTAACCGCTAACCGCTAGTCATGCCTCACAGGGCCAAGGAAAACAATGGCTCACACATACGTCCTCTGCAGGTACAAGTGCCTGCGTGACGTACAGCATCATCTCGGCAATGAGGCCAAGCACGTGCGTAATTACTCAGAGCTTCGTGTAGCTGCACACCGCGGTGCGGCCGCTGTCCTCCGGCTTGCGGTGTGGCCGACAGCGGTGAGGTACACTGCATCACTCTGCATCGTGACCAATCGTGACCTGCCGGCCGTTAATCAATATGGTTAACCGACGTGATGAACCTGCGTGACCCTCCACTATTTTAATGGAGCGTTTGGCTTCATGGAGCACGGGAAGGATAAATCTAAAATGAAATGCTCCATCGGCAATCACGTCAAAAGCATAATTTGGCCCAACATTCAGAGAGCGTTAATGAGAGCCATGTGACTACACACACACAACCATGATGTGGTGTAACCCAGCATTCCATAGCATCTGACCATGACCCTGAGCTGGCCTTCTGCTAGTCCTTAAACGTTGAGTAATCCCAAAGTCAACAGAAGCATGGGCATATAGATATTGCCCCTGATTTTGGCTGTTGCTATACCATTACCACCTCAAAAATCAATCGACAACCCTTGTCGAGCCAAAGTGTCATAAAATCTGTCCTACAACAAAGGACATGGCATGCTCCATCTTCATTAACCCCTGAGGCCCGTCCTAGGAAGGCCAGAGGCGTGGCCCCAAAGCATTGTGTGGAGGGAGGAAATTGCGATTGCATGATACTTAATGGGCTGTAATTCATCAGTACAGCAGAAATTCAAAGCTGCAAGTCAGAGTGCGGGAACTATACGGGGCTAAGCCACCATGCTAATCCCGAGAAAGTTCAACTGACCGTTTCCGTCTTTGCAAAGACTTGTCCGACTCGCGGAACCCTTGTAGACACTTCATTGTTGCCGGACTATCTGCTAGCCTTCAGGTGGGCCCTTTGTTCGTCTCAAAACCCCCAGTGGTGATATCATTTTGGAGCGATTGCTCACTGTCAGCGGCGGAGTGCGCCGCAGGATTGAATAGCCATGGTGCACAATGCAGCATTGTTCTGCCAAAGCCACGACACGGACCTGACGAGCACTCACGCATCGGGAGGTGACGACGCATCCATTTCAGGATCCGTCTCCCATCAACGGCTTCCATTCCTCGAATGCCGGCCCCCTTGAGTTGGCTCAACCCCCCCCCCCCTCGGTCATATTTATAGGGGAAGTATCTCATTTGTCGCCAGTGTCTATGGAGAACAAAGTTGCTCTGTGCCGGAGGATGCGATTGTTTCACCGCTGGAACGGTCGGCTGCTTTTTTGTTTGGCCGCCCCCCGAGTGAAGCCTACTGAAGTTTGACAAACGGGAATCACAACGCCGGCCGGTGGTATTCCCATAGCGACGCCCTGACGAGTGCCAGACACTGGGCTTGTCAGGGCTTGGCGACAGAGCACACCAGGACGTCTGACGTGATGTTTACTCCTCTGCAAAGCCGCGGTTGACGTTATGCCGATCCCAGAGCAGCTCTTGGGGGGTGTCAGGGTGTCAAGTATGCAGCGTACCCTCAGCACATTCTCCATTTTTCCACACTTCCATAGGCCAGCAGAAGATATCCGTGGGTATTCAGTGGGTGCTTATTCCACATTTGGGTCACGCACCCCAGATTTCAGTTCCCAACATCCTCAGCAAATCACATGGGACAGACAGGTCTATAACTTTTGGGTACAGACACATCCTGTTTAAGGGCTCAGGGGTGAAATAAGCAAGCTGCTATAACAAGTCTTCCAAGCCCACCCCCCTTTAATGGGGAACATAATTTAACGGCTGGTCAAAGGGTTTGGCTGCTCTCACAGGAATTCTGCATGAAGCAGCGCTTCTCCCGCAGAAGTCCATCCCATGCATACCAAAGCGGCCAGCATTAGCCTCAGCCAGTGGGCCCCCAGGGGCTGGTCATGTATCGAACCCCCAAACCATCAGGAGGGTAGACTGAGCAAAGTGCGGATCGATAAGACTAATTTACACACCTCCATTTAACACAAAATCAGTTGTGACACACAGACAAGGTCAGGCGCTACATAAGAGCAAACAATCTGACAGGATGTGAGGTTAGTCTACGGGTGTAGAAGGTGCAGCTTTTAAGGCTGTTGCATGTAAGGTTAGTCTATGGGTGTAGAAGGTGCAGCTTTTAAGGCTGTTGCATGTAAGGTTAGTCTACGGGTGTAGAAGGTGCAGCTTTTAAGGCTGTTACAGTACATGTGAGGTTAGTCTACGGGTGTAGAAGGCACAGCTTTTAAGGCTGTTGCATGTAAAGTTAGTCTATGGGTGTTGAAAGTGCAGCTTTTAAGGCTGTTGCATGTAAGGTTAGTCTACGGGTGTAGAAGGTGCAGCTTTTAAGGCTGTTGCATGTACGGTTAGTCTACGGGTGTAGAAGCTGCAGCTTTTAAGGCTGTTGCATGTAAGGTTAGTCTATGGGTGTAGAAGGTGCAGCTTCTAAGGTTGTTGCATGTAAGGTTAGTCTATGGGTGTAGAAGGTGCAGCTTCTAAGGTTGTTGCATGTAAGGTTAGTCTACGGGTGTAGAAGGTGCTGCATGTGCTGCATTCTAAGGTTGTTGCATGTAAGGTTAGTCTACGGGTGTAGAAGGTGCCGCTTCTAAGGTTGTTGCATTGCCACTTAGGGCAGTAACCACTCGATAATATCCTTCGGAAAGCGATTTTTTCCTAGATTTTTGAGCCTTGATATGTTTACTGGTCTGAAATAGAAGCCCCAGATGGTCTTAAGTGTTGAATCTGGTGAGAGCATGTTATGTATTCCACTCCAACACTCACGCAGGTCACGTGATGTGTCTGTAGCCAACAGTGGCGAAGGTGGCTGAGGATGCTTCAGCAGTAAGACCGGGATCAGCACAGACTCTCATTCGCAAAATGACAAATGCTTCTTTGAATACCGTATGGGATACTTAGACGGAGCATATTCTTGCTATTAATCATTTTCTCCAACTGAACTTCCAACTGTAGTTTGCTTAGCCAAAATATTAGCCATTTACATATTTTGCATATGATGATCCTCACAAAAAAACTTTAGTCTTTAGTATTGTGTAAAACTGATGCATTTTTATTACCATTCTACTCTGAAATTTAAAAGCAGGGGATTCTGGGTAACTGTCCAGTTCATCCAACTCAATTTAGTCAAATCAAAGATCAATTTTGTTTCACTTTCATGTCGCTTGATGGCCTACAGACCCGCTCATGCTGCAAAATAAATATTTTTGAACGTTTTACTGTCAACCTGAAAAAGTGCTTAGAGCTAGGTGCAAACAGGATGTCAGATTTAACTTTGACATGGTGATTAACGGGACAGTGTGCGCATTTGTGGTTAGTCACTGATTTGGGAAGCATTTGTTCTTTATAAAAGAAATCAAGTTAATGATTAACAATCAAAAGTGAAATAAGTCATGCCAGGAGAAACACAAAATGGAAACTTTTTTGTATGTCTACATTTTCAAAGGAACATCCATGGTGTTTATCGAGACCTGAATAAGCAGAACCATAAAATGAGACTCCATCGCCAGCCTTGCTGAGGTCGGCCTCGGCGGAGGCCCGGCTCGAAATCAGATCGTCATTTGCTCACAGACGAGGACGCTTGGAAGAAGAGTCGACTTTCCAAACAGAGAGGCAGACAGGCGTTTATATAAACCCCCTTGTCAAAGCGGAGCAGAGACTCGCCGTACCACTCAGGTTTCCAGGATTTCGACCCGGGTCAGAATCGTGCTCGTTTGATCAATAGAGGGTCGCCACTGGCTTCTTGCCCGCAGGCCTCAGGAGGCTCGTCTGGGGAGGGGGGCCTGTGAGGGGCGGAGGAGCCATCGATGCTGATTGTGTATGTTTCATTATAAATTTACTGTTCTGGGTTCCTCCGTCTGGCTGGAATTATGCCCCAAAAAATCGGCTAACGTGTTGCGAGTAAAAGCTATCAAGTGGAAACGCCACAAAAAAAGGACACACCTCCCAGACCAAAACGAAGAACAAACTCTCCTTCTGGGAATCAAATAAATACATGCAGAGTTATGGTTCATTACGCCATAATCTGCTAAAAAAAGAGCACAGGTCACTCCATTTACATCCCTTATCAAATCATGTAAAGATTGATATCTGTATGTTTTTTAACAATATTAAACATCAGCGCATGATATATACGATGCATTTAAGACACACCAAAGTGATTAAGCGAAAGCAATTGTCATAATAGACACACAATGAACAATGAAATGTGTCCTCTGTATTTAACATGTGACATTGTGACATGTCAGAGGCAGCTGTTATTCGGCGCCTGGGGAGCAGTGCATAGGGGGGTGCCATGCTGGACAGGGACTCAAACTAGCAACCTTCTATGCACAAGTGTGCTTCCCCACTTTCATTTTTATTTGCAATCTAGCATATTACCTTATTGTAACTCAGGGTAAAATATCACTGAAATGATCAGTTTTCTTCGACCGTGAGACTAGATCAGCTGAGGTGGCACAGAACAGCCTTCAGATGGGTGACAATGGAAATTCATAGTCTGCTCGGGCTAATTCTCCATAAGAAACATTTATTTCTTGCAGCTAGTTCAGTGAAGAATGTACCATTTTTAGTAGCCAACCGGCCAGCACTCAGTTAGCACTTACCCTTCGTCTAAATTACTCGCCTCGGGCAAGTGGGTGAGCCTAATTTCCAGCCTGGTCATGTGTGTTCCCGGGCGTTTTCATGTCGGGCCGGGCTTGTCGAGCGTTCATCTATGTGGCTAATAAAACGGTGACACATTTTCCAGTGAGCTCTAATAGGCCACCCATCTATCTGCGGGCAAAGAGTCACACTTACCCATAATCCAACCTCGCCCCATGGCCTGCTGGGGTCCCCCCCGATGAACAATCCCCTCCATTCTGATCTCTGTAGCGTTTACTCATGATTGTTTTGGCTGTTTACTCATTCTGTGTGATGTCAGGATTAAAGCAGGACAAGGGAGACAATCTGTAGGGTTCACACATCGGGTCTTAATCACGGCTTGGAGGAGGTGGCACAATAGAGGAAGAATGCAGAAAGCCTCGTGGACGAGAAGCGTAATGGAGGCAGTTAACGCGCACTGTTCATCTTACCCCACGCATTTCATCTCACACTCACACTGTCACATGCTTAATTACCCACAGTTCCAAGCAGTTTGCCGTAGGTTCAAACACTTTTGAATCTATGTAAACTTTAAATGACTCATCTGTGCAGATGTTTCCAGTGTGCGACAAGGTAATAAATCTGAAGTGTTCGGTTAATCTTCAGGTACACAAGTGACAGTCAGACTCTTACTGCTCTGTAAAAAAATAAATATAAAAATAAGCAAGCAAACAAATAAGAATACAATGTGGCAGGGTCAGGTGACCAGAGGCATGGGGGCGTCAGACGGGCATGGATAGCCTGGCAGACACAGGGGACCAGAGGCAGGGGGCGTCAGATGGGCATGGATAGCCTGGCAGACTCAGGGATCCAGAGGCAGGGGGCGTCAGACGGGCAAGGATAGCCTGGCAGACTCAGGGGACCAGCACTTGACAGGAGGCCCTAGAATTCCTAAAATTATACATAGCATTGGCTGGGGGGGCCCCAAGGTAACATTTTGTCAGGTCGCCCAGAATCTCTGGGTTCACCCCTGGAGGAGATGCGTTCAACTTTCCCACCAGGGATAAGCTCGGCACTTAGCTATACCATGGAAATAAAGACATTTGGGGCACCATTTGCTACCTTAATACGCCCGTTTCCACATAATGCCAGCAGTATGACATTTCACGTTACCTTGGACCCGACTCAGAGCACACGCAGACTCGGACGGCGGGATTTTTCGAGAAGTCATCAAGCAAATTCCCTCAGGGTGGTCCAATCACGACATGACTAATGAAGAGCTAATTAGCCGCTGCTGCTGTTGTTTCTACAAAAATGTAAGAAAATTACCTTGTTTCCTTTTCCAGAGAACGGGCCACACTACCGTAAGCCAACAGCAGTGTTTACCAGCGCATATTTCCAGACAAACAGAAACTCTGGGACAAGATTAGGCTTCGATGCATCAAAACCACAGCTTTGGTGTTTCACAGACCCACTCCCGGTGCAGACCACCCAAAATGCTCTATGCCAGTGAGTTCAAGATGAGGTCACGTCCCTGTCTGTGAGTGTACGACGACATCACTGTTCTGAAAAGGCTTAGCTAGGAAGCTAGAGGAGCAACTCCCACTGAACCAGGACTGGACCGAAACCCAAATATGAAACTCCCTGGCAGGGTTACTTTATAAAAATGAAAATTTAAGTTACTCCAGCCTGCATTGGAGGTTTACTTGCTACTTCCGAGATAAAACAGCTTTGCTGTCCAGGCCTTTGATGGAGGATGAGTCACATGAACAGCTCCACGTCAAACAGCTAGAGAAACAAAGATGGACGTCCAAGAGGTCAGAGGTCACGATGATCAACACCTGGGACACGCTCGTCATCCACCAAGATCACCAGATGATCGACGCAATCCGGGGGCTAAGAAAGGAGGGCGAGTGCTTACCGGAGGCTGCCTGTCTGCTGGTGCTTGTTCCAGTCCATTCCTCCAGCTTAAATGATTCAATTAGCAGTTAATGATCTGTACTATTTATAGTACAATGCATTTTCCTCAAAATACAAAATCAACACTGTGCATTCAGGGAATGCACAATTAGAGCTAAAAAATCCAGATTCTGTCCCATTCTTATTGCTAAAACTAGCAAAATAACTAGCAAAAAATAACAATAAAACAATCATATTAAACCAGAAACTGGCCAGAACCAGCGGTAGCTTAAGTAGCTCAGGCATTAAGGTGGTGGGACCAGGAATCAACTGCTTGCAGGTTTAAACCCCCAGGGCATAAACACTTGGATCGACGGCCTGGCACTCGTGAGGAGACAGTGTGCATTACATGTAATAGCTTTCCTTTTGGCACTCCTCTGCCTTTATAATCATTGTGCCCAAACTTTAATTTACCTGTATTTTCATCGGTTTCCTTCTCCTACAGTCCTCTGCTGACAATGCATCTATTCAGGCCCAGTCAAAACAAACCTGCAATCAAATACACTGTAATTCATAAACAACACGCATCAGGAAGAATGAGCAGTGTCACTCTTTACTTGATACCCCGGACTGACCCAGAGCTTCAGGTCAACCGGGTCAAGAGCTGCAGGGTTCAGAACAGGAAACCAGAACTCAGGAGAAACTTCCGGAAGACTAAACAAGGGCAGTGGTAGGAATCTAAACAGACATCACCTGGAGGCCCACTGACCTTGGGGGCTCCAACGTAATAGAAGAACGTCACCAAGCACCAAAACTCCTCAGGTGGGCTGATGAGGAAGGGTCATGTGACACAGGCCTTGCTGTGACCTCATATCCTGCCCATGTGACATGAAGTAACGGCTTTGGGTGATTCAGAGCTTATCACAAGCCGCAGAGGGGGAGACTTACTGCAATCCCTTAGGAATCTAACATAAAAGGCTTGAGATCCTGGCAGAGACCCTGTGTTATGTCCCATAACCAAGCAAAGCTACGGCTTGGACATCATTCACCTGAAGCACAGGAATGTCGAAACATCCCAGTCCCGTAAGCATTACTCTTTGGACTGCTTTACAAACAAAAAACAATGACTGAAGGTGTTACTGTGTGACACACACCCTAAAATAAGCATTACATACAGTCATCAGCACGTAAACGACAGGAGTGGGAGTGTATTGCTGGTCTAGCCCACCCAAACTCAACCAGACTCATATTTTAAGAAGTACAGTCATCTGAAAAGAATATTAAAATTCTAAATTAAAAAAACCTGAAAGGAAATGTTATAGTAATTTGCTGACGTGTTGAATACAAGCAAGCAGAATATTCTTATTGTGCAGTAACCTTTAAAGGGGAACATACCGAATAAATAGGGGACAAGGGGGTGGGTCAGAGTGTCACACAGTAGCTGGGCCTACACGCGGGTCGGGGGGGGGGGGGATACCAAATAAACAGGGGACCGGGGGGGGTGCAAGTGTCACACACTACCTGGGCCTACACGCGAGTCCAGAACGAGGGGAATGCACCAGTGACCCCAGGACTCCCACCCTGCCGTAATGGGACCCTCCTGGTGGCGTACCCCCCCCCCCAGCGAGACCCAGGACCTGCAACGGGCGCATCCGGGGCGTGGGGGCTGCTGACTGTCTTTCCCATTAGGGGCGACTATTCTTATAAACACTGGCTGACTTGTAAAAAATAATTGAAGAGGCATGATGGGGGTTAATTCTTTGTGTAAGATCACACGGATCGCATTAAATTGTACTTCTGTCTTGAGTCCGCCAGTTGAATCCCCCAATAGTCAGGAGAGTTACCTTTATGTGACTGAAATTACACAGAACATGGGGGGGATTTTTTCAAAGCAGATGGTTTTTGTCACTTTTTGCCCACGAAGGGGTGGGGTCCACGTGCACTCCAGTATAACCTTCGTATAGGCCGAGTACAGACGAAGAAAAGGAACCATGATATGGGGGGGGGGGGGTCAACTGGCTCCGGAACGACAGAACGGTGAAAACTGACCCCTCAGCCCCATCCAAGGCGGCTCTGCAATCCCAAGTGCGATTAGGATCTGAGATTGATCACGATTCTGCCAGGGTCACCGTGACTGGCAGCTTCCTTCTCCCATCACCAGATGATGTAATTGGCAGGCTGCCCACGAAAGAGGCGCCTGATTCAGGTCCGGGATTAACCCCTCACGGATAAAATGGCATCTGGGGAACAGCTGGGGTTCATTTGTCTCCAGCTTAATTCAAGCCACAAGTCCTACAGAACCGGAATTTCAGGGGGGGGGGTGCGGGGGTCAGGGACAATGCAGGGCATGGCACGAGTGCATGATAACATTTGACAAGTATGATGTTCCACAGGCTTCAGGGAATGTGACTTTACATCTCAACATGGAGAGGATGTACGGGGGGGGCTTCAGTATTCAACTTCAGTTAAACGGGGCGTCCTCTTAGTGGCATTTTATTCATTTAGTGTGCACTTTTATTTGACTTCTTGAAAAACGGGATGAGTTCCTGGAGTGCTTAAGAGCCGTGCTAGGAGGACGGAGTGAGACATCACTCCACAGAGTCTGGGATTTATTCCGACGACCAGCACAGCCTCCTAATCTGCCTCACTACCAACTGTAATCAGTACAGACAAAATGAAAAGGACTCGACAAACCTGCACCAGCAACAGACCTGGTGCCACAAACGCAGGTCAGACATAGAAGCGTCTGCTTTGACCAGGAATGGTTTAATAGAGACAGTACAATGGTTAAGAACAGGCTGTAAACTGTAAGTACAGTAATATTATAAACTAAAAAAAAAAGGATTAAGAAAAAAAAACCCACCAAAAAAACAGACCAGTTTCACTGATAACTGCATACTGTGACAGACTCACAAATATTCAGAAAAATAGATTAACAGGGTTGATACATGTTAAGAAATAAGCCAGTAACACCTTAAATAAGCGCTTGATAAATAGGAATTTTATAAATTGCTATTAAGCAGTAATGAATCTGCACATTAATTAGGGACAGGTTGGGGCTGGTAACGTAAAAATAAGCCGACTGAGGAGTAAGAGGAACAATGCCTAACAAACCGTGAGTTATGCCTGTAGAACTGTCCCACCCCATTTCTGGGGGATTGCCATTGCACTGTGCTGACCGAGGCAATAACCCGAAGGCTGCCGCCCCCCCGGCACCGACCCCAGCAGTACCGGCCCATCGGGGAGCTCGCTGCCTCGTCGCTATCCGGATACCCATTATTAAATCAAACCTATTGTTTGTTCTCAATTTATCGCTGAAGACTGCGGGTTAAATCCCACTTCGCCATTTCCGAATAGATGTAGCCCCCCCAGCCACAGCGTGTAAAGGATCCCACGGCCTTTAGAACACGGCGGCTCTTTGTTTACACACCTCACTGTTTAGACGGTAATGGACAGTAACAGTAACGGGGCGTGGCGGCCGGCACCGCCAATGCACTGCGCTCTCACAGGGTCATCCTGTTTGTGCAAAGCTGGCGACACCCGCAACACCGGCAGATGGGGGCTTCTTGACATTTTCCAAACTGCTTTTCGCAAAACAATTTTTTTTTTTTTTTTTTTACAAAAACCACGCTAAACCAGGTACCTGGGAAAACGAAAGGTGAAGGGCGAGCGAAGCATTCGCAGAGATCTCCAAAAGGGGAGCTTTGGCGACAAGATGTGGGGACAGTATAAAAATGGCCCTGCCTCCCCCTGTGGTCCCCATCTGCCCCCCCACCAAGGGGCCCTAGGCCTTCTCCAGATTCTTATAGTACTCCTTCAACACCGCCCAGGCCTTGGGCGCCATGAAACCTTCGGGGGGGTCCTGGCCTTCGCGAGCCATCCGCCGCATGCGGGTTCCTGAGATGAAGTCAAAGTCCTCGTGGCTGGAGGGAGGAAAAGAGAAAACAAAAAAAACGACAGTCGTGAGTGAACCAAATGTGACCTCACACCGTTCTGATTCTGTAAGACCCAGAATGTACCGGAAACAGGAAAGAGGGGGGAGGTAGGGTGCGTGCCAGGCGCCCAGGCTTGATTTACAGGGCGTGTTCTGGCAGGCTGCGAGTGTGCACGCAGAAGTGAGCGCGGTCTCGGGTTTGAGCGCAGGGGTGCAGTGACACAATGCAGCCAGCGGGGGGAGCCACCAAGCCTCGGCGTACAAATCACAAAAATGGCATCACTGATTAACCGCCGGACTCCAGCCACACGGGTGTCCAACCCCCCCCCCCCAGCACAGGCCCTCGCCCATTAAATGCAAACCTCGTGTTGCGCTTCTTACTTTAAACAGAGAGTCCGCAAATAAACCGCGGCGCAGTCCCAGATAAACAGCACTAATTAGTCGCTGGAGTCCGAATGCAGGAGTGCGGGCTGAAAAGGCAGCAGAGAAGTGGCTCTGTGAGCGCGGCACAGCGCTGTGCCCGGGGACCGGGCGGAACAATCACAAAGGCCCCATTTAAGGGACTAGAAACAGCAGAGAGGGGAAATTAGAACACGTGCTAATCAATACCGTACATCAAGAAAATGAGCCTTCAGGGCTGAAAAATATCACAAAGGATTTAATGGCGTGAGTAACGGAAAAAGGAAGGATTCCTGCAGAACCACAAATGTGTGGTTAAGGGGCGTCAGTCGTTATCCGGAGGGCAGAGAGAGAGGTGATGTCCCACCGAGCAGTGAGCCGGGTGAAAAACTCCCTGCATGGTGTTGCGAACAGCAGCGGATCCCTGCCATTCAGCTGTCAACAGCAGGGGCCACAGGAATGGGGGGCTGCTGCTGCTTCTGGGGAGAGGGCACTGGCCCGCCACGGCCGCCCTGCTGCGCGTCACACCGGGCAGTGCCAGCCTCCATGTCCCAGCGTGTCCAGGGGCTGTGATCTCATCCCTCACCCACCTGGCTAAGAACGTGGCTCGACGGTAGGAGAGCGACACCCCTTCTAGGGACGCAGGTTATAAACACACAAGCGGGGGCACTTAATCCCGCGGCTGCTGCAGGCACCGTGAGTGAGGTGCAGGGAGGGCCGGGAACTTACTTCTTGGGGTCATAGAAGTCCATGGCTCTCTTGGCCCTGTTGTAGGCAGCCACCTTGAAGGGCACGATCTCCAGGCTAATCAACCCGGGGGCCATGGTGAGCACCTTGGCGCCGTGGGTCGGGTCATACAGGTCGCTGCCCGTCTCTGGGTGGGGCATGCCGGCTGGGTCGCGACCCACAATGTAGAAATTGGCACCGGCTACCATGCGAGCCCGGCAGTGCCACTGGACCTGCGTGGGAGGAGGCAGGGTCAAGCTGAAAATATTTACATTTTATTTAGTCCATGGAGCAATTGGGGGTTCTTGCTTAGACCTTGAACCAACAACCATCCGATCACATGCTCAGCATCCATACCAACACACCTCGGTTGGTCCGGCATACATCATGGGCGAGGGAAAGATGGCCACCACGGTGGAGGAGGGGTCCAGGACGCCCTCATCCAGCACGGCGGCATGCTGCCGCATGCGCCAGGCCAGAGGCACGTCGTCGTCCTTGGTCCAGCCACCCAGCGGGTGCAGCAGCAGCACGGGCCGCCGGTATCCACGCTGCACCAGCCGCCGCTGCGTGTCCTGCATCAGCAGCGCGTGCCCGTTGTGCACCGGGTTGCGCAGCTGGAATGCGAACACCGCGTCTGGGGGGGGGGGGGGAAGAGGAGGTGGCATTGCTATAGAGACCCAGCCCCTCCCTGTACGCCACTCCCCCCCCTGTACCCCACCCCCCTCCCTGTACGCCACGCCCCCCCAGAACACACCTGCATTCATCTGCTTAAACTTCTGTCTCAGCTCCGAGGGAGTAAGACGGTACTGGTCCAGGCCGTCGTCCCAGTAGATCCGGTCCAAAACCTGGAGGTCCCCCCCGACCAGCCAATCCCCACTCTCCATCACCATCTGGGAGGGGTCAGAATGGGGGCAGGGGGCACTATGTTAGCAGGTGTGCGCTGTAAAGCAAACGTAATGTCACAGATTCTGCCCTTTCCTACTAGCACAGGACTGCATTCAGCACCCCCCCCCAAAAGGAATATGGCCACCACCCCACCCACCAAAGCCAGAAGTCGTGCCCAGACACACCGAAACGTGCCATGATGTCAGAATTCACCTACCAATAGTGACCTATGACCTCAGGCATCCTGACCATGGCCCCCACCAGGCACTCAGTCAGCAGGAAGAACAGAAAATTGCACCTTTACACCCCTTTTTATGAGCTGACTATGACTCATACTGTACTCAACGTTAGCCCAGCACGGGCCTCCGGTCCACCATCCCGCCTGCGGCCAGCAGGTGCTCAAACCCCAGTCCGCACACCACAGCGCAATTACTTAGGCTGCCGTCGAGTGTAATCGCCTCTCGCCCCGATGTCGTGTCTGCAGTGCCGCATACAGAGCCAAACGCCTGACCCCAGGTGATAAATTAATCAGAGAGGCTCCCGACACACGGAAATAAGGTGGCAATTAGGCCTGCCGATTACGGCAGCAATGCTGAGGCCTGAAGCTCGGCTGGCCCTGAGCCCGGGACCACGCAGTGCGGGATCCATGAACGAGGACGCGCCTGCAAGGGAAGAGCCGCTGGACTTTTGGCAGAGACTACCACGGGGGGCACGGCCAGGTCAGGAGGGACCACGAATGCTCCACTTAAACTCGATGAGCTTTGTCCGGGACACACAAGCACGTGATGCTGGTCGCGTACACGGATCACCGGGTCCCGGCTGAAGGGTGCCCCCGGTGCCTTTTACCTCAGGTGCCCCCAGTGTCTTTGGGGGGGGGGGGCGTTACCTTGATGTAGGGGTGCTCCTTGCAGGTGGTGCCCCACTGGCGGGCACAGCGCTCCTCTTTGCGGTGCTCATAGAATTCGGGGTTGCGCAGGATGGCGACACGGCGCCCCCCGTAGGCCAGGGCGAAGGCCGTGCAGCCGTCCAGCCGGTCCCGGTCCTCGCTGGAGACAGGCAGCACCACAGGTACTGACAGGTTTATCACGCCACCTAGAGGCAACGCGGGGGAAGTGTCAGACGTGAGGCACGACTCGGAAGGCATCGTTCCTGGGAAATTCCTGACTCATATGCAGTATAGGCCTGGGGGTAGGAAGAGTTACGTCCAAAAGGGGGCAGAATCGGGCCTCGCCAGCACCTTAAATGGTCGGTCGGCCGCCTGGCAGCTGGAGAGTCGGGGGGCAGCCAGCCAGCTGGCCACGGGGCACCGCAGCTCCGGGGAGGGGGGTGCGTTTGTTTGACCCTCTTCCTCTCGTGCTTCCTCTAGCGCCCTGGGTATTTGACGTGCACCCGTAACGCCGTTATTACCCCTAATCGCTTCATGTCTCGGCCATTTCTGCCAGTGTCCAACGCTGAGGGGCATCCCCCCCCCCAAAAAAAAAACAAAAAATAAAATTACTAATACTAAAGATAATTCCAGCAGAGGGTTGGCGAGACATCGCGGGGCCCAACGCGTCCTTTTCCTTCCCAATAACACCGGTGACCTCTGCAGACCTGCAGAATGCTGACAGGGGACCTGCGGGTGACAGCAGTGGGGGCAGCAGGCATTCCTTCTTAATACGGGGTGAAATTACTCCATGGGCAGATGGATTTGTCCCGATTAGCAGCACTTTGGGGAAGCGGCGACCGGGGGCAGGCCTTTCCCCAGGCAGCCTCACCTTGGTCCCTTGGAGTGATTAATCTGGCATGGCAAGCCCCCAAGCCCAATTTAAATACGACCCAGCCACACCCAACCCCTCCCTTTTTTTAATCACAAAGCAATGGAGGCAGCTGGTTTCCATAAGACTGAGATCTGGACCAAAAACCTTGTGTCCTGACCGTGCCAAAGTTAAATGGGACAGGAAAGGCGGGGGGGGGGGCATCTGACAGGCGACAGCATTGCGCCTTATAGAAACAGGATGCGTTTAATGTTCATCTTTTATGAGAAAGAAAACAACAGCCAACTGCACCCTGAATGCAAGGTTTGGCAATAAGTATTAGGAATTAGTATTGGGGGGGGCATTAGTATTATAACCTTAGCTTCACCGAACACTAGACAGAGAGGACGGCGAATTGCGAATTTTATACTGCTCAAATGTTTTAAAGCAATGATTCTCCTTGGAAACCCAAACCTGCTGAAAGCTGCAGGACCTCTGCAGCATTACAAAGTGTTTTTAATTATAAAATCCAATAAGGCAAAACCAGACCAACTCATCCATCGTGCAAAAGCATATGCTGGTCAGCACCACTGGGGAGGGGGCCAGTCCATCACAGGGTGCACACGCGCACTTTGCACTAAAAGAGGCACCAAATGGGATTGCACAGGTCATAGGGAGCGCAGGCGAGCTGCACACAGGCAGCGCAGAGGCAGGATGGGACCCCACCGGCCTGGAAAGTGCGGAGCAACGCAGCCACCAAGCCGCCCTCAAAAGCGGGGGGGGGGGGGGATAACCTCTGAACACAAAAACCTTTAAAAATACAGCTCATGAGATGCTTATCTATACTTGTTAGACATGAAAGTATCTACCACACTCCCTGTGACTACACTGCATAACACACCGTAGCTCTTCAAGTTGAGGTTCATCTCGTCCTGAATTAGGTGGGCCAAAGGCTCCCCCTAGTGGTCACACACGAGCATGGAAACTGACGTGCCTTTTGAAAACCAGGGCTGTACAGTCGCCCGTTAGTTCAAGGCAAATTTGCCCAAGTATTTAACAGCTCAGGAACTTTTTCTGTGACTGAGGCCCACGTGATCTCGCCAAGAGGCAGACAGCGCCATCATCAGGGCGCGGGGAGAAGCGCTTACCGTCCAGCAGGCAGTCGAAATGGAGGCACTGCAGGTACTCGCGCTCCCGCATGAAGCCATTCAGGGGCGTGGCCCAGCCCTCGGCAAGGACCTGCACCCACTGCATGTCCACCTGGGGCACAGACAGGGCGCCAGCATTCAGGGCACACTTACTCTAGCCTGTAAATCACACCAACAGGCTGCCAAGCTCCCCCCCCCCCCATAACCTGTTGTTTTCTCATATTCCCCTCAACTCCTTTTTAAAGGGTTTGGTTAACAAGTGCAGTTTTAAAAAGCCGCTTTGTAAATATAAATTTGCCTTCTCAGCACAGACTGAGACACGGGCCGTCCCGGGCTCTGACTGGGACGCACCTTGCTGATCTCCACGGCCGGGAGAGTCTCGGCGTCCGCCTTGGCCAGGTCCAGCTTGTTCTCAGGCACATACAGCTCCTTCACCTCGTAGGAGGCGTCCACTGGCACAATGTCCTAATCAGGATTACGGGGAAGATTACCATGGAAACGGTGCTCATATTGTGGCAACATTCGTTATGGAAAGAAACTAACATCAATGAGACAGAGAAAAGGCCATTTTAAAAAAAAAATGCTCAAAGCTAGACCTAGCAATGGGCCTATCAGGTGGGCATCATGAGCCATAAGCTAAGCCCATGTGCAGGGGACAGGACCCCCTTACCCGTTCCTGCAGGAGGTCGATGACCTGCTGTATGCACTCGTTCACGCTACAGGAGTCAGTCTTCAGCACCAGCTCCGGTGCCTCTGGCTTCTCATACTCGGAGTCTATCCCGGTAAAGCCTGCAGGAGATGAGAACCGTCACCAGGGGGCGCTCACCGGGTAACACTGCAGCCTGTGCGTTATCTGACAGCCAGAACTGCTAGTGTAACTTTTACAGCTAAGGTTATTCAGCCGGTCACAGGTTCCCTTTTCCTCGTGGAAACTGTGGGCCGAACGCCTTTTTGTGGTTTGAACACCTACTCGTAGCTGAGCCATTGCCGGAAGCTACAAGCAGCAAATCTGCTGCATGCGATATCAGGCCCCAGGAGGCTCGCTCACGCATACTACATCTGACCACAGTGCAATTCCGCAACAGATGCACTTTAAGTTTAAAGAGGATGCAAATCATTAATCAACCAGCAACAGAATACTCGAGCGCTTATTTGTTTAAATCAAAATAGAAGTGCTGAACAATATTTACGATGATTAACATTATATCATATCATTTACCCAATACTTTTAAGTTTAAGCTACCTAAAGCAGAGGGAAGGATTGCGCTCCCTGGGATTTGAACCCACAGCATTTGTGCTGTCAGCACACTGCTGTACGTTCCAAGCTACAACACTAACAACGTAGAAGATCTAGGTGCCCCAGAAGATTCACCTCTGATTTCCCCAGCTCTGGCCCTCTTGTACAGCCCCTTCACATCCCTTTGCTCGCACACGTCCAGCGGCGCGTCCACAAAAACCTCAAAGAAGGGCAGGCCGGCGGCTTCGTGAATCTTCCTGGCATTGGCGCGGTCCTGCGAGGGCGGAACGAGGGCCTGGCCTCAGTATGCCACCAGCCCCAAAGCAGCACCAGCACACGAGAGGTCCGAAGCGCCGGCACCCTGCCCCGAAGCACAGCTCACCCGGCCGTAAGGGGAGATGAAGCTGGCGATGCAGATCAGCCCGGCGTCCGCAAACAGCCGCGCCACCTCAGCGATGCGTCGGATGTTCTCCTCGCGGTCCTCGGGGCTGAAGCCCAGGTTCTTGTTCAGACCCTGTCGGATGTTGTCGCCGTCCAGAGTGTAGCAGGGAATCCCATGGCACACCAGGTACTCCTCCATAGCCATGCTCACGGTGGTCTTCCCCGCCCCAGACAAACCTGCAAACGCCAGCGATGGGCCACATCAACATCCTTATTACACCTATAACACTTGACACGACTTCGGAAGCAACTCATAGCACCAGTTACTTGTCCAGAGCACTGACAGCAGTTACCAAGCAGAGAATGGTAATGGAGACAAAGAAATGGCACAACCCACCCGTCAGCCACACGGTGCATCCACGGAAGCCGCCCCGGGTGCCCACCACCTGCCCACGCTTGTTCCTGCTAACGTGGTGGGCTTGGTAGGTTACGTTCGTTGCTCTCTGCATTCCCTGCATTGACAAACACAAACCCACTAGTTAACCAAAGTTACTTACATTTAGAGCATTTGGCAGACTCCCGAAGCCAGTCCGACTTACATACGTGCCTAAAGACTCCATTAGTGAATACTTCCTGATACCGGTTCAATAAAACCTAAGCCAAGAATACTATCCAAGTCTGCTGGGGAAATCCGGTCGTTTTTTAAGAGTATAACACCAGATTTGCCAATCCAAGTACTTCTGAAAGAGGTGGGTTTTTAAGTCACCTGAAGACACCCAATGGCTCAGCTGGACATCTACCACCATATAGGGGCCAGGACAGAGAAGAGACCAAATGCATGCATTCCTTGCGCCTTGAGCGAGCACCAGTTGAGCAGGAGGATCGGAGAGAGCGTGCTGCAGTGCGTGATGAGATTTTAGGCAGGAGGGTGCTGGACCATTTTTGGCTCTGTAGGAGAGCATCAGTGCGGGAAGCTACCGGAGGCCAGTGGAGGGAGCCTAACAGCGGAGTGGTGTGGGAGAACTTGGCCGGAAACGAGCCGAGCAGCGGCATCCTGGGTCAGCCGCAGCTGCCATCGCGACCTGTCACGTTCCGTAAACAATTCTGCGGAATCCGACTTTGGGTTTCGTTATAGTTTCTACGAACAACAACAACAACAAAGCTGGGATTAATTACCAAGGAATGGGGGAGGGGGTGAGTTACTGCACCTATAACAGACAAGAGCCGGGCCGGGGTCCTGACACCCCCGCACACAGCCAGAACGGCGGATACGCGGCATTCTACCGCAGGCCGGGTACCTGCTGCCTGGGCCGGGCTGAAGCCCGAAAAAAGATCCGCAACCACGAACTCACCCAGTTCTCAGGGGCGTTACTCAGCTTCGGCTTCTTGTGCGAGCTCCCGGCCGTCTCCATGCCCGTCCGGAAAAGAAGCGTTAGCGCTACTGGCCACTTTCCGCCTTTCCGCGAAACATGCACCGGTATTTAGGCGGCTTTACTCCCCCACCACACTACGGTGCTTCGCTCCCCGGGACCGCAGGCACGAATCGCCACGGTCCGTAAGCCTTATGGCTTACCGACACGTCACCGGAAATGACGCCGTGCCGCCGTGTGGGTCGTCTCTATGACAACCCGCGACGTGTCGTGAAAGAGCCTTACGGCCCGCGTTGCCATTGGTGGAAATGAGTTTAGTGTGTCGAAGATACAATGTGCACCTCTGTTTATAAATACGTGTTGATTTAATTTAATTCGAATGGTATTTTAACAATTTATAACAATTTATGACACTTGGAAAAGTTTATCATTATTTTTTTCCCCATTATATCTGAGCAATTTATCACAGTCTGTCTGTAGGTTTTTGGATACATATAACTGCTGTGCATCAATCAGCAGAATATTTAACGTTACATTATACTGGCACTGATATATCTACCACAGCACAATAAATAGGTAGCAGTCTACTGATCGCACGAGAAATGTTTTTGTGGGGTTAGGTAACCCTAACCATAAGCCTAACCCTAACCCTAAACCTAACCTTAACCCTAACCCCACTTGCGCGGTTTCCACTGAATCTATGCAGATCACGTGTCTCCGCCTGCTGTGGCGGTGATGTGTTTCCGCTAAGTGTGGAGCTCCACACCTACAGTGTCTGCAGCCAGGCGCTCTTGGTCCGAAGTAAGACATCGGACTGTTGCGGTCGGAGTACTGTCTATATCCAAATAAATTAAACTTGCAGAACACAAAATTCAATTTTAAATGTTGTGCGTAGACTAAGTCTTGATATCTCTGTTAAAATACTGCACGCATTACTGCAAATTGGACTAGTCTTCTAAAATTCTATACTTTCACTTCAGTCAGTTCACTTCAGTTCAGTCATTAATACTCCATTGTAATGTTAAAATTATAGACATCCTGACATATATGTGTATATATATTTATACACTCACCTAAAGGATTATTAGGAACACCTGTTTAATTTCTCATTAATGCAATTATCTAATCAACCAATCACATGGCAGTTGCTTCAATGCATTTAGGGGTGTGGTCCTGG
>JAODKM010000078.1:525068-535373 GCA_026780845.1 Petrocephalus sullivani
TTATTTTGTAAAAAACAATAAAATTCATGAGGAACACATTAAATAATGTGCTGTTGTATTGTTTTCAATGTAATACATTAGCGTTTTCCATACTGTCCCAACTTTTTCTGATTTGAGGTTGTAAAAATGTAATTCCTCAGAATTATATTGCTATATATGAACGGTTTTTCGTGTGGTTCACATATAGGTTTGTGGTGTGCACAGATTTGGGAACAAAGAAAACGCATGCTGATGTTTTTAATGTTAAAGCCCTTTCCACATCAGTTAAAGTTAAATTACAGCTCTTTGTTGGACATTTATAGCACGGGAAAACCTTGGTGGTCTGAAGAGTAACCATAGCGTATACGGTCATAATATGACATTGGACTATTATTTTAATTGTCTTAATTGACTGTTTTTATTACGCGACCAGCATATTAACATCTTTACAGGTTAGGCTTTGTGTAAAAAGAAGAACAGAACTCAATATAATCTTGCAAGATATACGCTTGAAATATTGAACACAGAAGCCAACACTTCTTTAATTATCGAGATCTTAAGTACCAACAAAACTTACTAACGCTGTACCACGGACACGGGCGAAGTCACGGCGCATTTTGTTTATTTTTACGAATCCATAAAGTAATCGGGCAAAGTCCGCGAATTAACCAGTCAGGGGGCGGCGATCTTCACGTTCCCCGCAGGTTATACGCTGTCCTGCTGCGGCGCGTCTCCGTCCAGCGCGCCGGGTGACGCGTCTCTGCGGGCAGGGCTGCGCGTCTAAGGGGCCGCGCTGATGTCAAGCATCTGGGAGGAGCGCCGCCGCGCTTTGGCTTCATGGCAGCACCGGCAGCTTCATTCCGAGCCCGAACGCTGAAGCTCTCCGGATCTGATCGCTTTCTTTCTCAGGGATCGCAGGTACGCCCGGCCGCCCTGCATGTACTCGCGTGAATCCGGCCTCTGATGCGCTTCTATCCGCTGATTGCCTTCATATACGCGTATACCCGAAATCTATAACCTAAGTTAAAAAAAGACTATCGTTTATTTATACGAAAATCAGACATATCGATCGGGAAATCTACGTCCCTAACGCGTGTTTAAGGTGTTCACAAAGTTTTCCTGGTACATTTATTTGGTTTCTGAAGCTGTATGTATTACTTTTTTTAGTTACTTTATTTTTTAACAAACGTGTGAAGCCTTCACATTCGGCTGAAATATTTGAGCTACCTGCAGAGTTTTGCATTAGTTTGACTACGTCCACGCTGGTGATTACGCGCAAACTGCGTCGCAGTTATTCACCAGCATTTCTGCATATACTGAACATCAGTAACAGTTCGACATCCCTTTTTGACTGGGAAATTGCGTTAGGCATGTCGAGGGCGCCTGGTGTTTTTGCTTTGTATACTAATTTACATTCAGCCACGATTACAGGGTAAGCTGGCGTACTATAAAAAGAGAGAATAAAAAGAAAACAACAAACCATACTGAGCCAGTAACTCATGCCTCCTGTGAATGACAGTGAGGGCTTCTCACGGTAGTTTATCAACTCCACATAAAATTGGAGCTTTGTAAAACTGTATACAGATTAATTTTAGGCAGTTGGTGCGTCGATAGATGGGTAATTGCTGATTGTAATGCACAATACCCCAATTAGTGTTCTCTTTAAATCGTAAATCCTTAAATGTCAAGACCTGATATTCCAGAGAATGTTCCTGAGAGATGCCTCCTGGATGGGGCTAATCTGGTGCATGGCAATTCCGTGCCTGCCAGCCTGTCTTGGAAGCTTCACAGTAAAGTCACATGAACATACAGCGTGTTTGGGTGTGATTCCAACCTATGACTCTGGAACTGTAAAACTACCCAGTTAGTTATCCAGACAGCCATGTCCACTATCTGAAATCCTTAATTACTACCATGCTCTAATGTGAAAGGGTTCTTTTCTCCTAGAAACATCTATTTAAAAACGTTGGGATCTTCACTGTGTCTGGAGCTGTTTGGGGAAAACATTTCCTGAAATATCAGAAACCCCAAAAAGGTGGAAATCACCTTTGTAATTTTTCCCCCCACCACCGAGTCATGAAGCTGAGAATGGAAGCTTTGCATCGCCGTGCTTTTATTTTTAGACTGTGGCAAGGAACTGTGGGGTTTCTGGGACGTTCTTCAAAAGTAAATGTGGAGAGCCCCGCTCTGGGCGGGGACACACCAGCTCTGCTCTCTAATATATCAGCTGTGGATCTTCCCACAGTATGGAGCCTAGTGTCCTGCCCATGGCACGCTGGGGTAAAGAGAGACACCCTCACACACAGTTACCTTTCAGCAGTGGTAAGAAGATGGCAGCTATCCCATAATTCTCAAGGAACGTGACTTTTGCTACCTCCCTCCACCCCCCCACCCCACCCCGAGGGCGTCTGCTATGTAGCAGTACACCTTGCAGAATCGCTAAACAGTAAGTGGGGGTCTTCAGTGGTGAAATGGTCCATTTGCTGCAGTTTGCCTGCTTCAATCCTGAAAAGAAAGCTGCGGGAAGTGAAATGCTGTATTCCGTGCTATTTATTAAGCTGTGCGGGACTGCAGCGGCTCAAATAAAAACCTGCCGTGCACACGCGGGGCTTCATTTCCAGGATTTATACAATGAGTTATGTTTCAGTATGATGAGCAGTATTATACAATCAGCCATAAGAGAACTGACATGCACCCAATGCATTCATTTTATCTATTTAATTAGCAGGTGTTTTTTATCCAAAGTCACACGCATTTTTTTGAGACGGCAGGGTCAGACAGTCCCTGAGGCAGTTGGGGGTTAGGGGCCTTGCTCATCGGCACGATGATGAAATCTTGGGATTTGAACCAGAAACCTTCTGATTTCAGGCACGGCATTCCAGCACGACACCGTCATCGCCAAGCTTAAAACATGCTTTTGAATCGCACTTGCCATGTCTATGTAAGCAAGCAATGCCGTGCCAAGAGAGGGCCTCAGTGATCACAATTTTGAAAGTCCTAGGGGGAAAATGATCAGGAAAATGCAATCTCTTACTAACCACAGTGGGCTGAAACTGAAACACATGCCACAAAGATATAATCTTAACTAGAGCAGTAACTTAGTGGCAGCAGTGGAGAAAACATTAGGCGCAGAAGGCGAGAATCGCAGAGTCCTACAGGAACCTCGCATGTGGGGAATACATATTCAGATAAGTAATGAAAGCAGCGGTTTGTCACGGTCCAGAAACTCTACACCCCTGAGTGCCTGGATCTAGTAGTAAGACGATCTCGCTTTTCCATAATGGTCCATTTTCCTGGCCTCTACGGCCAACCTCCGCGTTAAATGCCACGGTAATGCACCGCGATGCATCCTGAACATGCCATCCTTACCCAGCGACTCAGGCCTTATTTCTTATATATACTGTTGTACCGGGTGGCTTCCAGGAAGACCGTGCCTCAACCAAAACCAGTGAGGTCACTAATGTTGTCAGCTATTGTTCTGAATAGCATGGAGATGAGCCTGGTCAACGTTTAACAGAGCATTAGGCAAATGCACCAAGCCTATTTGCATGCATGTTTAGAACTGTGTTCCACTGGCTCCTTTTTATAAGCCTCTGCACCATCCTAGTGGCACTGATGGCCCTAGAGCCTTCTGGGGACATTAAGCTGGCTTCCAGATTCAATCACACCTTCAAACTTTTCTTTAAATCCTGTAAACGGAGAACGGGCTCCAACACTGGGTTTCTAAAGGGTTGGCTAACTTCTGCTGCCCTGCTGGTTCTTATTTTTATTTTTTTGTTGCCTTTTGATGTCATATTTGGACACAGGATGCAGAAAATGAGCAGAGCGGTGGGTACCGTGTCATTATGCTAAAGTACGCACTAGTGCGTCTACACCCATGCACGGCTTCAGAAAAGTATAGCCTTGTGCTCTGACCAGAAGGGTGGTGGCACTTGTAATAACAAGATTAGTTTCAAGGCCGCCAGACTACTTGTACTTTACTTTATTTCTTGCCATATGGGGGAGAACAACTTCAAAATACTACTTGATGGATTCAGATGATGAATAAAAACAAAATACAGGAACTTACACCCAGTTGCTTTGAAGAGAACAGTTGACTTAGCCTGTCTTGGGCTTTCATTTTCCTATTAGTCGTCTCTGTTCAATCTAAAGTGGACATACCCTATTTTATACCAGCAGGCTCTACCATCTAACGGCTTTAGTGCAACAGGCTCTGAAATCCTGGTTGTTTTCTGAAATGATACCGTTGGGTTCTGTTGAACCGTAGTCAAACTACCTATGCCCTATACCTCTGTTACTTAAACGTGGTTACCGCAGACACCTGGCGAGACGCGTGTGGTGGCGGCCAGGCCAAAATTAAAATGGAGGCGCAACACTAGACATGCATCCTTCTTTTGGTTTTCATCAGCAGAAAACATCTTTTCCAAGAAGAAATAAGATTTTTTAAATTGTTTCTGATATGCATCTGATTAGCCAGACCTGAACCATGCCCAAGCTGACCAAGGTTTTTTTTTTATTATTTATCTTTTTGCTCTGCAAGTGGGCCGGTACTTTAGGAACAGACCTGTCCACATTCCCTCCAAATACACCAACGCATGTCTGTCACTGCAGCTAATAAACAATGTCATTTCATAGTCAAAATGCACATGGTGATGCTACAATAAGCAGAATAGCCGTGTATCCCCCTCATCTAGTTGCAAAAATATCTCAAGGACTCAGCAGAGTCAAATTCAGTGAGTCCAGCCCACAAGTTTAAAAAAAAAAGGACATTTCCTCTTTTTTTTCCTTTTGTAAAATCCTACACAAGGAATTTGAAAGGGTTAAAAGTTTGGTGTTGCATTCCCCACATGGGACTGGTGAAAATGAGATGAAGTTGGGAAGAGCCCATTTGGCACCGGGCACCAGTGTACTGGGCGTGAATCCAGGCTACTATGAAAGTGGTGCCTGGCGGGCGGGCGTGCCATAAAGCGTGCGGCTGAATGTGGGGCAGGCACCGCGACAGCTCACCACATCCCTCTGCCTCCTGGCAAGCGCACACCTGACCCTGTGTCTACTTCCCTGTTCTACTTTGCAGAGGTAACTTTGAGCTTCAGGGTAGTGTTAAAAATGCTCAGTCGTGGCTGCCGTAGAGGACGCAAACGGGTGCCGCAACATTTCAGGCGAGACAGGGGTGGCCATTTTTCTAGCTGGTAATGAGCTTGCTCTACAGGCCTATGGTAACTTAATAGGTGCTTATTAGTTTAGTGTACAGAAAGGCTTGCTGGAAGAACGGGAGGATGCGCGGATGACTCATAACTTCAATTGAGCCAGATCTATTCCCATGTGCAACCGAAGAGGATGGGGACTTGTCTGACATTTTCCAGCAAGCAGACATCCTAGGAACCACTTTCCTGGCCTTCGCCATAGATGTTGACGTCTGAAGGTCAGGCTGGAATACTAAATACCGTGTCCTCTTTACCAGAGACTTGTTGAGCAAGTCAATCTAAATAGTCAACGTTTAACAGGCATATATTGTATATTTTTCCTTCTCTGTAGAAACAGATATCTGGAGTAGGAAGGAAAAAGTAGATGTCCAAATTTGTCCCAATTTTACCATGGCACTAAAGTGCATTGTCACTGCATTCTGCAGGCTTCCAGATTCTTCCAGATCCCAGAGATACACTGGAAGGCTTCATGCTCACCCAACAGCCCCAGGGGGAAGGTGACAGGGTGACGGCCCACCTGGATGAAGGTGCTGATGACTTTTCCGGCCTCGCACTATCGCCACCGAGCGGGGACCTCAATCCTTGCTCAGGGATCAGCCAAAGCCGGGACTATGTCAAAATCTCCATCCCTGGTGGAAGGAATGATCCTCTTCCCACGGAGTGGTGGAAGACGGCAATCGCTTTCATCTACGCCGCCTTCAACCTTATCCTGACCACAGTCGTGATTACAGTGGTCCACGAACGCGTCCCAGCCAAGGAGAACAGCCCACCGCTGCCGGACAAGTTCTTCGACTACATTGACCGCGTCAAGTGGGCCTTCTCTGTGACGGAGATCAACGGCATGATCCTTGTGGGCATCTGGGGCATACAGTGGCTCTTCCTCAAATACAAGTGAGCATCGTCCTCCTCTTGCAAATAACACCTTCAATAGCACCCTCATTTCTCCAGTTACTGTCCATATTCTGGATTTTTGCCTCAGTTTGGTTGTCCTAAGTTAGTCCAACATGCACCATACAAACTTTGAAGCACCTTCCAATCACATGGCAACAAGCAGAATACTGAATCCTGATTGGATGCTTCAGCCATCAGCCCAAGCACAGAGGTCCCATCTCTTTCTGTGACCCTGGCCGTGTCCTAATTGTCCATCACCCCATACGTTGCAGGTCCATCGCTGGGAGGAGGTACTTATTCCTGATTGGAACGCTGTACCTCTATCGCTGTGTCACCATGTACATAACTACGCTGCCTGTGCCGGGGATCCACATGACCTGCGCACCCAAGGTAAGCTGGAGAGCCAGGCCAAGTAGCTTGTCTGCCACTCCATACTCTACCATCACTCGGTTTTTCTCAACTCCATTTTCATCACATTATTCAGCAGCTGAGTGTGATCACATGATCAGCTACTATATTATTGTTGTGTATATGCTCTTCTATGCTTGTTTGGCCCCATACTTTGCTGAGGCAAAGTTACCATTGGCTACAAAGATGCACGACATTAGTGTTGCTGGTGGCAGAACAGTGCCCCCTGACTTCTGGGCTGGTGTATTGCAGCTCTATGGGGATTCCAAGGCCAAGGTACAGCGAGTCCTGCAGCTCATCTCCGGGGGAGGCCTGTCTATCACGGGCTCGCACCTCATGTGTGGGGACTTCCTGTACAGCGGCCATACAGTCATGCTAACACTCACCTACCTCTTCATCAAGGAGTGTAAGTGCAGCCGCGCTGCTCGTTAGCCATTAGCGCTTACCATTCGCTAACCTGAGGACTGCGACGCTAACTGGCAGCGCTGTTACCGCCTACCCAGATTCCCCGCGCTCCTTCTGGTGGTACCACCTGATGTGCTGGCTGCTGAGTGCCGTGGCTGTGGTCTGCATCCTGGTAGCTCATGAGCACTACAGCGTGGACGTGGTTGTGGCCTACTTCATAACCTCCCGGCTCTTCTGGTGGTACCACACCATGGCCAATCTGCAGGTGAGACAATCATACCCGCTCTATCTATACCCATGGAGCCTTTACGGCTGTGGGCACCATAGGCAACCCTTACTCACACAGTTTCCTTTCAAGGAATGTTTAGGGGAGAGATTTTCCTACTGTTATAGCTGTACAATTACCAAATTCACTTGATCTTAAAATGCAACATGCATTGTAGACTTTTTCATTGGCTTTTATCGATAACTGTAGTCCTAAGAAAAGCATACATCATCACGTCTACTTTCTAAATAGTTCATTATAGTGAAATCATTTCAGGTTCCTTTTAAGTTACACAATGACTCCATTTTGCCTGATTTCAGAGTACGGTTATAAATAACTATCACATTTATCCGCTGGAAAGTGATGTGGCCCAGCTCACTGGAAAGCCCTTGCGCAAAGCCAATGGAAACACGTGTCCTCTTTCCAGAAATACCATCAATAAACATCTGAGGGATTTTTGCCTGTCGTGAGTTTCGGCATGGGACGGCAGGGTGGTGGGTGAGTGGGGCGTCACAGCAGGGTCACCCACAGTGCCATTAAGTCTGGTGAAGCTCCCGATCGCTGTCGGCTGAGACATACAGGCAGCAGGACAGTGGTGTGGGAAAATTCCATACAGGAGCCACAACGTGTAAACAGAGAGGCACCCACTCGTCCATTTCTTTGGTGTATTTTTTTCAGCTAATACCCTTTTCCGTGGCGACTCGAGCAGTTCAGGCTGTTCAACAGCACCACTCGCTACCACACATCACCACCATCCAGTATCGCCACCTCATCACCTTTCAAGTGAATGGGGACGCTTTTTAAAACTGTTAATGTTATAAACAAGCTAATACAATGCTATGAGTAGTTAAAATGAATCATCGCTGTCTTACGACTGTCAACGTGTAAGTTATTGACAAAATGTGACATGCTAAAAAAGATGTGTGAGTACCTTGTGACTGATTACTTATCAGCTGAAATGTCACTTTTCAGTTGATTTAAAGAGGAGCTGTTCCCTATTTGACTGGTACCATTTGCCACGTTGCCCTCTGCTGGTGGTTCGAAAACACTGCATCTGGCTTCTTCAGAAAAATGGCTAGCGGTTATGCAACGTGACACCGCCGCTCTAGGAAATTGTTCCTGATCTCGTTAAACCCCGTATTGTCTTGCTGCACTGTCAGATAAATCCCACTGTCTTCTTTTTCAGTCCTCAACATATCCTGACTTTAATCTGCAGTGCTGATATCGTGACAAAATTAAATTTTTACTTCGATTGTCCGATCTACGTGTGGAAGCCAAATGGAGGCCCATTTACCAGCTTGGCTGATTTATTTTTTTTTGGCCTCCAGAGAGGCCGTCCGTGTGAGCGAATGTTCGCAAAGTTCCAGGTTCCGTTCAGCGATTTATTTTCCAGTGCTGTCTCCTCCGCAGACGCTGAAGTGCTCGCCCAACAACTACCTCACCAACACGTGGTGGAATCCCATCTTCAACTTCTTCGAGAGGAACGTGCAGACAGAGGTTCCGAGCGCCTTCTGCTGGCCCTTTGGCTGTCCCCCCGCCTGCTTCAAGAACACCTGCAAGAAATACTCCAAGGTGCAGAGCCCCAGAGAGGAGTAGCCCTCTTTGGGGACCACAGGATCGGCAGTCAACTGCACTGAACCTTATACCAGGAATTGCAGCCATGCCAAAGTCTGAGCTGAAGTGCCTCTTGTGCATTGCACACTAGATTAAAGTATTCCAGGCCTTTCCTATTTATATACAAAATAAGAAGTATCGATGAGTATTATGTAAATGTCTGTTTTGTCATGATCACGTGGCCTTTGCCCGCAATGTTTGTTAAAGCTGTTTACAGGGGAAGTGCTGCCCTTGGCTTTGTACAGTATGGACAGGTCAGGGTGTGTTTAATATGGGATGTTTATACTGCAGGTTGAGGGGCAAGTCTGACAGGCAGCTGGATAATGTGCTCCATTATGTAATCTTTCAGGTTGTACCAAAAGTGTTATATATACTTTTTTGCCTTTAAAAAGTCTTACAAGTCCATAATCTATAGCAGTGTCTCGCAACCCGGTCTTCAGGGAGCCATAGATAGACCGGCAGCTGGGAGGGAGCAAAAACATGGACTGTCTGGGAGGGAGCAAAAACATGGACTGTCTGGGAGGGAGCAAAAACACGGACTGTCTGGGGGTCCCCAGGACTGGGTTGCAAGACACTGATCAAGGGGTTAGTGTGTCTTGGATCAGAAACTTGAAAATGGATTTCGATGCTGGTTTCAGTGATGAATGATGAATGCTGCTGTTCAACACAGAAAAATCCCTGTAGCAAAGGTGCTTTTTTTTTTTTTTTTTTTTTTAAATACCCAGCTTCTTAAGTTTCTATAATCAAGTGCCTTTTTTACAGCCAGTTTTTACACACAGTATGTATTAGAATGATTTTCACCTCAATTGAGTTTTTCATGTTTCTATGTAAAGGAAAATTAGCAAATTTGTATATAATCTTGTAGCATCTGATGCCATTTATGACCTTTAATGTAATACAACGGAAACGCACCATGTCAAAAAAGTGTTTGCTGTACCAAAGAACTGAAATAATAAAAATGTTGCTTTTTTTGTCATAGAGCATGATTATTTGTTATAATTAATGTGAATGTTGCCCTGCGATGGGCTGGCCCCTGCCTCGTGCCCGTAGCTTCCGGGACAGGCTCCGGACCCCAGGGACCCAGAACAGAATAAGCAGTTTCAGAAAATGGATGGATGGATGGATGGATGGATGGATGGATGGAAGGAAGGAAGGAATGAATATGAATGTGTATCTAAGTACGTTTGTCTTTTTTTATTCCCTTAAACCCCTATCACAAATTTCAAGATTACTGTCAAACTGAAATATCGAGCAAACATTAAATGTTCCCAGATCAGGAGGAGGAGGGGGAGTGGGTCGGTGGGTGAGATATGAAAGGAAATTGAGTTAAGATACTAGAATGTTTGAAAGAAAGGATACTTATCGACAAATCCACTGTTATTGGAAATTTAAAGTATTCACTTAAGTGACCACTAAGAGACTGCCGTGGTCATTTTAAGAGAAAACTATATTTAAACTTTCCTACGAGGCTGAAGTTGGCTCCTTATTCGCAAAATCCGTTCCACCTTAAATAGGCATAATGCGTGATCTGCCACATTA
>JAODKM010000078.1:577097-595738 GCA_026780845.1 Petrocephalus sullivani
AACACGCAGCGAGGCGGGGCTGGGGGGGTGACAGGAAAAGGAGGGGAAAGGGAGAGCGGGGGGGGGGGGGAGGGGGCCGCCGGGGGGGGGGAGGGGAGCCGGGGGGGGGGGGGGGGGGGGGGTAGTCAGCGGGAGCCGGGATCATACTGGAAACCAGTAATGCTCAGGGTGACATGCATGTGCTGACCAGTGCTGGGCAGATGGGCTCTGACATTCGTTGCCGCAAACAAGCCATACTGATGTTTCTGAAGAGGCCACTACAGCAAATCGCTATCATTTCATCAATTACCAGCAATACCAATTAATGAGTTTTGAAATACATATTTTTGTTTGGGGGGGAGGGAAGGGGTTTCCATCAGTGATCCACAGACACTCGGGGTGTGTGAGGCTAGAGAGCCAAGGCTGAAACATGTCAGGATCCCCTACAGGAACAGCAGGATGTTCCGGACAGCGCTCCGACTGGCCAGTGGGGGTGGGGGGGGGCAGGACTCACCGTTCGGGCCATGGGCGGAGACAGCGAGCCGTTGCTCATGAAGGAGTCGCCGCTCATGTTGGACATCATGACATAGCCGGGGTAGCCTGAGTAGGGGTGGCCTTTGCCGTACAGGTCCTGTTGGTGCTTTCCTGGAGAATTATGGGCAAGATAAATAAGATTTTAAAAACACTGACTAGGCACCTTTCAGGACCTTCAGTTGCAGAAATCATAATGCTGTTCAGACTTTGGATGGATTAATCACATTCCCACACCTCTCTCACAACTCCAGAAAACATAACCCCAGGAGAAGAAAGACTGACAACTCAGGGAGTGATTTAAGTGAAGAAGGAGACAAACCAAAATATGGTAAGAGACAGGAAGCGGGCTCCTCCCCGTCTCATTATTTCCTAAACTATGACTTACCTCCAGCTTCATCTGCCTTTCAGAGCCACCGGCTATATTATTACAGGGGACAAAGAGTCCCTCTGTGCCAATTAGGAGCAATTAAGGAAAAAGGACAGATCGAGCCAAAACAGCCCCCCCCCCACAGCTTGTCACGACCTCTGACCCCTCCGATTCGCAGAAAAGCATGACACACACAGTGCTGTGGTTGGTTAGGGGGGAGACTGATGGCAGTTTGGTGAGTGTTGTAACAAGGGGGGGCCGTTTAGTTTAAGGGTGCCCCTTTCACTGGTGGGGGGGGGGGGGGAGAACAAAAGGCGGACACGCTCCCCCGTCTCAGCCTGTCCCGACCCACTACCACACCCCCATTCGGCGACCACAAAGAGATCAAACACAGTCCTCTGAGTGGCAACGTGCCATTAGTGACAAGAGCCGCTTTTGGGGGGCCATTGGTGGGTACGGGGGGGCTTCACGGAGACGCCTTGGTGGAGGGCTTGCACGCCACATCTTTTTCGTTGACTCAGGAGATCATTCTGTCTCCTGTAACCCATAGAAAGGTAGGTGTGTTTGACACCCCCGTTGCGTTTGAAGTTAGACTGACCCCCCAGACTCCATCGCTGCGAGACACACACTAACCTCATTCCTTCAGCAGAAAAAGAAGCAAGAAAAAAAAAAAAAAACAGGACAGATTCAAGGCAACGGACGTGGAATAAATCTAGCTGAAGGCACAGCTTGGATTAACAAGATGGCGTGATTAGAAGCCGGTAACCCCCGAGTTAACTGATAACCGGTCACGGTACCACGAGGCACCGAGCGACACCCTGGTCCGGAAGCTCACAAAAACAAGGAGATCCGTCATTTTGAGTTGACCCAGTTTTTAAAAAGCTTTAAAAAAATATTTATTCACAAAATGAGAGACACCGGAGTCCGTGACAGAGCAGAATACAGAGGAGGCGGCTTAAGCCCCCATTTAAATTACTCTAAAGCTCTCAGCTACGCGAAGACAGTCGGGCCGACGCGAAGACGGCCAAAAAGATCTCGATTAGGGGCCAGCGGCCCTGGGGCCGATCAGGTGACAGTGAGCCCTGACTTAGATGCTATGTGGTTTACAACCACCTGAGTAAAATGTGTGCATGTAGGGGGGGGGGCAAATTGGTCTATTGTCTACCCCGCCCCATGCTTCCTGCCAGCCCTGAACCTACAACCAGATCAGACTGACGGTCACCTCCAGCTCCTCACCTGGGAGAGCATAACCTTACAGACCTGTGACAAAGCAAAGCTGGGCCCAGCGGCGCCAGGCTCCACGGCTCCAGTTCGAGACCAGTCCCGGATAAAGTCCTGGCAGGCGGCAGTGGGTACACGCCCGACGCCGTGGCGGGCTGAGGTGGGGGGGGGGGACTCACCGTCGTCAGGGTGCTCCCTGTGTTTTTCGTGGTACACCCCCGCGGGCATCTGGGACTGCCGGGCCACCTGCACAGGAGACACATGAAAACCAGACATTCAGAGAACTAAAGACAACGCGATTATTTAGCCAAACCATCATAACTGCAAGGCGCCCCGGCTTTCAGCGTCCTGGAAAGAGGAGGGCGGGAGAGGAACACAGCAGGAGCTCAACAAAAACAGCAAATTCCTACATTTTATTTACCTTGCCGTCAAAGATGTACAGGATTTAATTGCATTATAATATACTGTCAATTTTTTGACAGCATTTCTAAAGGAGGAAGACAACGGTGGGGGGGGTCGTACGGTTCTCAACGGGAATTTAAAAGACGACCTGCGTTTGGCGTTGACTCCCCCCGAGGGCCCGCCATCCGAAAAAGGCGACTTCGGCTGATCCGCAATTAAAATTCGGCGCCCATCGTATTTTAACACTCAAGCCGAAATGTGACAAACTCCATTAAGGGCACTTAATAAGAAGCCGCCCTGACAACTGTGTCTCCTACTTGGGGCCGCGGCTCCCGCCGGCAGGGGTAGGCGGCCCAGACTAGGTGCTTCACAGAGTATTTATTTTTTTTGCCTCTTCGCTCCGCAATTGAGGAAAAAAACTCAACAGCATCGTCTGAAAGCAGGCAAATTTAAAGGAAATGAAAGATGAACTGCAAAGACGGCATTAAAATAAAACAGAGAATTGTTTCATTAAAGAGGTCGTGGGATTAATGCCAGATATTGATTTTCTGGTAATAAAACAAAAATCGTAGTGGTTACATGGAGATAAGAAGGTTGGTTTATACGGCCTCAATTATATATTTGCAAAAATGAACGTTTTTCCAGGTTTTTGTACTACATCTGTTTTTCGATATAAAAAAAGCATCGAACACATTATGTGGAAATTAATATTAACTCGTTAATAATAAACCGTCAATTTATTCGGAAAATCCAGATCTACGTAAAATGCACTGTGCATTTACTTAATTTAATTGCACAAAATATATTTCGTGTTTTGAAGAGCTATGTGGAAGTGTGATTTTGTTAATCTGCCCCTGAATCCTGGGGAATCGTGGGCCTTTTACTTAAATCACCGGGACTAAGACACCAACGTATTCTCAGCTATTCATATTAATTAATTACTTTTCCAGTGTTCAATAAATTTAATTTTAAAATTAAGTCACGACACCGGAAATATAGGAAGGCGCGGTGTACTTCGCTTTCCCCCTACTGACGTCTTCTCGGTGTATTAAAGGCAATGTATAGGGCGGCAAGGTAACCCACTTATTCGGCATAGAAACCGAAAACGTGAATCAATGCAGTTATAATTCTATTTCTTATAAGTAACGCATAGGTCAGATGTTAAATCGAAATAGACGAGTAATACGCGCCTGGAAATGTCATTATAGTCGGAATAATTTGTTTTTCCCCTAATAAGCTTCTAAATATTAAAGCAAAAAAAAAAAAGTTTTACAGAGCAACACATGGCATTAAAATACTCACGTCGTGGCTATTGCTGTTCGGGCTGGTTTCAGACTCGTTTACTAAGGAGGACTTGATATCCGCCAGGTCGCCCTCCTCCTCCGAGTGACTTATTTCGGCGAAGATCTGCTCTTTTTGCGGGTCTCCCTCATCCTTGAAGGGGATCATCTCGTCCGTGGCGCAAAGCTCCGGGTCCCCACCGCCGCCACCGGCCAGCTGTGGCATCTCGGCGCAGATGAAGTCAGTGCGCCCCGGTAAGGCACCCTTCGCAGGGGGGATCGGGATTAGAGCGCCCCGGTGCCCGGAACCCAAGCCGGGATCTGGTAGCGTGAGTCAGCCCCCGGCAGCACAAACTCCGCGCTGCCTGTTTTGACTACAGCAACAGGATACCTGTATGTTTTGGCTTTGGGAAAAATATTATGGATTCTGGGTACTGCTCAGAAATACACAAAGCCCAACACATCTGACGATGCTATCTTTAGTCACTCGCTCATTCTTCGGGTTGTTTCTCAAATATCAAAAAAAAAAAAAATAGTCAACCACTTCACAACTTGTTCGGATAGCCAGAAATTAAGGGCAACCACGCTGCTTTTCTCCCGGGAAGAACCTCGTGGAAAACAAACAAACAAAAAAAAGCATAGAAAAAAAAGTAAGTGAATCTTCATATATGTCCCCGTTTAATGTCCACAGTGCGCAAAGTCCCCCGGCGGAGGAAAACAAACAGGAAAGGTTTAATTGCGAGCCGCCCGACGCGCGGAGCTCGGACATTCACATGCACTCGTTCGGTCCGCTTTCCCCCGGCTTATTCGCGGCGTGGCGAGCGTCTGCTTCTCTTATTCAACTTAAAATACATCCTTGGTCTGGGGGGAGAAAAAAACTTTATATAATCTGAGAAGCGTTAAAAGCAGACGGGAAGGAAAAGAAAAGTTGTAGATTTAGCTTCCGACGCGTCGTAAAGCGGGTCCGGGCTGGAGCGGCGCTCCGTGAGTAATGTGGCGCCTGTGCGAGTGTGTTCGTAATGTAGCTCTCCTTCCCCCTCCTCTTTCTCCTCCTCCTCCTCCTCCTCTTTTTTCTCCTTCTCCGCCACGATGCTCCGTCCTGCCGTAGCTGCGAGAAGCGCAGATGAAAGACAAGCCGCCGGCGTGATTGACGCCGCACCGACTGACGCTCCTCCAAGCGCCGGCGGAGAGAGATTTATCCGCCGCAAATGGGTAGACTGCTGGGGCGGGCGCTGCCGTGTCTATGGAGCCGACACCTAGCTGTAGAAATACTTACCACTGGGATGTGAAAATGGGGGAGAGATATATTAAGTTAGGATGCTGAGGCGGACTTGGGGCAAGAAATGTAGGTGCGCATAGTCTGATTTCCATTTACCACGGCTGGTTACCTGGCGTTTCGCAACTCCTGGCACCGTGGGAATCGGATGGTCTGAACACACAACACTCGATAATTTACCCGGCGTCGTAGGAACTGTGTTAATTTCGCCCCCCGCCCCCCCATCACAAAATATTACCAATTCGTAAGCAAAATCCTGACGTGAATCAGAGCATTTTATATACCCTTTCAGTCATAATGCAGTACTGCCTATGAGATGCTTAAATGTATCTTATTTCTAAGACAGTGAATTGTTTAGGAATACAAAAGCATTCACTTTGTGGTTTATTAATCCCTGTATACATTTTTTTGTTAAATAATATTTGGAATATTGTTTATTAAACCCTTTGTACTCGGTAGTAATCTTGTCTGGAAAAATGAGAATGCTGTATTACGTACTATAATAAAATCTTACCAAGACAATTTGCTATGTATTTGTAAATCTACACAAGTGGGACTTTTTGTGGCTTTTAAGTCGTTCATTTGCTATTAACTGGAAGCCATATTTATCTGGACAATTCTGAGGCATTTTTAAAATGGTAATTGCGATTGGCTGTTAGATATTTTAGTAACAGCCTACGTGTTTCAGGCAGCGTGTTGCCCGGGCAAACGGGGGAATTTACATAGACAATACGGTGTTGAAATATTTCATTTTAAATACACCTACACTCTGGTAAACATTTTTTTTATCGAAATTGTGTTCAGGTTTAGTGCAAATATCAACACAGTGCCATACGTCCGATTTTTTTATTGGTAAAATTATGAAACTGATTTGATCTTTACGTACATCAGCTAACGTATATTAATTTTTCTGTTAATCTAAACATCCCCAAAACGAACCAAGCCTTTAATGTCGCATTTTTGCTACGGATTCCAGTAGAAACGTCTCCTCTAAGGGGAGGGTCTCCCCCCACCCCCAGCGTCTCGTGCTTCTCACCTGTTCCCCAGGAAAGTTTTCCAGTGCATGTCGACGTCGTTTCAATTGGGAATTTTGACTCAATGCGGATCTGCCTACCGGGAAAATTTGCGACACTTTCTGCATATGATTTCCACGGGTATCCAGTAGAAAATAAACACAATTAGAAGTACATTCCAGGGATCGTCATGGGGAAAACGGTGCCGTGTGATATTAGCCAAACACTGCATGAAGCAATGTATGTTTCTACAGCGTATTAAAATTATTTCCTATTAACTGTCGGCCTATGTATTATATATTTTAGGTAATACGACGTGGTATTCGGATAAATTACAATGCATTTAAAACAAATCATCAAATACTCCGAGAAAATTCTCAGAGTATTAAAATAAGGACGATGTGATAAATACGAAGGAGACCCTGAACAGGGGAAAGCGAGTAATTTTCAAATCGGAGCAAAGCGTCACACCGCAGTGAGAAACGTTTTCTGTAATGTTTGCTCTGAATAATATTTGTTCTGGGTATATGAAAAGGTAAATAAATAGTGGTTGCGGGGGGGGGGGTTCTCCGTGTCGGACATATTTGGAGAAAGACAAAAAAAAAATAAGATTTCAAAACGGTGAGGGGGACCGTTTCTGCGGCTGGCTGTGCAAAGATTGCGTGAGAATAAGTTTAGGGCAGGAGGCAGATCTTTATAAAGCGCGGAGGTGGGGTTAGCGGGCGGAGCCGCGGTCGCCTTTGATCTGGCGGCGGCTGGGCCTTTCATCCCCGGCCGCCCCCTCCCTCCGTCTCCTTTGCCTTTGTATGACTAAATTTGGTAGGGACATGGAGACGAGCCAGCATTTCCACGTGTGCACTCATCCCAGCTGAGAGAGAAGGCGAGGGTTCTCTTCCGGGTAAGGAGACGGCGAGAAGATCAAAGCCTTGGATTTGGATCCAGAAACCCCGACTGGCTGCACTCCAAGGCGGAACGGAGAGCCGCGCTTCAGACGAGAACTCGGGCCACAATGAGCGGACGGGACCCGCCTCCTTACGGGAAACCGGCTCTGCTCGGCCGTCACATTTCTAAACATTTTCGGACTTTCTGCCGTTTTCTCCGGCCCACTTTGCCCATGACCATCGCAATGTAAATACAATCTTATTAGAAAATCGTGGGTGGTTGCCTGGTTATTTTTATTAACAGATGTTATTGCCCCGACATTAATTAGGCCCACGCATACGCTGAATCTTGAGAAACTGTGTACACTTTAATTTCTATATTTTTGTTCAGGTTTGAATGACCTATTGTGCAATTTAAAGTAATGAGGCCACCGTTAACTCACCTTTGAAATTTATATGTAGGAAAGTTCAAATTAGATTTATCTTATGAGAATGCAAATAGAACACAAAATCCTGGGGCTACAGTCACTCACTTTAATGGTTTTAATATTCAAAATCTTATAGTCTTGGTACTCTTTGGTATAGGCCTGTAGAAGGTGAGGACCAACATAAACGCACACTTGATTATAGACAGAATCGGAGGTCCAAATCATATATACAGATCTGCTTATATTTGAACGTAAATTATAAAAACGGCCGGTGCTGTAATTAACATATATAGGCCTGTGCCTTCTGTAGCTATCCTGTGCAGTCATCAATCGAGAAGAATAATAATGAAGCACATTTCATATTATATAGGCCTGCAAGGGGTGCATGAGTAACCATTGCGCCGACTGTCAAATCTTGACCTTGGAGTCCCAGAGTTAAGAGACCTGACCAACGTCCCATACAGCTCCCCAGTCCACCTTTTGAAATTCGCTCTCAGGAGCTTTTGTTGGAGCAGAGGTGTAATTTTTCCACTATTTGGCGAATTCGTTACCCACCACTACCTTTTTGTAGCTTATGTAAAGGGATATGCCTGTATAACGGATGTGCCGGACACCCTTTGGGAAGATTTGGTTCAGCCTACCCACTCCACCAGCTCTCTGGAATATGATTTCTCTGGGGTTTGCGGCGCGTTCTTACTGACTAAGGTACAGGACAGAAATAAATGCGTTTTCAAACATAACATATGACGACTTGCATGAACAACAAAGCATTTGCACAGCTGCATTGAAATAATTCAAGACGCATCTACGCCCTGCTCTTACGAGCGTTCGCACGCCTGTTGACTTATGATTTTTATCTGTGTTATACACGGATGGACATTTCCACGGGGAGGCCTGGTTTGCAAGCACTTCTGCGGGATTTTATTTCAACCTGATTGGCATATGTTACCTGCTGGTACCGACACCGCAGTTGTCAAATGAAACCACGTCTTCTGAGGGCATTGAATGGACCCCTGCTCGACGGATCTAATCACCTCTGCTTCTCCTGCCCCCCCCCCATTCACAATAAGCTGAGCATACACGTGCGCCCTGGTGCACCAGGATGAAAGTGTGCTGCGGGCTCGCGCTGCACGTCTCACGCAGGCGACGGTGGGTTTGTTCAGTGGTCTTGCAATGAAGACGTGAAACAGAGATAAGCCACTAGTTAAGAAGCTTTGTCCTCGACCCTGATGGGGGTGCACTTCTACCCCAACTGCCCTAAGCTGTGTATTGCACACGTGCAATGGCCGACACAATATGATTTTTCCCTTGCGCGGAAAGGTACTGTAATGTTTAATAATTTACGAAACGCTGTACATAATTTGTGTCCTGCAGCAAGGTATAAAATACCCCAGTCAGCTTTTTTCCCCCCCAACAACAGGGTGTGAAGTGCCTTAGATCGGGAGAGTTTGTGAATGAATGTTGACCACGACAGTTTCTAGCTAGTATCGATTTTAATACATCATAGCTTGATCAATCACTTCAGACATTCCGCTAAGGCGGTCTATCCAGTCAAAGACAGAAAGCTACGTCACAGTACAGCACTAAAAGAACGTCAAAGTTTCCCCCGGCTGAAACACGCCCCCTCCCTGATTGACTCAGACTCGGCTTTCAATAAGCTTTTCAGAAAGATTTTAAATGTTTTTCATCCTCATATTTTTTTCTCAATTTTATAAGCTGGATTGCAATTCCACGTTTCTACGGTACCTTTAAATGGGCTATATTTGTAGCTAGTAAATGAATCTGAACAGCCGATTAAGGTATTGTTAAACGAAAACCATAATTTCCAAATCCTTCCGGGAACTGGGTCCAGTTAGGCGCAGAGCATGGCACATGCGAACTGAATAAAATGCTACATTAAAAACTTGTGGAAAACGGCAGAATTGGTGACACAGAGAATTATAAACACCGCTTAGACATTAGAAGCAAGTATCTGTATCACCAACCCACCGCGACCCCTTGGCGTGGATCATTGCAATAATGAGTAAAAGAGACAGAGGCTAAAGAAACGAGGAAAAAAAACGTAAGTGCAGGCGGTCCCTTATATTGTGAGCGGTCCAGAAACGAAAAAGACCCCCCCTACCAAAAAAAAGGGGGGGGGGGGGGAGAAAAGCCTTTTTTGTCATAACAGAAACAATTCTGGCTTTTAGCAATACTATAGTAAAGATAATGGGTTTTAAAAAGTACAAAAAAACATCTGGAAAGATTCCATTTTTACAGCTTCTTGCTGCTTTCTGTGCGGAGCAGCTTTATACGGTCCCGGTGTTAATTATAACACATGCTATCAACATCCAGTTGTATGGAGTTACATTTAAACGTTTTCAGGTCATGCCAGTTTAAAACGTTCAGATAAAATATAAGTTGTTTTTCATGGTATGAAAATGCGAAATCATCTGACAAACGAGCCACTGATGCATGTTTCATGGGGTCAATCTCATCCGCAGCCTGGCCAAACGCATCAAATTGTTATTCTCAATTTAGCCAGTTAAGTTTATTGTCAAATTTGACAAACGTTAAACAAATTTGACCAATTTGTCTTTTTTTTATCACGGTGTATTTTCTTAGCAAAATACGGCATCGAGATGTTTTCACGGTCGAAGAGTTACAATCTCAGGATTGTTTTCAAATTTAAAAAGGCAGAATAATTAAATAAAGCGATAATCAGTTAAGAGCCTGCCCGTGTTCGCTGTCAGTGCCGAGAACGGAGTGTTATATATGGTGATGCAACCAGGCCGCCGACTCTGTACAGCTTCAATTTCCAGCCTGGAAATTCGCCTGCAGTTAAGGATGATGATTTCGCTCACTGCAGAAATTCAAGTCTACAACGATTCCTTTGCTACTGTAGATCATTAAGCTAAAAGTTAAAAATGAGTGCTGTGTGGTCATCATGGGGAAATCACAAAATACCGGTCACGAAAGTCTGCTCGGATTTCAAACAGATTTTCATTTTCTCCAGTTCTAATTTCCGCTGTTTTCCAATTTCCCCTGATCATACTTCTGTCGTTTTAATGAAACAAACCACCCACTCAGAATTTCGGACTTAACTATTATCAACATGTCCAATGCTCTAAAAATACCCATTCTTTTAAATCTTCAAGTCTATTCCATGCAAAGAGAAAAATACAGATCGATGGCAAAAAGACGCTGAATCTGACACGGCCACTAAGTGGTATTAACATGACTAATTTAGCGTGGAAATAAGTTCTGTTTATAATGGTAATTACGAAGATTGCAAAATAATGATGAACCATATATGTATATCCAATGGTATTATCCAAATTTCTGGTTATTTCTAGAAGCTTTTTACAAGCACTGTTATTACAGATGCCGTGAATATCAGGGCGATCGCAGTGACTTACTGGTCCAGTAACCAGAAGTGGGGCTATGGGATAGGGCGGCCAGCAGCGCCGCGGGCAGGGGGCCGCAGAGGGCCGCGACAGGCGAGCCCTTCCCGGGGCGCCGCGATCGGGGCGCAGTGCGGAGCCCGCAGTGCCTAACGCCGGCAGGATGCGCAGCAGGGTCCGCAGCAGGGTCCCCACCTGCTGCCATTATGCCATCTCCCGCGATCTTAAATTACAGCTACGCGCTTCAAGCCACAGACAAAAAAGGACAGGAAACAAACATCACATTAAGATTTAAACACTTTGCAATTAAACTTCTAAAAGGGGTCCATTTATCAAGCATAAAACTCAGACAGGGGAGGTCCGGGGCACGCCGCGATTTCTGCCCTTTGATAGATACAAAAACATTAGAAAGTTGCCGTTTGAAGCTGGGAATCGCGGCTCCGGGGGACGCCTTTCCGAGGCATCGCTTGGCCTGCCTTGTGATCTACTGATTTATGGTAACACCAAGAGTGTGAGACACAGTGTTATTAAAAAGAAATTATAGGGGGATTTGTCATGCAATGTATCACCGCGGCGTTAGATTTACGCCCGCGACTCGCTCGTAAGGTCCGCGCACTTCGACGCGGGCATGGGCGCAGGTACGCGCACGTACGTGCCCGCGCAAGGGCACGTCACACGCACTAGCTAGCCAGCATCCTTCTCCCCCTAAACAACGAACATTTTTAAACTTTAAATTTTTACAGTTTATGAATTTCTTTTTTATCCTGCAGCTCAGCTGAGTTCCAGCTAAGAAGAGTTAACGTAAGTTTGAATAACTTATAGTCAGTTAGTATGTCGTAGATGTGGTAGGTATGCTGCCTGATCGCCCTCTACTTTGGGCATGACCAAGACAAGGCTTGTTTCCATTCTTTTACAGAATCATTATCATTAGAAATCAAAATCATTATCCTCCTGATGTAAATCATGGCCACCCATGAACACACTGAGGTTTAGCACTGTACCTCTGAGGCATTTCCATGCCACCCTAAAATTACCCCTATTAAAGGGAGAGCACGGGCAGCCCGTGGGGTGCAAACGGGTGGCCCAGATTCACCAGGCCAGAGGTGGTTCAGAGGCCTAACGTTATCCCTGTCCCAACAGACGCAACAGGGGCGTGTTTGGCATCCCGAGTGGTGGTGTTTGACTTCTGTTTACTTAACACGCAACGTCTGTTCTTTTGTGTGGGGAGAAAGTGAGAGTAGAGGCCCCTGGGGGGAGGAAGACACAGATATGGGTCCGCACTGACCCTGCTGAGGGGTCACCTGACCCCAGAACCTCCTGCCTCCTTATAAATCACTCTGGCCACCACAGAACGGACGTGTGTTGCATCTCTGACCCAATAGCCCCTCCTACCAAGAGATCAAATGCATCCCTCTCCCTGCTGTCGTGAACTCTGACCCCAGGCTGATGCTTGCCTTCAGGTCCCAGGGCAGGTACTCCGGTCTGGCTTGAGAGTGTGCATGTAAGCGTGCATGCAGTGCCGGTCAACGCATTAGGCAACATAGGCGAGCGCCATCTGCTGAGGGGGTGCCAACTTAGCAAGGCGATTTCACTCCGTCTTGGACAATGGTGAAAAGTGCTTAGGGCCACTTTGATATTGGCGGGACACAACTTAAAATTTGAATATAATGGTCCCCCTGATTCCTATGCCCACTTGGCACCACATTGATTTCGACCGGCGCTGTGTGTGCATGCGTGTGTTTGCGTGTACATGTGTCCATGTGTGTGCTTGCGTGTGCATGTGTCTGTGTGTATGCGTGTACATGTGTGTGTGCATGTGTGTATGCGTATACATGTGTGTGTGCGTGTGTGTATGCGTGTGCGTGCGTGTGTATGCATGTACATGTGTGCGTGCGTGTACATGTGTGCGTGCGTGTGTATGCGTGTGCATGTGTGTGTGCGTGTACATGTGTGTATGCGTGTGCATGTGTGTATGAATGAGTGGCCCACACTCAGCCACCAGCCAAGCCTTTGTTCTGACAGAATCCAATAACCCGCCAGCGGACTCCAGGGCAGGAAAGTGAAAAGCAGCCGCTGGCCACCGGGGTGTGAAGCGGCGCCGTTGAGCTCCTCCTCGCTCTCTGCGTTTGCATGCCCCTGGAATCCCCCCAGCTCAGGAGGGTTAGTCAGTTTTTCCAGGCTCAGACACGTCGGGTCGACTCGGCAGGTCTTCTCAGGCTTCCCCCAGTCGTCAGATGTTTCTCATTTTGTTCCTCCCCCTCCTTTTTTGGCACATAGAATCACTCGTCTCTCTCTTTGGTTCACCGGTGACTCTCCGTCTCGCGTGCGCCGAAGGCCCGCTATGTGACTCATCCCTGACCGACTCCCGACACTCATATAAAATGATGCCCCCCCTCTCCATGGACACCATGGATCTGTCCAATCTCATGGCGCCTAAAAGCCTGGGATGCCACCGTCTCCCACACACCGTATCCCACACAAAGTGCTGTCGCCTTTCAGGTTCTTGCTTCCCTTTCCCTTAAGTCCCGTTCCGGCCAGTTTGGGGCGCTCAGCTGCCTGAGGGAGTTACCTGTAAGTAAGGCCATTTATAGTAAGGCTTATCACAGGAAATGAGGGTGTGCCCGTCACATGGTACCAAGGACACAGACGGACCCTCCATCATGACGTCGGAGATGGCGGTTCCTGGGGGGGGGTGTAGCCAAAAGGGCTCAGTATTTGGAAGGGTACCTTTGATCGGGACAGGGCCACAGTAGGGAGGGGTAGGTGATGCAGGGTCTGAAAATCATTCAGCCATCTGTCCCATAAAAAACACCCCAACAGTATATTGATCTAATGGCTCCTTTTATAGCCACCAGCCAGCAAGGAAGCAGAGGGCTTATTCACACTCAGTGTTTTCAAGGGGATTTAAAGAATAAAAGATTACATCTGATTTCACTCTGGCAGAGTGATAGGGGTAAATGTACAGGCATTAGTCAGAGCCCAACCCCTCCCTGCCCATAAGAACCTTGGGGGGGGGGGGCAGTTTAATATGCCATCCCTTTCAGTGATGTCACCATGTTGTTAACACACCTATAACTGAAATGGCCTGTGATGGACTGATGAATGGGGGGGTGTGGCCTCTGTCACTGGGGGCAGCAGCCAATCTGGGACCTGTAGAACATTGACTGAAGGGATATTCTGCTGAGGTATCTGCAAAATGCAGAATGCAAAATAGTCTTTTAATAAATAAGAACACATATTTCGTAGGTACATAACGTAAAACAAGTGGCAATGTCCTCCCTCTGTGGCTTACTGCTGGTTCACAGCAAACCAGAATAGCTTTTCGACACTAATACACGGCCTTGATTTCCAGGTGTGTGGTTCCTCGTTGTAATTCGACCCTTCGTGTTCACAGAGCTGACAGAGTTTAAGGGAGCCTCAGTGACGAGCAACCGACTTGGAGAAGCGTATCTGATCATAACACGCAGGGCTGTTGTAACGGCGAGCGGCAGGGCACATCAGGGGTGATGATCGAGGCGAATGCGAGAACGTGCAGTGCAGGATATGGAGACTCTCTCCATCTAACTTTGGGTTTTCCTTCAACAACTCTTGCCATGGAAACGAAGGAGCGGTCTGAGCCACATGGAATCCCGACATCCCTGGGAGATGAAGGAGAAAATCCGGAAGGTGTGGATAAAAGAAGTTGGCGTGGAGCCTGCAGTGGCCCTGCGATTGTCCGACAAGCTGCGGTCGCACTGCGGTGCCATGCGGCCCTGCGATTGTCCGACAAGCTGCGGTCGCACCGCGGTGCCATGTGGCCCTGCGATTGTCCGACAAGCTGCGGTCGCACCGCGGTGCCATGCGGCCTGCGTGGAAATGACAGCGCCTCGCTCTTCTGCAAGCTGGTGGTTTTTCCCCGTGCAGATTCCCCTCCACAAACCTCATGATATCTGATTCGCAACATGGATATGGTTGTCAGAATACTAAATTCTCGGTGGAAGGAAATACCTTCCAATAACAATAAGAAGGAACAATGATTATTAAATCAGCATTTATACCCTTCCTGAATATTTTCTTCCAATCAATAATGAGTTGTAAAGATTTTGTCATCAAAGACGTGTTTCCAAAGAACCTAACAGCAAGAAGTAGAATATACAAAATCCAGTCATAATGAATCTCTTTAATTTATAATTGAGATGATTAAATAAATGATGATTCATTCTCCCGCTAGTGCAAAGGAGATCTGCTGTACATATGTGAAGCACATTGCCACGTCAATAGCAGAAACTCTTCTGATAAGGAAAGCTTGCAGAATAAAACAGTAGGGTATAGTTTCTATAAATAATGGTGTTATGCACCATGCCTGTGGATGGAGAAGCTATTAATGACAGTTGAATATCACAGGCTGTTAGTTGTGCATGTTGCTAATTCACACATACTGTGCACTTCAGCAGTGGCTGGACACTGATTGGTGGACTGGAACATCCGAGGCATGCAACTGTCCCTTTTCACAGCCACGTGACGTAGAAGCCCGTGCCGTGCACTCTGACTGCCCCGGGACCACCCGGGCGGAGGTGACGCGAGGAACCCAGCACACGAAGCCCCTGCCGATCCCCGGGACCGCCCGGGTGGAGGTGACGCGAGGACCCCGGCACACGAGGCCCCTGCCGATACCCGCTGCCAGGAGCTTTTTCTATGCGGCCTCACCAGCAAAGCTGACAAACAGCTTTAATCAAAGTGCTCAGGGGTCACTACTAGGGGGAGTTAAGATTCCAGTGCCGGGGGGCTGTGTGGGTTAGGATATGATGCCTGGAAGTAGAAGGTTGCTGGTTCACATCCCAGAGCATGATGTCACCATTGGGCCCCTGTGCGAGGCCCTTAGTTCCAGGGACCATCTGACCCTAGTTCTCAAAATAGACCTCTGACACTTTGGATAAAAGCGTCTGCTAAATAAATGTAAAAATGGTACCACAGACCATGATCTCAGGCCCACTCCTCCCAGACGATCATAACAGGCTCTCTTGCGACAATCTATTAAAATAAGAACAACTGAATTTCTGTCCACGTGCTGATGAACTGACAGTGGGCGTGGTGGGCGTGTCTGGTATATCGCTATCTGCCCAGTGCTTTGCAGGCAGGATGATATTTTCCAAGTCACGGTTCAATACGAATGCTTCTCCAGTAGCACAAATAACGAAATCAATAAAAGGGAAAGGGGTAAGATGAGGCTAATGGTGTAGCGCACGCCTGCCTAGCCCATGGCTCCGCCCCCAAGCGACTGTGTCTGACATCTTTTTATTCGGCGCAGAAGCAGAGGGCCTATTGTGCTAGGTTAATTGTGGCACATCACATGGGGGGGTGTCAGGGGGGTTTGAGGGGTACGTGGCAAGTGTGGCGGAGGATCTTAAGGAGACTGGCAGCTGCACTAATCCTGCCTTTGTACCCTCGCCTTGCCCCGCTGAGGCCCCCCCCCCACTGCCGGGGCCAGATGGGACCGCTCAAGCTGGGGTACTGCTGAGCAGTGCACAGCGGGGGCTCCGGGGGGGCAGGGGAGGGAGGGGGGAGTGCCCTCGCCGACGTCACATGCAGCATCTCCAGGTACACCGCTCCATCTGTGGGATCCCCCGCACAGCTCAGATCTGGAGCTCCACTCGGATTCCAGGAGGACACGCCCACCGGGGGGGGTCATGTGACTTCACCTCCTGGCTCTGATTGGTCGAGGGCGGGGAGTTCCTCCTCTCAGGAGAATGTGAGTACCCGGTCATAGGTTCAGTTCCTAAAGACATCACACAAAGTGACGCCTTCAAACGCCCAATGCAGAACAGGACCCCAACTGCCCTCGATTAAGACTCCAATCAAAAGCCTTAATCCAGGATAATGTGCACATTAAAGCTTAAATAGCCCACTATGAATCATCGTTTGGCTCCAATGTTATCAGCACAGCCATATGAACTTTTTTCCATTCCCTGTCTGTGGTGCTTCGGCGGTGAAGCAGGACTTCCTGTTAATCTCTCCGGATTATTCTGGCTGTTGACAAGAGAAGTCCCTTCCCTGTGTGTGTAATGATAGCAACACGCATGCTAATTACAGACTTGTCACACCCAATTCAAACGGGTTAATTTGTTGAGTGAATAAACATCAGTTTTTTTAGGGCCCATCCACTAAATGAGCTTTCCTTGCTACTCCTCGCACATGTGAAGAGATATTAATACACTCCCCCATCAGCCTGTGCTATAATTAAATGCAAAAATACTGAATGACAAAAAAAAAAATCAGATCTCGATATAAAGCGAGGCTGCGGCCCCATCTGATCTGACAGCACTGTCGCTGTGCGAATCCATTCTGCCCGCCATCGCCTGACAAAGCAGGTACGCTGCCGCTTCCCGCCTGCAACACCGCTGCCTTTGTGGCCCTGTTCTCTGCGTCGGAACCAAAAACAGCAGGGAAAACAAAGCAGTCGACACTAACTACAGCCATTTAGAGCAAAATGACACGTCTTTGATTCAGAGCGGGCGAGGCCTTCATCGGAAACTTCAAAAGGAAGTATTAAGCAGAGGGATTTCAGTAAAAACAAACATCACCGAGGCCTGGCTTTATCTCTGCCTCCTGGTTAATTGTTGTCTGAGCGCTGAAAGGTTTTTTATGGACTAGCGAGCGACCCTCCTTACCTGGGAATAATCCCAGCCTGGCGAGGATGTAAACAGTGTTTATGCCGTCCCAAGCATCAGGATACCGAGCCGCAGCCATGATGAAACGGGTCTTTTTAATTAGGTGATATTGTCCCCCCCCTTCACTTAGGAGCCACCACGCCACCCCCGCAATGGCGCGGAGGTGCCACAGCCTGGCCCCTTGGCGGAGCGTCCCTCTAATGGCTGCCTCTCCCCGCCTCTTAAATTGGGGAGATGAAAAGGGACTCGCACGTTTTGCTTGAGCGTGCAAATCCCAGCTAGCGGAGGCGGCGTGGGCTGTTTAGGCCGGGGTATGCGGCTCGAACGCCTGGTGCGTGACGACGGTGTGGGGGGTGGCATAATATTTGGGGTGGAGTGACGTCTGAGGCTCCGACGTCTATCTGCCAGGCTTCTACTTCAGCAGGGGATTATGAGGCCAGATCAACACAACACACTTTCGGCTCTAATTGGGAGGTACTCTGGAACTTTCTATGGTTTCTGGATCTCGGCTTTCTGCCTTCCTGTAGCCGTGTGAGCGTTCTGGCTACATCAGCATGGCTTTCATGTTGAGGGGGGCGTATGCAGATAGCCTACATGCTCTCGCTCCACTTACTTGTGCTATTGCCAGTCTTCTTGACGTAGCCAAGGGGGTCCCAGGAAGCTGTAGGTCCCAATTCTGTCCTTAACCGCAAGGCCATGCCAAAGCCCTACTGCCCGCTGGAAGGAGTTGTGGGGTGGGGTGGGATGGGGATGGGGGGGGTGTCCCGCTAATGCCTAGCTTATCTTCCCATGCAGAGAAATAAGCCAATTCCAGCTGCAAACCCCAGGGGCTCACCTACTGATCAAGGCTCCCCTGGGCCTGCCAGGATAGGGGCCACACGGCACCCGGGGCTAACAAGCGGCCCCCAGCCCCAGGGGGCCCCTCCCCAAAGAGAGTCGACACCTGCACACACTTCCCCGCACCTGGAGCACATATAACATTCATGTCATATTCAGACAGACCGCTAACGGCACGTCTGCGAAGGCAACGCGTCCAAAGGTGGCCAATAAAAAGCAGGAGCTGATTGATGCTGCCCGTCTTCCCGGCCGGCGCGTCTTCAAAGACGCGGATCGGTTTCCGTGGAAACGACTGACGGGCCGCCGGCTGAAAGCAGAGCTTTAAAGACTCACGGGTTTTTCCCCGTTGCCGTTTACTGCGGCCTTGGCCTCCTCTGGGGATCGGGGGGGGTT